>CM063503.1:45906284-45976284 GCA_032207245.1 Pardosa pseudoannulata | reverse complement strand
ATATTAATGGTTCCTTGCTCGAAATATTTATTTTAACACTAGAACCGCTGAAATCGATACTTGCATGAAAAGTTCATTTCTGCTAAAACAGCAATATTATCATTTTAATTTAAAAAATATTTCTCACTTTGAAATTTTTCTATTGTTACTACTGGGATATTAAGGCTTTCTTGCTCAAAATATTTATTTTAATACTAGAACCGCTGAAATGGATACTTGTATGAAAAGTTCATTGCAACTAGAACAGCAATATTATCATTATAATTTAAAAATTTTTCTCACTTTGAAATTTTTCTATGGTTACTACTGTGATACTAATGGTTTCTTGCTCGAAATATTCATTTTAACATTAGAACCGCTGAAATGGATACTTGTATGAAAAGTTCATTGCTGCTAGAACAGCAATATTATGATTATAATTTAAAACACATTTCTCACTTTTTAATTTTTCTATTGTTACTACTGTGATATTAATGGTTTCTTATTCAAAATATTTATTTTAGAACCGCTGAAATTGATACTTGTACTAACAGTTCATGGCGGCTAGAACAGCAATATTATGATTATAATTTAAAACATATTTATCACTTTTAAATTTTTTTACTGTTACTACTGTGATATTAATGGTTTCTTGCTCGAAATATTTATTTTAACACTAGAAACAATGAAATTGATACTTGTATGAAAAGTTCATTGCTGCTAGAACAGCAATATTATGATTATAATTTAAAACACATTTCTCACTTTTTAATTTTTCTATTGTTACTCCTGTGATATTAATGGTTTCTTATTCAAAATATTTATTTTAGAACCGCTAAAATTGATACTTGTATTAACAGTTCATTGCTGCTAGAACAGCAATATTATGATTATAATTTAAAACATACTTATCACTTTTAAATTTTCCTATTGTTACTACTGTGATATTAATGGTTCCTTGCTCGAAATATTTATTTTAACACTGGAACCTCTGAAATGGATACTTGTATGAAAAGTTCATTGTTGCTAGAACAGCAATATTATGATTATAATTTAAAACACATTTCTCACTTTTTAATTTTTCTATTGTTACTACTGTGATATTAATGGTTTCTTATTCAAGATATTTATTTTAGAACCGCTAAAATTGATACTTGTATTAACAGTTCATTGCTGCTAGAACAGCAATATTATGATTATAATTTAAAACATACTTATCACTTTTAAATTTTCCTATTGTTACTACTGTGATATTAATGTTTCCTTGCTCGAAATATTTATTTTAACACTAGAAACGATGAAATTGATACTTGTATAAAAAGTTCATTGCTGCTTAAACAGCAATATTATCATTTTAATTTAAAACATATTTCTCACTTTTTAATTTTTCTGTTGTTACTACTGTGATATTAATGGTTTCTTATTCAAAATATTTATTTTAGAACCGCTGAAATTGATACTTGTATTAACAGTTCATTGCTGCTAGAACAGCAATATTATGATTATAATTTAAAACATATTTATCACTTTTAAATTTTTTTATTGTTACTACTGTGATATTAATGGTTCCTTGCTCGAAATATTAATTTTAACACTAGAAACGATGAAATTGATACTTGTATAAAAAGTTCATTGCTGCTTAAACAGCAATATTATCATTTTAATTTAAAACATATTTCTCACTTTGAAATTTTTCTATTGTTACTACTGGGATATTAAGGCTTTCTTGCTCAAAATATTTATTTTAATACTAGAACCGCTGAAATGGATACTTGTATGAAAAGTTCATTGCAACTAGAACAGCAATATTATCATTATAATTTAAAAATTTTTCTCACTTTGAAATTTTTCTATGGTTACTACTGTGATACTAATGGTTTCTTGCTCGAAATATTCATTTTAACATTAGAACCGCTGAAATGGATACTTGTATGAAAAGTTCATTGCTGCTAGAACAGCAATATTATGATTATAATTTAAAACACATTTCTCACTTTTTAATTTTTCTATTGTTACTACTGTGATATTAATGGTTTCTTATTCAAAATATTTATTTTAGAACCGCTGAAATTGATACTTGTACTAACAGTTCATGGCGGCTAGAACAGCAATATTATGATTATAATTTAAAACATATTTATCACTTTTAAATTTTTTTACTGTTACTACTGTGATATTAATGGTTTCTTGCTCGAAATATTTATTTTAACACTAGAAACAATGAAATTGATACTTGTATGAAAAGTTCATTGCTGCTAGAACAGCAATATTATGATTATAATTTAAAACACATTTCTCACTTTTTAATTTTTCTATTGTTACTACTGTGATATTAATGGTTTCTTATTCAAAATATTTATTTTAGAACCTCTGAAATTGATACTTGTATTAACAGTTCATGGCTGTTAGAACAGCAATATTATGATTATAATTTAAAACATACTTATCACTTTTAAATTTTCCTATTGTTACTACTGTGATATTAATGGTTTCTTGCTCGAAATATTTATTTTAACACTAGAAACGATGAAATTGATACTTGTATGAAAATTTTATTGCTGCTAAAACAGCAATATTATCATTTTAATTTAAAACATATTTCTCACTTTGAAATTTTCTATGGTTACTACTGTGATATTAATGATTTCTTGCTCGAAATATTTATTTTAACACTAGAACCGCTGAAATGGATACTTGTATGAAAAGTTCATTGCTGCTAGAACAGCAATATTATGATTATAATTTAAAACACATTTCTCACTTTTTAATTTTTCTATTGTTACTACTGTGATATTAATGGTTTCTTATTCAAAATATTTATTTTAGAACCACTGAAATTGATACTTGTATTAACAGTTCATTGCTGCTAGAACAGCAATATTATGATTATAATTTAAAACATACTTATCACTTTTAAATTTTCCTATTCTTACTACTGTGATATTAATGGTTCCTTGCTCGAAATATTTATTTTAACACTAGAACCTCTGAAATGGATACTTGTATGAAAAGTTCATTGCTGCTAGAACAGCAATATTATGATTATAATTTAAAACACATTTCTCACTTTTTAATTTTTCTATTGTTACTACTGTGATATTAATGGTTTCTTATTCAAAATATTTATTTTAGAACCACTGAAATTGATACTTGTATTAACAGTTCATTGCTGCTAGAACAGCAATATTATGATTATAATTTAAAACATACTTATCACTTTTAAATTTTCCTATTCTTACTACTGTGATATTAATGGTTCCTTGCTCGAAATATTTATTTTAACACTAGAACCTCTGAAATGGATACTTGTATGAAAAGTTCATTGCTGCTAGAACAGCAATATTATGATTATAATTTAAAACACATTTCTCACTTTTTAATTTTTCTATTGTTACTACTGTGATATTAATGGTTTCTTATTCAAAATATTTATTTTAGAACTGCTGAAATTGATACTTGTATTAACAGTTCATTGCTGCTAGAACAGCAATATTATGATTATAATTTAAAACATACTTATCACTTTTAAATTTTCCTATTGTTACTACTGTGATATTAATGGTTCCTTGCTCGAAATATTTATTTTAACACTAGAACCGCTGAAATCGATACTTGCATGAAAAGTTCATTGCTGCTAAAACAGCAATATTATCATTTTAATTTAAAACATATTTCTCACTTTGAAATTTTTCTATTGTTACTACTGGGATATTAAGGGTTTCTTGCTCGAAATATTTATTTTAATTCTAGAACCGCTGAAATGGATACTTGTATGAAAAGTTCATTGCAGCTAGAACAGCAATATTATCATTATAATTTAAATCTTTTTTTTCTCACTTTGAAATTTTTCTATTGTTATTACTGTGATATTAATGGTTTCTTATTCAAAATATTTATTTTAGAACCTCTGAAATTGATACTTGTATTAACAGTTCATGGCTGCTAGAACAGCAATATTATGATTATAATTTAAAACATATTTATCACTTTTAAATTTTTCTATTGTTACTACTGTGATATTAATGGTTTTTTGCTCGAAATATTTATTTTAACACTAGAACCGCTGAAATCGATACCTGCATGAAAAGTTCATTACAGCTAGAACAGCAATATTATCATTATAATTTAAAACTTTTTTTTTTCTCACTTTGAAATTTTTCTATGGTTACTACTGTGATATTGATGGTTTTATCTTGCTCAAAATATTTATTTTAACACTAGAACCACTGAAGGGGTAATTTTAACCCAAATCTATTTTGTGTTATCTTAACATATTTTTTTTCTCAAACAGTAATAACAAAAATAATATAATACTCATTAAAATATATGTTCAAAATCTATCCTCAGAAATATTCTTATAAAAAATTATATTATTTGGGTTACTTATACGTTGGGTCAAAATAACCCCCTCCATGGTTCTAGTTTTAAATTTTAATTTCTTAAAAAATGCACATACCAAGTAAGTTTTTGTCCAATGTTAAGTCACTGTCTTTCGTGTCTTCCATGTTTTCAAGCACAATCAGCAGCGTAACGACAACGAAAAACAACCTGAAATCAATTGAAACAGTTCTAAATGTAAAGAAATAAATCAGTTTTGTTCTTTTTGTTTCTAGGTATTTCCTAAAATTAAGACTGCTCAAGATTTTAAAGATATAAAGGGCAATATATTCTTGAAAAATTTATAATTTCATATATGTACATTAAGCCGCATTTTTTGACGAAGTCACTTAGCTTTTCATCGTAATTTGTGTGGAAGAGGATGTTTTTATACTTTCATAAAAGACATTGCTTATAAAAAATTTAATTTTATTTCAAAGGCTTGGAAAGGGTAACTTAATCCACTAAAAACTTTTGACGGACTAATAGATGAATACATTTTCCTCGCATTCACTTGCAATACTTAGGATATGATTATTTAATAGGATATAAGTAGGGCAAGGGATATATAATAATGTTTTTATATTCTACAAGTAGTTTGTTAAGTTGTCAACTAGGGTTCAAAAGTTTCTTGTAAAATAAAAATTCTACTAAAATGTAGGTCATTGAAAACTCCATTCGAATTAAGCATAGACTGTGAGATATGTAAGTAATAATCATGTAAAATTTCATCTTAAATTAAATTTGTATTTTAAGTTATATCTTAAATTAAAATCGTATTCAGAACACATTTTTCGAGGAAGAAATTACATTGTACATCCTATCGAATACTCCATATATATTACTCCATCCGAATTAAGCATAGACTGTGAGATATGTAAGTAATAATCATGTAAAATTTCATCTTAAATGAAATTTGTATTTTAAATTATATCTTAAATTAAAATCGTATTCAAAACACATTTTTCGAGGAAGAAATTACATTGTACACTCCATCCGAATTAAGCATAGACTGTGAGATATGTAAGTAATAATCAGAGGTCATTGAACACTCCATCCGAATTAAGCATAGACTATGAGATATGTAAGTAATAATCATGTAAAATTTCATCTTAAATTAAATTTGTATTTTAAATTATATCTTAAATTAAAATCGTATTCAAAACACATTTTTCTAGGAAGAAATTACATTGTACACTCCATCCGAATTAAGCATAGACTGTGAGATATGTAAGTAATAATCATGTAAAATTTCATCTTAAATTAAATTTGTATTTTAAATTATATCTTAAATTAAAATCGTATTCAAAACACATTTTTCTAGGAAGAAATTACATTGTACACTCCATCCGAATTAAGTATAGACTGTGAGATATGTAAGTAATAATCAGAGGTCATTGAACACTCCATCCGAATTAAGCATAGACTGTGAGATATGTAAGTAATAATCATGTAAAATTTCATCTTAAATTAAATTTGTATTTTAAATTATATCTTAAATTAAAATCGTATTCAAAACACATTTTTCGAGGAAGAAATTACATTGTACACTCCATCCGAATTAAGCATAGACTGTGAGATATGTAAGTAATAATCAGAGGTCATTGAACACTCCATCCGAATTAAGCATAGACTATGAGATATGTAAGTAATAATCATGTAAAATTTCATCTTAAATTAAATTTGTATTTTAAGTTATATCTTAAATTAAAATCGTATTCAAAACACATTTTTCTAGGAAGAAATTACATTGTACACTCCATCCGAATTAAGCATAGACTGTGAGATATGTAAGTAATAATCATGTAAAATTTCATCTTAAATTAAATTTGTATTTTAAATTATATATTAAATTAAAATCGTATTCAAAACACATTTTTCTAGGAAGAAATTACATTGTACACTCCATCCGAATTAAGCATAGACTGTGAGATATGTAAGTAATAATCATGTAAAATTTCATCTTAAATTAAATTTGTATTTTAAATTATATCTTAAATTAAAATCGTATTCAAAATACATTTTTCGAGGAAGAAATTACGTAACTAATATTGTCATCTTTGCTTCATGGTCACTGTATTTTCTTTAATGACCAATCTGTATTGTAAATCTTTGTGAAAATCTTTGTGTAATTGTAATACATTACTTGATTGCACCTCTGGACCTTTCGTTTCTAGAACCCATTTTTTCCACGAGTAAACTAATACTGGAGAGAGGAGAAAGTGAGACACTCTGGCGGCACCAGACCACTGCTGTGAGTGCGGTAATTGATAATATCCCAAGCAAACGAGTTGACGAGTTTCTATGTAGCGTTGGCTTTGTGGGAACACACTACTATCGTTTACATTCCCCACCTATACTGTCTTACCCTCTGTAAATCTTAAGGTTTTTCTTGTTTCACCGCACAACATTATGTTTCTATCTGGAGATAAAATCCAAAAACGAAAATCCCAATACGACTGCAAAACTCTCAGGTCATTATATTTCGTACTGAAATAATAATATTGAGTTTATTCGTTGATGATAAGGAGACATATAGCCACTGCATTGTAATTTTTTTGCCTGTTATCTCTACTGGAGCACCTACGTATCATCGACTGTCCCAATAAAGGACTAATTATGTTATCCAAATCGTTACTGTAGATATTCGTGATCAAGACAATTATTTACTGCTGTAATAGTTAAAAAAAATTTTTTCTTTTCAACATGATAGCTAAAAGTCAACCACAAAGGAAAAATACAGATTTTTCTCATCTATTATAGAGTCAGTATACCTTTAAAATGATCCAAAAAGGATTTTTAGAATTTAATACCATTGGATAGAGCACTTTATACTGAAAAAATATATATCATAATTAATTTTTTTGCCCAGATTAATAATTTACTAGGCTTTAAAATAATAAGTGTATAATTCCAGATCTTGGTGGTTTGGAGAGCTAAGGTCTACTTTTTGCAACACGAGGGATAATGAGACCGGGACCTACAATTTAACGCCGACTCCGAATGGCTACGAACATCCATGCCTCAGTGGTATTCGAACCCACGAACTCCGATTCCGAAGGTTAGCACCCTAACCAATCGGCCATCGTTCGGCGTCTTTTAGTTGAATTCCTATATAAATCTTATAGATCTATTTTTACATATGATTTTTGTTGTATTATATAATATCTGTTAACTTGCAAAATGTTTTATATTCATCGTCAAATTTTATATTAATGTGTTTTTATGCAAACACTCATAATATAGAAAATCATTTCTTTTACTATAAAATTTGGTAAATTTAAGAATATTTTGTTTTATACAATGATTATTTCACTAAATGGAGCCATTTCAAAGAGCAGAAATTTGGCTGTTAGTTACAACAATACGCTTAAAGTAAAAATTCTATTGATTGTAACCACGAACGATAGCCGAAGAGTTAGGACGCTGATTTTCGGTGCTGTTCATTTGTTCGAATCCCACTAAGGCATGTATGTTCGTAGGCTTTCGGAATCGGCTCTAAGCAGTAGGTCTCGGTGTTATTAGCCCTAGTGTTGCAAAAAGTAGACCGTAGCACTCTAAACAAAACCAAATCAAACTAAACTATTGATCGTATATGTGTCTCAGATATCAAGTATACAATGATACAATAGTATTCGAAAACTGAACATAAAGTACTTTAAAAATTGTTATTATAAATTTGCATTAATTTTTAACGTATGAAGTAAGTCTTTTAAATATATACTCTACTCCAAAAAGTATTTAAATACAACTTCATTATTAGTTGAATATCAAATTTAAGCTAGAGAAATAGAGCATCAAGCTATTTATTCAACTTAGATTTATGATAACAATAAAGTTGCATCTAAACCATAAAATCCTTTTGAGTTATCAAATCTTTTAGTAATTGTTAATTTTTTAGAAGTCCTTTGAGTCTTAATAAAATTCTGTAGAAATTCTTTCCTTAAAATGTACAATAAGGAAAATATATGAAATAAAAAGGTAATAAATATTAATTTCTTTGGATTCACTAAAATTGTGTAATGATTCAAAACGTGTATTTTTAAATTGCTATTTTTCAAAAAGTATTTCGATTTAATTTTTGCTCAGAAAAAAATAAAGTAGCGTTCTTTTATATACTCTATACAACATAATTTTTATTAGTAATTAAAATATACTTAAAACAACGTTCTGCCTTAATCATCTGCATCAATTATTTTTTAAATAGAAAATCAAATTCACTATCTTTGTAGGTATGAAAATTTTTGATTTAATGTATAAGCATATAGGAATTTCGATGACTAATGGCTAAGCGTTCTAACGGACAAGCAATTAATCTTTTTTTGGACTTAATTAATTTTACTTGTCCTTGAAATCAAATGAACTATCAATGTAGATATGAAAATTTTTGATTTAACGTATAAGCATATACGAATTTCGATGACTAAAGGCTAAACTTTCTGACTGAAAAGCAATTACCCTTTTTTTTTAATTTAATTAATTCTACTTATCCTAAAGTTTTGGTTAATGTTTAAGGTGCATAGTATCTTTCAAATTAAATAGATATAATCTTCATTATATTAGCTCTATATCGATTCATCGTAAAAGAAAAATTTCTTCTCCTTTTATAATGAATATCTTAGAAGTTTACTTATAATCATCTAGCTTTGAGAAGTTATATAGTTTTGTAATTTCAAGTAGTATATTTTTAAATATATTATAAAAATATACAATACATTTTAAAAAAAGGTGAAATTCAATTACCCGTTAGGTAACTTTTGAAATATGTCTATAAAAATGACATTTTTATAGCTATCAAATTGAAGCTAGATACCTTTTTCATTCTGTAAACTTAAAACTTTAAAAGTATCTCGTGTTAAAAAAAACCTAAAAACTGTTAAGAAGTTGAAAAGTTTAAAAATATATTATTTTTCATGCTATGAAGTAAAATAATTCAATCATATTAACATATAGTTGAGATTTACAGTATATTAAAGATAATTTCCTTGTATTTTCTGTAAAAATTAAATTCTATTCACAAATTTCAAAAGTGTTCTTTTACGGTAAGTGGATTTTTATTTATTTTTTTTTACTTACTGTACATATTTTGTATTTTTAAATAAAAGCATTGCTTCATATAACAAAATTTAGCAATATTTGTAATGTAAGAACTTATTAATAATGCAGAAAATAATTATTCGAATCAGAACAGAACATTTTATTTTACTTTGAATCAAAAGTAGGCTGCAATAGTAAAGATTTTTTAAGCTTGAAATGTACTATGTCTCCTTAACATGTTTTTGTTTTCTTATTCAAATGCATGATATAGACGATTTCATGGAAACACGACAAGAATCACCATAAGATTTCCTTTTATTAATTTCCGATATATGCTTTCCGTTACCTTACTATACTCCCATTTTCATCAGAAAACCTTATTCTTTCTTTTCAAAAGTTGCCACACCACCAAAGAAAAATTAAAATAAAGCTAATGACAAACGATAATATTTTTAAAACAAATATTAAAACCATTGATGTCCGCAACACGTGTTTTGTTAATGACTTTATTTTATCGTTTATGCAACCCATTACTTTATCTCTCATATTTTCCGTTGTTATGTACTGCTAAGTAACTTATTAACTGTTTTGCCTCTCAAAGGGTCTAGTTAAAATATTGTAGATCTTGATGGTTTAATCAAACATTACAATATAATCACATATATCTAGAATTAAAAAATGTGCAGTTACTTACCCAAGAATCATACCCGTGATAGCTACTTCAGATGGTATCCGTAAACATCTTTTCCTGGCTTTGCTCCGCCAAGTTTCGTTTTCGAAATCATGCAAAAGTGGACGAGTTTCATTTTCAGATTCCATCTTTCAAAATCTGTAACAAAATTTGTTTTACATATTTTAAGTTTTCTTTAAGAAATCTCCTTTCCCCTCATACCGCTGCATTCTGAATGTCTACCTGTTTTGACTTATCATAATTTTCTAAATAATTAATTAAAGTATAAAACGATTTGAGAGATATTCCAGTTTTTTTACATTCAATATAAAATAATGAAATTACTCTTCTTAATTTACTAAAACAAACAAAAAGATATTAAAAGACTGTTATTCATATTTTTAGATTATATGATATATAGCGAACTACTTTTCATTGGTTCATGACATGTTTTGTATGGATTTAACTACATATAAATTATGATTTATACATCAAATAATTTAATTATTCCGTAAAATTAAAACAAATCTACTCGACAAACCTTATTTTCTTCTGTTCCCATATACTTTTATTATATATAGAATCAATTTACATCATTCAGATAATTAAGCAGTATAGGGATTTTCAAGGAATAGTTTGTTAAAATTTTATTCTACTTATTTTCTAACTATCAGGAGTTTTAGAACTTATGCAAAAAAAAAGTTTTTAATGTTCATTTTATACTCCAGTTCTCCAATTACTGGAATTTAAGTTTTAGGTTAATACCTTATTCATAATTAAGTTATCATGCAACCGTAATAAAAGTTATAAGTTTCTATAAATAAAATGTATAAATTGTTACTATAAAAAACCTCTAAATAGTAATAAAATTCCAATGTATTAATCGTTCTACATTTTTCATGATTATACACTAAGACAAATTATTATATGATTTTATTACAACAGAAGCAGGTTTCAAATGTTTAATTATTTTTAATTATATTTTAATGTTTAATTATTTATAATTATATTTTAATGTTTAATTATTTTTAATTATATTTTAATGTTTAATTTATTTTTAATTATATTTCAATGTTTAATTATATTATTATTTAAAAACTTATGATCTATTAGTAATTGTGTACTAATATTTTATATTCTTTAAATAAAGTTAAGTAACATAGCTAAATACAACTCATGGTATTACATAAAAATTGGGATCACAAATCCTCAAATTGGTAATTATGAAAGTCTGTCTATAATAATTCTTTAAGCCTCCTATAATATAATTATATACAGTTTTTACTGTACATAGCAAAATTAAGAACTTAATTCTCTAAATGGGGATAACCAGAAACATTTAGTTTAAAAAGTACACAATCGTAGTATATGCTTAAAAATATTAAAAAAATTACGATGTGATTAATCAAAAAATAAATAGAAATAAAAACATCCCGATTGTGCAAAAAATAAATCTATAATTCAATTCTGGATAAAATTCTGGAATGCAAATTTTATTACTTCAACATTATGACATTATTAATAACATTATTAAATAGTATAGACAAATTCTGTAAATAATCTAAATGATACTTACCAATTGTTTATTAACGTACTAAAAATAAAATTTGTTGTGCAGTTCTTTAAAACAATTTAGGGAATTTTCATAATATTAGAAAAATCATCTGGATGCAAAAATACAGTAAATTATTCATTCTACAACAGAAAAATTATTGACAGACTTTCCCTTGGATTTAAGGAGTTGCTCAATACTAAATAATTTTTCTGCTTTGATTTTATTTCAAGTTCTTCTAAAAGCACAATGAAAATTTCACGATTTTTTTATCGCTAAACAGAGATACCGCCTGATTCGTCAGTTAGTGTGGCGCATGCGTTTTAGTATATCATAAGAAGGCAGATTGTGTTCTAAAAGAAACATTCCTTGGACTTATTACGAAAGAGATGGCTTTATTTTCTTCTTAACTTTTTATCCATTGCACAACAATATTTTAAAAAGGCTAAATTTAATTTTAAAAGAAGATGTAATGCCAGAACTGATTTATATACAGTTATAACGTGAAGAAATTCATATTATTCGTCCGTTTCATTAAATATTTATATAGAAATATAAAATAAAAATTTCGGAACGAAATTTTCATGAACTGTATTTTAAACCTTTTTGATGCATGAGATGCTAATACTAAATTGTAGTTACTAAATTAAAAAAAAATATATTATATCTTTAATGCATAGCACATAATAATTCCAAATAACATGTGACCGAACGATGGCCGAATGGTAGGGCGCTTGATTTTTGGTATAGTAGTTCGCGGTTTCGATTCCCGATGCTGGCATGGATGTTTCTAGCCAGTCGAAATCGGCTTTAAGCAGTAGGTCCCGGTCTCATTAGTCCTCGTGAGCAAAACGGTAGACGTTGCGCTCCAAACCAAACCAAACAACATGTGAACAGTGCCTAGTAATTTGTTACATGTAAACACTTAGCTTTTAATTTTTATTTATGTCTCATTTTTCACTTCTTGAAATTTGAAGAAGAAATATTTATAGGTAAATATATGAAAAGTACTCTTCTTTAGAAACAAGAATTCGTAAAAATTGAGAATTATTCTAAAATTTAATTAAAAAATTATTCGTCAAAATTAAGAAGTTGAATATTCATAATTTTAGTATAATAAATGATATTCATTGGGATTAATTATTCGGGGAAAAGTTATGGTTTTTCTAAGAAAATAACTTAAAATACAAAAAAATTCTTCAATAAAGGATTAAGGTGGCTATTCAAGTTTTACAAAATCGAAATTATATTTGACCTTCGACAACATAGAAATTATGTATTAAAAAATGAAATATTCACTGATTTAATCTAGGCGTTTCCTTGTATGATATCAAAAAGCTTTCTAGATATAACTAAAAACCTTTAAAAATGTTTTTATCGATATTTTACAATTATCTAATTGCATATTTTTCCTTATAATTGTGCATTGCTTGTTTAATTGAACTTTAAGCAAAATAATGTATCTATAATAAGATGAACTATAAGGGTATTTCAATTGTTAAATTCAATTGAAATACCCTGATTGAATAATTGAATAATTTCTTACCCTAAATTGAATAATTAGCATAATTGAATAATTCATTGTTTAATTGTTTAAAGTTTTAATTACAGCTATATTTACGAGCTATAATTTTTAAGGTAGTTTTGTAAATCCTCTTTTTCAAAAACATATATGAATTTAATTTTAAAATTCTTTCTTTTAAAGACATAAATTGCCTTGACATGAGCAGAAGATTAGGATATATTGATAAGAATAAAGGATCAATGTTATGCTCAATCACATATCTATAAAGCAGACACATCGTTGAAATTTTAAGGGTCTAAAACTTTTCTGAAAAATCTACATAAGTTTTGAAATTCGTTGTTTTTCTGCAACTAATTCTCTACATGTAAAATTCAAACCTGATTAAAATATTCCTTGTAGAAGAATTATATTCTAAGTTATTGAATAGGTGTGGCTGAATTGAGTTGAATAAACATCGTATTCTGTATAGTAAATATAATATTATGTAATTGGTTTATTTATTATTATTGTTATAATCGTTCATGCAGTTATAAATGCTAAACTGTCCTATTGTTTATTTATGAATAATTATTGAAGAACTATAAAATTGTATTACCTTAAAGTTTTACCTATATATCTATATACAGTGCGGCCCGCTGAAACAAATTGATTACTAATGGTGTCAACAAACAATTGAGTCGGTGTGAGTGTACATTATATGTACCACACACCCTTTTTAAATTTTAGTTTACAATTTTTTTAAACCATAAGTTTTCCTACCATCTGTTTGACCTGAAGTAGCTAATGAATTTGTTTGAAATTTTTCATATTTCAATCTATGGTTGTTATCATTGGATGAATATAATTAGAATATTCGAATATTTTCAAGAATCCGCAAATTTACAATCACATTAAAAGGAAATTATTGATTATTTTTTCCAATTTCTGATAATTTAATTGTTAAATTTACCTCTATCTAGAAGCTAATTCCTTCAAAAGACCTTAATTTGGCAACATAATTGTGATATCTTGAATGAATTAAATATGTAATATATGGGAAATCAATAACTTAATTGCTCGAAATTGAAAAAGAAAATCAACAATTAATTATTTTGTTATTTTAATTTTACAAATTCTCATTATATTGATTTTCTATACTAACTTTAAATATTGATTATTTGAAGCAGATCTGTTCATTAAATCTTTTTAAAATCTGATGGGTAATAGTGAAAATTTTAGTTTTTGAGAAAGAAGTCCTGAAAATTAAGTCGTAAAGGATGCATATAATATACTCTTTAGAGTGTGTTACATACACCATTAGTCTATAATTCACGTTTTACAAGGAATTTTTCAATGCGAATGGTTTAATGTGTTGAAAAGTAATTGTAAAAAATTAATTCTTTATTTTTTTTCAAATATTTAAAATTTTAAGACCCTATCATCATAATAAATGGAAAGTGAGATTTACTTTGGCAAATGCTAAAAGCTTAGCTGAATGAACAATCCCCGACATAAAAATTCAAGTGGGGGGGGGGCAACACTGCGAAAACAAAATGAGAAAAATTGCATTAGAATTTCTTAATTATAAATTTCTTTAAAAAAGATTAAAAAACAAACAATGTAATTATGCGGAATAATGATCACAAAATTTTCAAGTTCCTACTACAATAAATGGAGAATAGATCTGGTAAAAAACGATGGGCATTATATTGTTAAAATCAGCATATTTTCTTGATTGTGTCATTTAAATTTTGGAAGGGACCTAAGATTGTAAAATAGATGTTTGAAATACGGACAGGCAATATCTTAAAATATCATGTTAAAATAAACTACTCATCGTTTTTAAATCTGTTTTCTAGTCATTTTTAGTTATAAATTGTACAATATCCTGTAACTTTTACTGTACTATATTTTTAACTACCCTTTAATTTTCATGTATTCAAGATTTTACCAAAATACATATTTTAAAATTTCTGAGCAATATAACTTAGTCTGTCTGGTGATAGAAAATAGTTATGCAAAACTCTGAAAACTCAGTATAATTATTTTTTTGTTGGTTTTCATCTGGACCTGTCTGAATTACATTTTTTAATGATTTTTAAATAAAGTATTTTAAGCAAAGACATTATTATAAATATTTGTGTCAATTAGTAAATTACACTGTTGTTTATTGGACGTTTATTAAAATGTGTAAAAAAAACAATATAACTTTTTACAGAATGCCTGCCTTTCCGTACGGCGGAAAATTTCCATAGGTGTAAAGTTTTTACTTTGGCAAAAAAATAATTTGATTCTTAATTCAAGTTTCAAGAAATTATGTAATTCATATTTTAAGAAATAAACTTACAAAATATGAAAATTTTCAGTAGTAATAATGTGTGATTTAGTTAATGGGCGATCAGACCCTGACATTGGTCTGTAAAAGCCTAAAATTAGTCAAAAGTATTATGTTAAGAATCTAGAAGTCCATTGAAGGCACTGGTGACGTATGCAGGTAACCAGGTCAAGGCATAAAAGACTCAAGATGTAAATAAGATGTAATAAGCAAGAAAGATGTAAATAACTGAAATCAGCTTTTTCAAGAAATTTGGGGCTCTACTTAAGTAAACCCATGATTTGTATACCATAAACTCAGATTGCGAAATGTGATTAGTTGAATTAAGCAGACGTTATAGTGATCAGAGTACCACCAACAAAATTAGAGTTGTTTTTATGGAAGATTCTTGATTTTGATTCGAAACTTGTTTCAGATGTAATTCAATCTAGAGGAAGGCAGCTATGCACAATACTGTTTAAACATTCGTGAAATAGATTTCTACAACAGTGGAATCCTGGTAAATGCTCACATAATTTTGATTGGGTTCACTGACTTACAAATTTATTAGTAAAATTTGATACTCCGATATACAGATTTGAGTTTCTTGATTTTTATGTCTCGATCTATTATCATCACTTCCTTTTTATTGATGATAATGCACATCTCCTAACGCATTACAGAATCGATTGGTTATTTTGAAGTTGAGGATATCCAACAGAGGGTATTAACCTCATGTTTCAGAGATTTAAATCCGATAGAACATCTATGAGACTCAAAGGGATTCGTATTCGCATAATTGCAGCCCTCACATAGGTATCTCCATCAACTTCAAAGCACATTTATTGTGCATATACTTTCTTACCGCAGAAACTTCTGAATAACCTAAAACACATTATGAAAAGTTGATGCAAATTCTGCATTTTGGATGGAGGCGATCATACCGTATATTAGATTTCATTGTATCTCGAAAAATCTGTAATGCTTACATCCTTTCGTTATGGCACTTTTCCTATGTTGTTTTAAAATTATTTTAGGCAGAAATATACAATTCTTCATTTTGGAAGTATGCAATTCTTTGATTTAAGTCTGTCAAGAAAAATAAAGATTTTGTTCAAGTTCTATGCTCTTAGCTCCAAAATTATTTATAAAGAGTTGTTATGTACTTCCTATAACTGTTCCATCGACCCCAAAAATACTGAAATTTTTGAAATTTATTAGTATCTATAATATAAAATGTTATTATTTTTATTGAAGTCTTTTTCCTTAAAGATAGTGAAATAAAGAATTATTAAATGTAGTAGTGAATATGTAGTTTACGAACAAAAATCATGTCTAAGATTGAGATTCTAATAAAGAATATAGTTTTGAAAATCCATATTAATTTGTAAAAAAAAGTTTAGACAATAAACTAAATCACTACAAATGCGCAGATGCTATAGAAAAATATTTGCAGTTACAGTGAAGCATCGACCTGAATATGCTTGATTTTAACATCTTCAAATGATAAGAATTCTCATGATAAGAACGCAGACTGTAAAATACTATTTTAAATTTTTGATAGGCATTTAAAAAATAAGTTATTATTATTAAGTAAAAGATTATACTAATTATTTAGTAATAAGCTATTGTTTAAAATATTTTAAAACAAATCTTAACACTAAGAGGGTAATATAAACACTTCATATTATTTTCATACTGTTTTTTAATTTCCTCCTAATAATTATATTTTCAAAACCCAACAGGTAACCATGGCATACAATACTTATCAAGCCAAATAATTTTAAAATACAGCTAAAATTATTCTATATCTTTGCTATGCATTAAACTTCTATTATGGAATTTATAGAACCTGGATATATATGTATCACCAAAATATTTTTATTTAAAGAAATAAAGACGTTTATAAATAGATCGTTTTACCTTATAATATTTAAGAGATCCTGGTATTTTTTGAATGAAAAAAACCTTTAAGATACGAAGCTTGTTTTTAATTCATTCTAAAATATAAAGCTTTCTTTAAAAAAACTTTTAAAGTTATTTCGAACTGTCTAACTTCATAAAAACAATTTTTAAAACTACTGTAAGAAACATATTTTTAAATTATTATAAAATATATACCAAATAAAAAATTTACTTCCCCACAAGTTAACTTTTGAATTTGAATTATATATATATATATATATATATATATATATATATATATATATATATATATATATATATATATATTAGAAAATAATTTTTCTAAATTTTTATTTTGATTTGGAGCTAAATACATTTCATAGTTTGTAAATTAAAAATTTTTTGAATAAAATTTTTAAATGCAAAAATATTTAAAAAAAATTATATCAAAAATTTTTTTAATTTAGTTTTTATCAGGTTGTTTAGCTAAATGTATTGGTTTTATTAATATAAATAAAACTCCCAGAAAATAAAGATATTCAGCTGTATATCTATAAAAATCCAACATTTATAAAAATATCTTGTATGTAAATTAATTTCATTCTTTTTCTTTGACTTATATAAATTTTATAGATAATGATAAATAATAAATAATTATAAAACACGCAAATATTTCACCATAAAAGAAGCATAATTTTATGGTAATCGAAAAATTACTGTGAAAATGAAGGAATTTTAGATCGAAAGGTACTACGTTCCTTTTAATCAAGTAAGATTAAACAATATTTTGACTAATTACTAATTATTTCTTTCTAATCCAAATATTGATAAATCTTTTCTTAGCCTAATTGAGTTTTAACTTTTATTTATACCAATAATGAAAATTCTTCTTACCTCCTGTGTATCCTGCAACTGCAAATGAAAGATTGATATAAAAGACAGGTTTTGCGAAACGCTTGCATTGCCTAAAGACAGGAATTTCAAATGTAGTAATCCGAATCCATGCGTTCGAACATGTGTAAAAAATGGATGAGAGAGGTTCAGAGGTAAGGTCAGTTTGCTGTATATCCGATCTTCTAAAATTACCCGAATTATAATAATGTAAGATGTTCGGTAAGAGAGCAAACTTTTCCCATGCATCGCTGTTAAAAATGCTCGCCAAGAAATGAATCTCTTCGAACTGCACTTCTTCTGTTACTTCTCGTATCTGATTCTGACGTCTTAAGATTTTCCGTTATAATTGATTAAAAATAAAATTCTATTTGTTTGAGATTTTTGTTGACTTATTAATTATGTATAGAATTTTTAATACATATTGGCTTTACATTTCTTTATGATGACTCACAATGATTAAATCATCCAAACTTTTGGTTTTTAGAAAACTTATTTATAAAGGCTTGGTTATACAGTTTAAATAATTTCTATTCTAATAGGTTTCAAAATTAGTATTTTTATAGATTTTTAAGGTAAAACTTACCGGCTTATTTTTAGAAAATACCGAATAAAAATATTTAAAGTGGTTTTGCTCAAAATAGGATATTTTGTATTTACGCATACGATGACTTTTCAACTAATACACTTATTTTCATAGTATTTTTTTTTATGTAGAAATATTTAAAAGCTATAATTTGAATGTAATTTAAAAATGCAATTTCTAAAGAAAGTTTTTCTACAAATGTTTTTACATTAATTAAATACTTAGAAATCTACTACTTTCTTTATTAACTATCTACTCTTTAAAATAAATCAGGGTTATTAAATTAATACTGTTTAGACTCAAGTTGACACTGATACTTTATAGAGTGTTTTAGAAATTATATTTTGCATTTGTAATTTAAAATAAAGCTAGATTTATGTGAGTTAGCATATATTCAAAATTTTTACTTTGAAAAGTAACATTTACTATTTTGAATTTCATTGATTTTTTATTTATTTGTTAGATAATAAATTATTTTTATAAACCTGAGCTATCTTTTATATTTAGCTGAAATAACTGTGATCATCTTATCCATATTTTAGGTATAGCAAGATGAAGACTATTAAAAAAATTTTTCGTCGGTCTCGTATTTAAGGGAGCGATGAGTATTATAAAGTTTGTTTGTAAATTATTGACTTAGTTATATGAAACTTTGTGCAGTTTCTAATTTCTTTTTGATGCGATCGAATTAACTTATAATGAGACCACTTAATTTTTTATTAACTGAATTTGATAGTAAGCAACTATTTTAATTAATCCATTACTAAAGGGGCGAACATATTTTTAAGTTCGTTAGTAATAATCATGCTCCAACCTAATTATAATTTAACATTTTTAACAAAAATATATTTATATAAATGATTAAACATATTTAGTGTGTATGTGTAACTTTCATTAACCTTATACACTAAGACCCCGCTTAACGCTGTTTCGTTTAGCGCTGTTTCGGTTTAGCGCTCTTTTATTTCAAGCCGCGGATTTCCCGAAATTGCTCGCAGCACTACTGTTTAGATGAGGTACATGTGGAAGACGTCGAAGAAATAGTTCAAGAAACAGCAGCTAGTCTTTCTAATGATAAGCTCAAGGAATTAACTGAGCAAGATGAAAACATATTGATAGTAGGGATATCGAAGAAGAGCAAAGAGAACTTTGGATGGCGTTTGTGAAAAGGAGTTTGACCACTATAATTAAAATTATGGAACAATTTGCTGAAAATGATCCAAATTTTGAAAACAGTTCAAAAGCAAGACGAGGTGTTATAAATACTTTATCCACTGATCAACAATTTCTAACAGAATGTAAAAGGAAAACGCAAACTACATTAGATGCCTTCTTGACAAAAAGGCAGAAAACTGGAAACACAGAATAGACTGAATGATCTGACTGACTTAGAATTTTATTTGGTTTTATAAGTATATTCGTTTATATTGTTTTTATTTTTTTAGAAATAAATGTTTATTTTTATTTTTATAAAAAAAACCTTATTGAATTTAATACCTAACCAATTTTCTATCCATCTTCCCCTAACCCCATTATTTACAAGTTAAGATAGACTCGTTTAGCGCTGTTTCGCATTACGCTCTACTTTGATGGAACATATCTCCCGCGTTAAGCGGGGTCTTACTGTATCTAACTTTTTATATAAATATAAAAAATAATAATTTCGTGAATTATTATACATAAAACAGTATTCTAGATTATAAAGAAAATACAATTTGTTTTATAGGATAATATTAAGTAAAATTCAAGGGAACTCATAAGAAAACTAAATCGTTGGGGTTTGAAAACGCTATTAAAATACAAAATTATATGCATCAAATATAATAATTTTGAAAGTATAGAAATTCCAAATTTATAATCTAATATAAGTTCCAAATTTAAAATCTAAATATACCTTGTTCAATTTTTAAAAAATAACATCCCATTGCAACCCTAACCATTTAATTATATTTAATTATTATTATTATTATTATTATTATCATCATTAATTTTCCCAATTTAAAACACCATTTAAAGCATAATTGACGAAACATTTCTTATTTTAATTTTCATGTAATAAGTAAGTAGGAGGGTTAAACATTGTATTTAACATGGAAAAAGTTACATTATAAGAAGGATTGTTCGCCAAATCTTGCAGCATATTAGAAAAGGAGATCTCTTTTTATCATACCCCTTTCCATCCAAGAAAAAACAAAAAACCAGAAATGTAATCAGAACTTTAATACCGAGTTCCTCTGATGTAGGTAAAAAGGAACTATCAGGTGTATGCCGGAATGATATTACGGTGCCTATGCTTTTTTTTCACAGTTCGTCAGTTCTATGCTTCAAGGCTCTTTTCCATATCAGATAGGATTCCATAAAAGCTTACTAGGTCGTGTCTTTCATACTTTTACCGTGGGCTCAAAAATTTCCTAGGCATAGAAGTTAAAAGAAAGGGAAAAGTTTTTATCAACATTACTCTATTAAGGCGACAGTGAACTTCCCGTTGGCTAAAATTAGACTGAAAATTACATATTTTTATACCGTTGAACTAGGAATGACAAGCCAAAGTGTTTTCTCAACATCGACCTTCTACAATAAATACAATTGTTTCTACAATAGGCAATATGTTTATTACTATTAAGAAAATTATATTTTTTTCAAAATAAAAAAATTTGGACTGAATATTTAATATGAATTATAATTACGAATAAAAAGCAAATGGAAATATTTAGTACAGATTATGAAATTATATTTCTTTTCAAAATAAAAAAAAATGGACTGAAAATTTTATATGAATTATAATTACGAATAAAAACCAAACAGAAACTTTTTCGTACACATTATTAAATGAATATATGTAATACCAGGACATGCATTTATTGCTAAAAATACATTTGAACGTTTTTCAAAGTAAAAATCTTTTCATTTTATAAACACTTGAAACACTACAGGTGCAATTTTAACGTCAATTCACTTTGGAATTTACAGACTATTTACCTTATAGCTTATAAAATTAAAACTAGTTCCCATGAATGTGTTTCGAAACACAAAATTTGTCTATTCTGTATTTAAAAATATGATTATAGATATTTCGTACAAGAAAAATGGATACTTTTTACATTTTTAATTTTTTCATTTAATTTTTTTAATGCTTACTATAAACAGTTTTAAAATCTAGATAAACTATTAATCTGAGATCTAAAATGTATTTTTTAGCTATTATAAATATTTGGATCAAGGAAAGTAATATTTTCAATATTTTTAATTGTATTTTTCCCCCTTAATATTTTAAAAATTACAATATACAGTTTTGACTTAAGATAAACTTTTAATCTAAGATCAAAATGTATCTTTTAACAATTATATTAACAACTTAAGATATATTAGCAACATTATCTTTAAACAATTATAATTTTAACAATTATAAATATTTTGATCAAAGAAAGAAATATTTTCAATATTTTTTCTTTTTCCAGTTAATTTTTTGAAAGATTACAATATATAGTTTTAACTTACTATAATCTTTTAATCTGAAGTCCAAAACGTATTTCCAACAGTTATATATATTTTATACAAGGAAATGGATATTTTCAACATATTTTTTCGTTTTATATTTTCTGAATTCTTACTATTAAAAGCTTTAACCTCAGAATTTTAATCAAAGTTCTAGAATATATCTTTTAAATGAAAAATGCCATATTATGCGTAAAAGCAATGTTACAAGCTATTTTAGTAACAAATATAAATTATCAACTAAAAATAACATTTTTTTTATTTTCAGGGTTGAACACATTTACATAAATGTATTTCAAACAATATAGAAAGTTTTCATGCGCATAAGTAGAAAATAAAACAAATTAGTTTCGAATATCTCCATTTGTCTAGGTCTATCATTTAAGGGAATGGTGGAAATGGTGAAAGCGATTTTGCAAATTAATTTTATAGAGCTTTAAATTTCGTAAATTAATGTCATGCTATATTAGCTACAGTATTTAACAGAATAAACATATTTCAGATAACATATGAAATTTTCAACTAGATGAATTGAAAACAAAATAAATTATCTTTGAATATCGCCTTTCGTTTAAACCTATAATTTAAAGGGAGGGTGGACGTTAGAAAACAATTTTGTAAATTAATATCATAGAGCTATAAAATTTCATAAACTTATAGATGTAAGCATAACTAAATCTATCAAGAACAATAAAATATCAGCATCAGATAATGTTTAATTTTAAGTAAAATCATTTTAAAATTATTTAAAAATTATTTACTTAGTTTTTCTAGTAAATGATTCTTGTGTTTTAATTTTCATTTTTGGTATTTCAAGATGACAATACTTAAGAGTCAAAAAAACTATTATCTTTAAAAACAAAAAAATATTTATACATTAAAGGGGACATAGTACTTTTCGTAGTAAAGAGTGTTCAATAAAGCATCCTATTTTGGATTCATATAAAATAAAAACTACTTTTCTGAATATAATAAAATTCTTCTATATGATTAATAACAGTCTAACTTTATAAAAATTATCTAGTTATACTGTATAAAGTAATAAATTTTATAAAAAATAAAATGCATACAACTACTGAAAAAAATAGAAATCTACTTAACTTACCACATTTTCATTCAATTAATTTTAATTACATTAATACTAGCAATTTATTTTAATTTATAGCATAATAAAAGCTAATTTGCTTTTAAAATTTTCTATTTCTTAACAGTTTTTCAATTTGTCAAATATTTTCAAATGTCCTTCCTTGAAAGGTTATTTAGCCATAGTAAAAGGAAACGGGCTATTAGCTAATATTTAAAATATACTCTAAGAACAGGAATAAATACTCATTGGGGTAAGATCCACTTTAAAGGTTTTTCATACATGTCACACTTATTTGCATTGTATTAAAAGCACAAATTTAATTTTTTTTTAATTTTAATATGGTTATATGTTCAGCATGTTTATTTAACACTACATAAGTCTATATATAATATTGCAACTGAAAGAAAATTTGTTAAACAATTTCACAAAATTTTAATATAAAAGTAAAATAAAGTAAGCATTCAGCAATAAAAAGCATAATATTTAAGGATGACCTGTGATCAAATCGATCAAATTGATGATGCATTTGTCATAAATAAATTCACAGTTATCAACACACATTCATTCATATGTGAATTACTTTGCTATGAGATACTCGCGGTGAATTATGCAGTGAATGAGAAAAACTGATAAAAAGAAAACTGTTTTTAATTTTAAATGGAGGCTGCATTAATTCAGCGAAGAGCTGAGTTTGCCTGTCGTTTCTTATAGCCGTTATATAATAGATTTAAAAACATATTACAGATAAGACACTATGTTTCTCTTTTCACAAACCATTAAAATATCCTCTATTCTGTAAGAACGATACTCTTAAACATATTGCTTCTAATCGTAACATCATTATAAATCTAGAATTAGGGCAGACGTTACTTTGACACTTTGTGGCCCTTTTTATATAAGACTTGTATATTCTAGAAGAATATTTTTTTTTCTTGGTTTTCTTAAGTAAGTGATTTTTACAAACGAATTAAACTATAGTTAAAATACAAACTAAACTGACTTTCATTTTAATCTTCATTGAAAAAAGCAAGTAAAAAATGCTTGAATGGTTGTAAGAAATCCTTCTTTGGTCATAGACAAATGCAAATCTTTTTTTTATAAGACTTGTTTATTTTATTTTACTTTTCTGAAATCAGTTCTTTTTACCACTGAATTAATTTATTTGTTTAAAGAGCACACTAAAATGGCGTTTAATTTGTCACTCAATTATTAAAAGTTAAGATAAATGTTCTGTAACGATTTTAAAAACCCTTTTCTGGTCATAGACAGATTTATGAAAGCTTATGGCTTTGCTCATGACTGAAAATCGATATTTTTCTTATAGTATACATTTGTGTTCATTAGCTTTATTTAAAACTATTACGGTGTATAAATGTATTAGAATATCTGTAATTATTAATGTTTATATGTCTATAAAACACAACATTGGAATAAAGTCGCAATATAAACTATATTTATGTAGCAATTACGCCATACTATTCAATAAGCAATAAACTTTGAAGTTAAAACATATTATCGTAAGATATGTATGAAAAGTAATTCAGAAGTATCATAATTCTAATATTAAATAAAGTGGATTTCATATCAAGGGCATCCTGATATGAATACCGGTTATTTGAAAAAAAATCATTCGATGATATTTGCTATCATGTAAGTAATTACCTATAATATTTCCTTTTTATTTGTCTGTATAGTCATAAAAATGGAATAAATTCACAACACATTCATAAAGCCTTTTTTGTTATATATAAAAACTAATCATGCAAGAATTACGACAACCAATATAATTAACAAAAAGTTTGAAATTTAGGTTCTGAGGATTTTATTTTTACTATATAAACTAATAAAATATTGAAATATGGCGCTTAATAATACAGAGTCCAAAATTATCCCTAATCCTACACCTTGTCGTACCAGATATACAGTGATTCTATCATTAAATAGAGATAATTTCCTCTCGATCTCATCTTGATACGAATGCCGGTTACTTGAAAAACTTTTTCGTTGACATCTGCTATCAGCCGAACTTCAAAGAGATTAGAAAATGTAATTCTTTTCTAGTTTCTTACCGACAATGCTTATCGATTTTCAAATCATTTATCTGTATATATCACACGTGCTTACATAATTCCTACTATTTCGTTTGTGTGTGTGTGTATTTTGAATAACTATAATAGTCTTTTACATTTCAAACTTGCTTACCATCATTCTGACTGCTGTAAGAATATTAAAAGAAAAGAAATTTCAATGTTTTTTTTAACACTTCGTCGGGTTCACTTTGAAACTTGAGGCACCAGAAGTGCTGTATATCACAGATACTTTTTTGTTTTTAAATAATTTCTGTTAATTTTAGGTTCTTTTTAGGTCCAGGTTGTTTACACCTAGAAATTTTCTTTTTTTCTTTTAAATGATACCTTTTTTGTGTAATTATTATTTACACAAGAAGTTGCATAGTATTAAAATGCTGTTTTATAATACTTATAATTAGGCAATTAATACAGTTGGGAATAAAAATGACATATTATGCACAAAATAATATAGCATAAAAATATATTACATAGAAATGACAAAGTAAATCAATTGTACTCTTATACGATACAAAATTTAAGATAAGTTTTTAGCTGCATTTGTCTGGCTAATTATAACTGCACATTCTAAACAAAAGTATCCATTTCCTTTTAAACATGAATATTGTATTAAACTTTATTTCTTATTTACTTCCCATTTAGCATACCTTTTGCGTCTATTTGAAGTATTTGAATTTGTTGCACATTTTCCTCCTCAGTAATGTATCTGTAGGTTTGAATTTTTGTGTTCAAATCATTCAATTTTTCCTCTTCTTTACTAAATAGAATTTTATGGGCTGGTTTGTGTTTTTTGTAATTTATTTAAATCTAAAAAGTGTTTATAATACATTAAGGAAAAAAAGTTGAAAATTTATAGGATACCTTAGTACTATCATAAAGCTTTAACTGACGTACATTATCAGGCTCTTGTATTTCAGAAATACGAAATTTTTTATAAGCTAAAAATAAGTAAATATTCATAACTGCACTGGTAATTACTGCATTACACAGGAGTAGGTAACCAGATTAACAGACACTGGTAATGTCAATGTCACAAGAACTAGTTTCCATATAAAGAAAATGTAAATAATTACACATGTGTTTCTGACAGATCACTGCCTCTATCGAGCGTTAAATTATGGGAATCATTTCTATGTTTACCCTTCTTTTAACCCATGAAATACCTCACTACCTTTCACAGGAAAAAAATGAGCAAAAATCTTTTAAAATAAAAGTTTCGCAATGTAAGAGAAAAAATTTTTTCTCTCAGAGGTATTTAAGCTTGAATGTTTTGCTTTTACAATTTCAAATAAATCTGTAACAGTGAAGTGCATGCTTAAAAACATTAAAAAAAATATCTATTTTTTCTCATATAGTACACAATAAAAAAATAAACTGCATTTGACTACAAATTTCCTCATAAAACATTGAAGGTTGATAGCTTTGCTTTCGTTGTCAAGGTTACGATTACGAAGGACTTGATTCTGTTATACTTTGATGACATACAAGGAAGTGGAAATTAATTAAAGGGAATTATTCCAGAGAATAAAAATTAGTTTTAACTAACTTGGAAAAAACGCAACTTATGGAATGATTATGATTGCAGTCTCTTTAAAAGGTTCATTTTTCCAGTAGGGGGGGGGTGAGAAAATACTCCTTTATTCTGGAAAAGACTAAGTTTGGGTTTGTTTCGCTGGCTTGCTGTTGTCCCAGGTTGTGATTCCATAACCATCCCCCCCTTGGGGGAAGAGAGCTCTCTTGAAGGGTTTTCATTGGAAATCAATCTCATATTTGTGCTATACTTGAAGGAAACCAGATAAGCTCCTCATACGATCTCTTACGCAATCCAAGCGAAATGATCTCTAGTACCTAAAAGATGTCTTAACTTTTTGTTCTAAATTTGCCTATGTTCTTATTAATAAAAATCATATGAAAACTGAGGTTATTTATTATAGTTTATAAGGCATTTTTTTCTGTGTAATTATCAAACTACAATATATTTGTAACTCATTTTAAAACTAATCGTTGATAAATCAATGGTGAAGAATTCAAGATTAAAATATGCTATTAATTCTCTCGCACACTGAATTTTTTATATTGAATGTCAAATAAAATTCCAGTGTAAAGTAATAAAATAGTATTCCAGATAAAAACAGTTAGTTTAGTATTTTAAAATTAAGCTAAATTTAAATACCTCAGAAAATGTTTGGTTTGGTTTAATTTGGAGAGCTACGGTCTACTTTTTGCTACACAAGGACTAATGAGACCAGGACCTACTGCTTAAAGCCTATTGCGAATGGCTATGAACATCCATGCCACAGTGGGATTCGAACCCACGAACTCCGGAATCACTGATCAGTCTAACCCTTCGGCCATCGTTCGGCTATCTCAGAAAAGGTTTGAAATGCTTTGGGGCAAGAATTTAAATCATACACTTTTTATTTCTATTAAAATATTACATTGCTATACATGGCATTTTAAAATGTTCTTACTGGTAAAGATGCAATGGAATATAATTTTTCTTTGTCCCCGAATCCACTTCTTCAACAAACCTGAGTGTCGACTTTTAACGTTTTTGCTATCTAATGTCATCGAGAGCTAAGTTAAATTTGAAATTGAATTGGAGGTACAGGATTTGTCACTGCAGATAAAATTTCGTTTGAAACTATTTAAAAATATTTTTATAATTCAAATTAAGGACTTAACATGTAAATTAGGCAGGGCCGTAGGCAGAAATTATGTTCGGAGGGGGACATTGTTTTTTGTGAAGGATATTTCAATAAAACTACAGCTTTTCTTATGTATGTATACTCCTAATGAGTATCATTACACAATGTGATTTTAAAATATCAAAGTAATTAAAAAATGATATAATGAACAAATTTATAGCCTTAAATGAGTCACGTAGTAACTACATAATGAATTTAATAGTAAAATTAACATTGAAAATATATAAACCATACATAGTATTAAATTTTAATTTTTAAAACAGAAGTATAACTAAAGAAAAAGAGTAATTTTGAAAGAAGATGAAAATGTTTAAATTTTTACTTGTATATTATATTTACTTGTATAAGTATATGATTTATTTGAAATTTTCGTCAAAAATTTTCACAAGATCTTCCGATTGTGCAACAATATTGTGACGAGATACCAAAAATGCTAGTCAGTCTGTTCTTACATGTCAAATCCAGTTTGCACCTATTCCTTAATTCAACTTCGCTGTTCTAAGCTCACTGTTATCTAGGCTCAGCTAAGCAGATGGCACACCCACACACATGATTTCTTTTCTTTCCACGAAACGGTCTTTAAGAATTTCGGAGGGGGACCGGTCCCCGAAATCCCTCCCCTTGCCTACGGCCTTGAAATTAGGTGAGAAAAGATCTTTTTATAACAAGATTACAATCATTAAATTACTATTTTTCTTGCTAAAATATTACTGTTTAAAATATATAATTTTCCTATAACATGCATAAAATAAATAAAAAACTGGAAAACGATTTTAATTTAATAAACCACGGGTCTTTTAAAATATACATATTCTTATGATAAATGTATCATAATTGTAAATGAGACTATGTAAAATGTACCGAAAGTCTGATATTCTAATGACCCTGCATTTCACGACAAGTTTCCTCATACAATACTAAAGGTTGTTAACTTTGTTTCAGTTGTCAAGGTTAAGATTACGAAGGACATAAGCCTGATTCTGTTATACTTTGAATTGGAAATTATTTAATTTTCAGTATTAATTATGTGCGTATGTTACATTAGCATTTTAGAAATAGCAACTATAAACCTTGAAAAGCAAACTTTCATCCAAACAAATGTAAAAACTATGGATATTTTGCTACCACTTGAGAAACTTAAATATACTTTCCGATTCATTACTTGAAGAATGAAGAAGTATTAATAGGAAGAGAAATATATTTTTAGTTCTTTTGATAACGCTCAAGGTCAATCTTTATCGTTTGACGTTTACAAATGCAAGCGGTTCCATAACACAAAAAAAAAACGCTGTATTTTAAAAAATAAAAAAAAAACAAGAAAAATTTATAAACACTTGATTTTTTTTTTAAATTTAAGGATTTTAGATACTTTTAAATTGTGCGCTTTATGTGTATATATATATATATATATATATATATATATATATATATATATATATATATATATATATTATATATATATATATATATATATATATATATATATATATATATATATATATATATATAAATGTATATAATTATCCACAACCTATTAACTTACGAATTAAAAATAGGCTTTATATAGCAAAAATAAATAAATAAATAAGAGTAAATAAAATAAATTAAAAAAACAAATTTGCCGAAGTTTCGTTCCGTTATAACAAATTTGTGCAAATAAATACACTGTAGCGTATAAATGAATAGCATCTCTCTATTATATATATATTTATCTATCTATCTATATATATATTATATATATATATATATATTATATATATATATATATATATATATATTATATATATATATATATATATATATATATATAATATATATAAATAGATAAATAATAAATAAATAAATCTCTCTTTATCTATCTATCTATCTATATATATGTATATCTATATATATATATATATATATATATATATTATATATATATATATATATATATATATATATATATATATATAGAGAGAGAGAGAGAGAGAGAAATAGATAGATAGATAGATAGATAGTGGAACTACTATCGAACGGTCCAGCATTATTCGCTTTCTCCCACTAATCATTCGATTCACTCATCGTTCGATGGTCCCGAATATTTCCCCATAGAATCAATATTTTTTTTTTCCAAATTCACCGTTCCCTGATCTTTCATTTTCCCACATCTATCGTTGGAAAATTTCGGTATGATCACTTTGTTTTCCCCAAAATATTGTTTTTGGGGAATTTAAAAGAACTGTGAATGAGTTTGTGTCTGTTTATATGGATGATATAGTGTGGTTTGATCACACAAAGAATTATGGGTCACCAGGGTTTTTGTGATCCTTAGACGGTTAGTAACTTAAACAACTAGTGGGGTCGTAACACTAAAGAGGTATCAACAGACCAGATGTAAGATCACGAGATGGGTAAAGAGACAGACGTAAATGAAGCTAAATTAACACCAGTTGTTTCTGATGCGCACGAAGTTTCTTAACCCTCCGAGTGGAACACACCGATTAAAAAAAGTCTCCAAAAATACGCTAAAAGTTTATTGTGTCAATGGCCAAAGCGTTCTATGATTTTTTACTTCACCCTTTGGTCGACTAGAATGGAATACGGGAAACCCACCCTCGTTATTGTCCCTTTACTTCCGGTTATAAATAGATATATAAACAGATATTATAGATTGTTAATTTTTAATACACATAAAGCTCGTCAAGTCTCGAAGATCATCCCATAAGAAATAATGGATTCTAAAAGTACAAATAAAAATATTCTTTAAGAGAATTATTTATGTTTTTTTTAAGAAAGTTATCCAAGATATTTAAGTGGTGCAATTAGAGATACATCTGTTACCGCAAACAAAATACTTAAAAATAGAGATTTACAAAGCCATGAAAAGCTATCAGCGTCTTTGTTCCTCAGGGAGTAGGGGTGCATCCCTCAATAAATGTCAGTCAAACAGGGATGCAGTTTCTAAACAATCGACCTGATTTTCCTACCTCAAACACTGGAAGAAAAAACACTGGCAGAAATGTACATTACATCCATTTTCGAACGTTTTTAGAGGTCCAAAATTGTACGTGACAACCGCTTTGAAGACATCATCGGTTTGGCGGAATTGTACGTGCGAACCGCTTAGAGGGTTAAAATTAAAATGATTCATATACATGCATAGTGATAATGTTCTTGCAGATGTAGAATCAAAAGTGCTCATTGGTTGTAGTCAGAAGTTCTGTTTGCACAAAGCTGACTTCAGTTACAAAATATATATTTTTTAAAATTTTTTCACATATTTATTTTATAATTAAATTTTTTTAATCTAAGGATAAATTATATTTTTTAACATGTATAATGATTCAGAGTTTGTGTTGAAGTTACTTAATTTATTCACAATTACGAATTTACTGAATTTTTACACCTTTCTGTCGCATCCATCATTTTCACGGGTTCATAATTTTCCATTTCCATCCCCTTAAAAACGATGGATCAAAGTTCCACTGCATACATGTGTCTGGTGTTATTCTACAATTTAAAATGATTCCTGATATAATATTCTGACAAATTAATTAGTTATAGAGTAAAACATATGAGCTGATTTCAAGAAAATATAACTTTCTGACGTGATTAATAATTGCACGTACAACTATGCATATATTACTGTATTTATACTTTTATAAAGTTTTTCTTGTATTCTGAATCTAGAATATGAATTAAAATTTAAATATTTGATGAACAACAATGCATTTTTAACCCTTAATTTGGCTAAGTCCGCTATAACGAACATATCCGCTATACCGGACATGTATATTTATAACTACTATATAACATAATTGTCAGTGTTCGCCATATCGGACATTAATTATCTCAAAAATGGAAAATGATATATTTTTTTTTGTTTATTTTACAAAGATCCTAACGTCTATACAGACATGGGAAAATAACAGAAATAAAAAAATATTTGAAAAAACATCTTGTCAAATTAAGGGTTAACATGCTCAGATACCTAAAAATCTTCTTTTCTTTATAGTATTAATTATCTTTTTTTTACATATACGATAACTATCAAATGAATAGTTTTCAGGTTCAAGATGATACTGTAGTTCTATGAAATATAGTACAAGATATATTTTGCTTTTACAAATTCACATAAATCCTACCGTAAGTACAAACTGAAAATTTTACTTCTACTACAAATTTTTATTTTACTTACTAAAGTCATATTAATTTTCATTATATTTCCTTAATACCTTAATTATTTACTGAATACTAATTTGCATTTTCAGAAAGTTAAAGGATATTAATATTTTTAATAAAAAAATGGGATCATTCAACACAGATTTTGGGATATATAACAAGTCAAATCCGTTCAAATTTGTTCCTTGATCTCAACTTCAAGATTTGTGAAACTTTTATTTATACATAAAAAATTTCTAAGAAAAGTTTCCCAAAGACAAATTGGACAAACAGCTAAAAATTTAAAGGGATATTTTCTATTCAAATTTTATGCGTATAACATAACTTTGAGGTGGTTTGTTACTTCTTTTATTCAAAATAGCAATGACTGAATTATTATATTCAGAATATAAAGAATTCTCAAAGAACTGCTACAGTTTTTATGAATAAGTTATTTTTAGCTTTATGAAGCAATATTTTATATTTAAAACACAGAAAGACATCAAGTAATTTAGCTGAATTTTAAATTTCTATACATAATTTTCAAGCTCATGAAATATTTTTAGAATTTCTTGAGGGAAATGATATTTTTTAAGGTTATAATGTTATAAGCTTAACTATAATTATTATAATTATATATTATAAACTTTCTTGAGTAAACAATTATTTATACATTTTTCTCACTGAATTTTTAAAAAAAAATTATGTAAAATGCCTACCTCTTTTAAAATATTTGTAAACATTTCATACTCTTTGAAATCCTCCAGATAATATAAATTGGGTATTGCAAAAAATTTTATATCCAAGAAATAACGATATTATATTTGTTAAACAGTATAGCATTTAATTTTAGGTACTGAAATGTAAGTGGTTTTCTTCTTTGACAGATACTTTAAAATCATTAATAATAATAATATATATTTCATTTTTAAAGCATTCATTACTTATATAATCATAATCAAAATTAGATGCTATAAAGTATTACTTTTTACAAGTACATAAAAAAGTATTTCAATTAAAAAATCACTAATTTGTTTAAATTGAAAATTATATTTGTCAAACTATCTCTTTAAAGAACAGTATAGCATTCGATTTTAATTATTCAAATGTAAGTGGTTTTCTTCTTAGAGATATTTTTAAATCATTAATTATGTTATATATTCCATTTTAAAGCACTGATTACTTATACATTCTTCACCAAAAATTAGATACTAATAATAATTACTTTTTCTAAATACATGAAATAAGTATTTCACTTAACCCCTCTCTAATTTGTTAAAATTGAAAATTATATTTGTCATACTATGTCTTTAAAAGATAGTACGATATTTAATTTTAACTACATAAATGCAAACTAGTTTTCTTCTTTTTTAATCATTAATAATCTTATATATTATATTTTAAAGCTTTGATTTTTAATACAATAATAATTTAAAAATAGATGCTATAAAGTATTGCTTTTTACATATATCTGAAAAAGTATTTCACCAAAATTCACTCTAATTTGTTTAAATTGAAAAATTAAAAATGGCATTACCTTTGAATAAATAAAAATTTCCGAGATCCCAGAGCAAGACTGTTTCCTGCTTCCTCAACGAACATCCATAAAAATAATGATAAAATCTCTCAGATAAATGTACTAGAGTTTAAAAGGATTTCGTAAGATCTACGGCATTCTGGAGAGAAATACTTAATACTGTTGTCTTAGACAATGCTCTGATTTCTTAAAAGAGATAAAGCCGCTTTACTTATGATAAGTCGAACATACCTTTTATCTTGAAACAGAGTTATTGAAATGGGCATATCGGCAGTATATTCGATGAATTTCTTTGAATCACCGGTAAACAATCTTTATTCTAGAATCTAAAGAAAACTGTCAAAAGTTGATTACAAGATAACAAAAGGAATAACGGACAGTGTTTTTTGAAACTATTTCGTAATTTTTTGTTATGATCAATAAACATGAATTGTCTTATTTTAATATCGACTTTTTTACCTCTTTCGTCAAATAATGACGCTAAATATGAAAATAATATACTTTATATAAATTATGACAAAAGGAATAACGGACAGTGTTTTTTTAAACCATTTCGCAATTTTTTGGTATGATCAATAAATATGAATTGTCTTATTTTAATATCGACTTTTTTACCTCTTTCGTCAAATCCTGACGCTAAATATGAAAATAATATACTTTATATAAATTATGACAAAAGGAATAACAGACAGTGTTTTTTGAAACCATTTCGCAATTTTTTGTTATGATCGATGAACATGAATTGTCTTATTTTAATATCGCATTTTTTACTCCTTTCGTCAAATCCTGGCGGTATTTAAATATAAAAATAATATACTTTATATAAATTATGACAAAAGGAATAACAGACAGTGTTTTTTGAAACCATTTCGCAATTTTTTGTTATGATCGATGAACATGAATTGTCTTATTTTAATATCGCATTTTTTACTCCTTTCGTCAAATCCTCGCGGTATTTAAAGTTGAAAATACTATACCTTATATAAATTATTACAAATTATGACAAATTATGAAAAATGAATAACGGACAGTGTTTTATGAAACCATTTCGCAACTTTTTGTTATGATAAATAAACATGAATTTTCTTATTTCAATATTGCATTTTTTACTCCTTTCGTCAAATCCTGGCGGTATTTAAATATAAAAATAATATACTTTATATAAATTATGACAAAAGGAATAACAGACAGTGTTTTTTGAAACCATCTCGCAACTTTTTGTTATGATCAATGAACATGAATTGTCTTATTTTAATATCGCATTTTTTACTCCTTTCGTCAAATACTGGCGGTGTTTAAAGATGAAAATAATATATTTTATATAAAAATTGAATATTAATTGCATAAAAATTCATAATAATGAAATATGAAAAATAACAAATCTTATTAGAATCTCTCGCAATTTTTTGTTAAAAAAAAACATGCATACTATTTTATGCATTTTTTTACTGTAAATATTTTATAATAACAAACTATATTTAAAATTTTATTTATGTAATAAAAACAGTATTTTGTATACAGCAAAGGCAAATAATATCATTTTTATATATGAATATAAATAAAGCAAATATATCCTTCATTCTTTTATAACATTGAAGCCTAGAAGTTTGTTTGCCAGTCTTCTTATGCTTAACTTTCAATAATTTGGATTATTTAAAATAGCTTTTAAACCTTAAGTAATTCATAGATACAATCAGATTTATGAAATTGTATGTTCAACTCGTCTATCTTCAAAAAAATACATACCTTATTGTCATTTTGGTATTAATAATAATTAATTTACATCGTTTTCTACGTATTTTTATTCACATCAGCCTACCATTACACACCAGATACTTTGGAAAAGAGATAGTATTTTATTTTACTATTTATGATAGTATTTTAAGTACTTGAAGAAACGTTGGAAACATAAATAACACTTGTTTATCCAAACTTTCTAAGAAGAATGAGTTTAGAATACATTTATAAAACCATAAAATATGCCAGAAAACGAAAAGGAATCTGGTTAAATTGTTTGAAAACAGTTGATAAGTACCTGTAACTGACATGTTACTATGGGCACACAATTTTCTTGACTTTAAAATTTTATTTTTGGTTTTATTTTTGTGTGTGTTTGTGTGTTTATACTTGAGCTATGACACAAATGTGTATATACAGTGAGGTTTTAAACATATGATACGCCTCAAATGTAGCCATTTGGACTGGCCATGACTGCTATAGGTAACAAGCAACTTAATACCGAAGGCCAAACTAATTCATATTAATCTTCGCTTCTGAAAATTCGATGTAATCCTCCTAAATAATACTTATTTAATATTTAAAAGAAAGTATGAATTTTTCCTATTTTCAATAGATTTTCATAGTTATGAATTATTACAAAAATATAATAGGCATCCATCTAAATATTCAAATGTTTAAATAACATGGACATTAAATGTAATAGAATTTTTATTTTGTATTTTATACCTTCTAAACAGACTCAATTAAATGTTAAAAATTATTTTGTAGATATTATTACATAATAATGAATACATATGCATAAAGTAAGATTATTTAACTTGAGCAAATTGCCCTATTAAAAGTTAGAATAAATTTTTTTTCAAAACCATTTAAAAGTAATTAAGATTATTATAAGGGTTGTTTTGTTGTAAAATAAGTTAATAGCATTTATATTTTTAATGTTAATGGTAAGTTTATATCATGGTTTTCTTGTTTTTCGTGCAATAGATTACAATTGTTTTGTTCACAAAATACTTATAAGGGTATAAATGCCTTTCTTCTGTAAGTTCTTAGTGAAACACTTGAGATGAAGCAAATAATACTCCATCTCTTCTGATTATTTGATTTGCTTCACAAATAAGGAGGCATGTGACACGAGTGAAATTTTGTAAGAGTTTATCATTTCCCCACTCAGAAAATCAAAACAGATAACTGTTGAACTGTTTGAAAAACGGAAAAAAAAAAAGCTCGTGCATTTTTATATTTTAACATATTGCATTCGTATTTTGTAAAACGTCGATATTTTCCTTTCATACCTCAGAAAAGATATTATTATTCAGGCATGGTACCCCAAATATGGTTAAATGTATTTTTCTGTTTATCTTAGGTCAAATTGTTATTTATGCTAACTTTATTGCACACGCTTATAAAATTTTCAGTTTGTATTTTTATTATTTCAAATGTTATATACGCATATGATTTCATTTATAGGGGCCTTTTTTTTAAATAAATGAAAATTTTAAATGGATTTGGTTTGGTTTGGTTTGGAGTGCTACGGTCTACGGCAACACGACAGCTAATGAGACCGTGACCTACAGCTTAAAGCCTATTCCGAAGGGCTACGAATATCCATTCGAACCCACGAACTCCGGTACCAAAAGCCAGCACCCTAACCAATCGGCCATCGTTCGGCTTAAATGGATTTACCCCATGTTTTTTATAAATGTTACGGTTATTTTCACCACATTTAAGAATCAAGAGTTAAATTTTTACTCAGCATTTCCTTCCGAAGGGTAAAAATATTTGGAGTCTTATTACATTTAAAATAAAAGGCTCAACTGTACCATCTCAACATCACCTCAAATATCTGGGAGTCACATTATCCCCAATCTTTTTATGGATTCCGCACATCCATTCATTAGAACTAAAAATGCTTCAACACTATAAAATTGTACGAAAGGCATTGGAAGACAGTGGGGTTCTTCCAGTGAAAGACTCAAACAGAGACTTTATTAAATACGCTTCATGTGTCTGGGTTACCAACCTCACCGATCAGGAAGAAAATGCTCTAGCAAAACTTCAGTGACTTTCTCTTCTTTGTATAGCTAGGGTTTAACAAACTACCCCAAATTCGGCGCTACATACACTTACCGGTATTTCCCCTATTCACTTAACACTAGCATGTACTAGAGTCCAACAAAAATTCTCTGTCTCAATTTACCTATTTTAGAGTAAGATCTACGACCTTTCGGCCTTCTCAGGAAGCAACCTGTCCTGCATTTTCAACCAGCAGACAGGAGCTTCAATATCTCGAGGTCGGGAAAACTACCAACCCACTTCCAAATTAACAACTTCACGGATGGTTCTAAACTAAACAAAGTAGTTGGAACTGCTTATGCAACATTCGGGAATTCAAAATTACAGACCATTACGCAATCCAGGAGGCAATAAATTGGCTTCTAGCAAAGCGCTCAGAGACTAGAGTTTCATCATCTCAGACAACAAAGCTAGCCTAATTGCAATAAAGAAATTTAATCAACCTAACCCCCAAGTGCAGAGTATCCAAAAATCCCTTTTCTGACTTCCAAATATAACAGTAAATTAGAATTGCACTGGATTAAAGCACATGTAGATCATGAGGGTTAAGAAATGGCGGACAAACTAGCTTAGAGTGTGGCCTTAAGACCACCGGAGGTTAACATGCCACTAATCGCCAGCCATATTAGAAGTAATTTATATTCCAAACTACTGAAAGATTGGAAGTGCTATTGGGACTTTACACACACCGACTGCACTCTATATTATTTTCTCAAAAAGGTTGACCCAGCCCGCTTGTCTAACTCACCGCATATAAATGCTCTCTTAACGGAACAAGACCCTTCCCTCAATATCTCTCTCGTTTCCATCTGGGGACTGGGTCTCCAAACTGCATCTGTGGCCTCTGTACTACCTTTTCTCCTGTCATCAAAAAGAGCCTGCAACAGGAGCAGAATCGAAGTGGTTCTATCTACTACATACAAACAAAATCCTACGCAGTAAGTGACAGAAACCAATCTCCTGGATGACTGAAAAGTGTGAGCTAATCACTAGTACCAGCTAAATGGTCAAGACATCTGAAGGCTTTATTTAGTACCGTAAATAATATTTGAAATTGTTAATTGTAAATATCGTTTTATAGCTCAAGTAAGAATTGCTTGACTTCCAATAAGCTTTTATGGTTACAGAGTTATAATTTTTGTTTTAAATTGTCTTCCATCTTTTTGTTATCTGTAAATGCAAATTGTTGTTCAAGTTGTTTGTAATGCTTTTCAGTACCTAATACCACAAATCAAATTATCAGAACCATCAAGAGTTACTGTCATATCCCTATCGGATCCGGGCCCATGCTTGGGGACCTTCTCCCCGTCTATCCCAAGTATAACTGTATTGAAATAGGTTGTTCTGAATATCATTCCAGAATCCGATTCACATCACCATATATAAGGCATTGTTTTAGTTGGGGTTAGCTTAAAATTATTTTCACTATCTTTAACTTACTTTTTTATTTTTCTTACATTAATATTATAACTGCTAGCATAATACTTTCCATCTTCCAGGAATTTGATTTAATTTATTTTAAACAATGGACATCATTCAGGACAGGCTCATGAGTATTTTCTTATCAACTTTTTCGATTTTGTTTTATTGTTGTGGAATGAACGAGCTGTTACGTGATAAATATCGCAAAACCTAATCCACAGAGAAAGCTGTTTGCCACCGAGTGTAGAATAAATCTGTACGTGAAATTAGCAATAAGATGTTTCTTTGAATTTACATAGAAATATTAATAATAAGTAGCCATCAAATTTCATTATTTTTTACTGTCAAAGTTAGAAGAAGTTTTTATAAATTACAATTCTACAAGTAGCTAAAAGTTCATGCACAGTGGATTATAAAAGGGCTTTAGTAAATATTAAAATAATTCTAGTAACAAATATAAGTAGTTTCCAAAAGATATTTTGATTAACTGAATGATTTAGACAGATTTATTTTCTTCATAATGCTTCAAATTGAATTTTAAAATACACTTCTGAGATACAATTGTAATTTTCACTGTATTACTTAAATTATTAAAATGATGCCAGATCCTCTCAATTTTCTTATTCTAATCTCTTCAAATCTTCTAGTTACAAGTATTAACATTCACAAGTACAAAGCTTTTTCATACCCTTTTTTCTCATAAAAGAAACTCTTAATAAAATAATATAGCTTTTTGTGACCTCGTGAATTTTAGCTGTAGCCAAGAGTCGAGTCATTAACATGATATCATGAGAGTTATATAAGTTATTATTGATAGTTAGAAAAATCAACTTTTAGATATAAAATCTGAAGATTATTTTATTTTATTTAATAATTTATTTTGTTTCTAGGGTAATGTTTAAAATATTCATTGTTGTTACATGAAAACGTGCAACATTTCAATCAGGTGAACGGTATTTACTGTTATCTGTGAAAAGGAGTGTGCTTAACCAACGATTAACTGTAACCACCCTTGGTGTACGGAGATGATTAGATATATATTTTCAAAGAATGATGTGTATCAAATTAAATTTGCTTCGTTATTCATTTATCTTGTTTATACTTGAAAATAATACAACACACCTTTCAGCTTACACCATTCAGTTCCAACCAATTCAGCGTAATCATGTTAAAGACAAGCAGGCAAGTAAGCTCTCATCTTTTCTTATCTAAATAAATTTTATAAATTTTAACAGATGAAAAATAATCTGTTTCATGATATAAAAACTTTTGTAGTTGTTGTTGTTAAAATAAATTTAGCCATATGAAGACTATAAATGTTAACACTCTTTCTAAACGATTATTGTCTTTCCTAATGAAGAGTTTTCAGCTGATATATTTTTTAGCATTTATTTCTTTCCTGGGCCATAATTTACATGAGTTTATCTTAAAATGATTTTCTGATTTAGAACAAAAGTGTGTATAAATTGAGTGATATGATTTGGTAATTACCACAATCTAATAACATACATATTTTTTTTTCATTTCAAGATGTAACCTGTTATCTGTTGGAAGTTGAATAATGTAATCAAATGATAAACGTTATAAAGAACTCATAAAAAAGTGAATCATACACATTTTAAACTTTTAAATTTATTCTTAAATTATATTTAATTTCAAAGAAGATAAAAATATAAAACTTGTTTTTATATGAAATCGAAACATGAGAACATTTCACAATCACAAAAACATATTACAAAAGACTAATATAAATCAAATCAAGAATGAATAGAATTTCCTGACTTAATGAATACAACGTACATTCATTACAAAAAAAAATGAAACTACAATAATTGACGAGAATATTTTCTGTGGTTATGGAGCTAAACAAAACAAGTAGGTTTAATCCGATTGGTTTATAGACACGACATTTTACGAAGAATTTGAAAGGACAGACAATTGTACTTGTAAGAAAATGTGTATTGGATATTACAGCATGATGGATCTTTATGAAATATCAAATTGTGTTACTTCAAAAGTTCTTTGATACTTCCATTTCCTTAATCTCGACCATACACTTTTTCGTTAAATATTGCACTAATGTAGGGGCAGTGATAATTCCATCTACTTTTCCACTCATTAGTTTTACTTGTATGGAAATAAAACTGACTAGCACAGAATATAGCAGTAAAAGGCTATATCATATTGGACATATATACGAGGGTCATCTAGAAAGTAAATTTTCCACATCAAAAAATGGAGCCGTAAAAGACATAAAAGATGATGGCACAACACAGGTAGATTGAGTATGTGGCTATTGTAAACTTGTAAATTATATTTTTCTTTCATAAACGTTGTTTTAGTGCACTAAGTTGTTGGCTCTCCCTTCTCCTCCAGCCGAAAGTTCTTGAATGCTCAGAAGGTAGCATCTATTGAAATCCATCGTAAATTGTCTTATTGTATGGACCAAATGTGGTGAATAAGCAGGTAATTTGACTTTGATGTCGAGATCATTCCTTAATCAGGCAAAATGCTCAGCAGTGCAGTCGACAATCTGTATTTGATGAAGACCCTCTACTCTACTGTCCAGTAGAGTACTCTACTGACAAAAGAGTAGTTCCATCTTTCATCTGTTCTTGCTCTTGAAGAAATATCTGTTCGATCACCAGATAAAGCTCTGCAGACAATAATCACACACTTGCTTCAGGAGTTGGACTTCTTTGACACTTCTTTGGTCTACAAACTCTTCCTCACGATATGACATGTGTTACAATACTGGTGGTTATTATGTTGAAAACCAGCTGAAATATTGAAGTGCCTTTTTCGATCAATCTACCCATGTAATAATGTTTGTTTAAGTTACTTTGGCAACATACTTTCTGCTTTATCCTCGTACTTGCTAACCTTTTACCAATATACAAATATATAAATGGTGTTCTAGCAAAAACCTATGAATTTTAATTTCCAATCCTTTACATGAAATTGGTTCCTAATAATGAAGTTTATATGAATAATAATTACTGTGCAATATTTTTTCAATGGCTCTTGTTATACAACGTGCTTAAGATTTAACCTCCCTTATTAAGAGCAGTGGTCCTTCAACTAAAGAAAGTTTCTGAGCTACAGTACTGTTTTTAAATCCAACAGTAAACTATTAAAAGAAAGGTTAGGCAATGTGCGATCTACTGCTAATTTTGTAGCGAGTTATTAATAGTTTGCAATCGAAAGAAGAGACAAAAAGAGCATGTATAAATGCATTATTACGAAATGTAATAATTGAGGTGGTTAATCGTATTTTTGGTGTTGTTTAGTTTCGTTTGGAATGCTACGGTCTACATGCTTGCAACACGAGGGCGAATGAGACTGGGACCTACTGCGTAAAGCTGATTCCGAATGAATATGAACATCCCTGCCTACAGCGGAATTCGAACGCTTGAACTCAGGTACCAAATAGCAACGCTCTACTATTCGGCCATCGTTCGGCATCTATATCGGTGTTATAAAATTGCTTAATGTGGTTATTTTTAGGCTTCAATTTTCTAAAGTTGATATATAGATCCCTAATGGATATTTTTGGACTAATTTCTTTTATAAGAAATACCTGTAACGAATTTAATTTTTAATCTATTTACCCGCTTCGTTGTAAATCTGATTACCTGTTTCGGCTGCAAGTTTCTCTTAATAAGGGAAGTTAAATTATAACCACTTTGCATATAAAATCTTAAACTTTAATAAATCTATGAGCATGAATGTCTTGAACCAGTGAGATATTTTAAAATTACACAGCAGGAAAAATATTTTAGAAGTAACAAGTATTATTTAGAATAAAAATATGACCGACGATTTCGCCAAGTCATTTTTTTATTAATTTTATTTTTAAATAAGTTTTAGGCTTTAAGAAACCAACAGCGAAATTTACTATCCTTTCAAAGATTCTTCTAAACATATGCTTCCACATAGCAATTCATTTCGAATTTTTCATGAATGGATTTAATATTCATATTCAAATTTGTTTTATTTACATTAATAAAAAATTATACTGCGAAGAAAAGGTTAAATGAACCAGAATTACTCAGCACGAAGCACATTTTAATCGTCACGCCTACTTTTCAAAATTTAATTCCTTAAAGTTCTGGTTATCATAAACTAAAACCGTTATATTTTATTTACATTTACAAAAAAGTAATATAAACTGAGCTACAATTATTTCAATTACGTTACTAATGTGTCTAGTTTTATAAAAAGCATGGCATTTCTTAAAATTTAACTGTATCTCATCTGTCAAAAACATGTCCCCACAGTACGATTCTCTCTACCAGGTAGTACAGTATGGATATGTTGTATGTGTTTCGTTCGTTACTCACAAGAAATGAAACCATACCTGTCAAATGTGATACGATGGAATTAAAAAGTAAAGCTAATGTTATAAAATTTCGGTTCAAGGAAACCAAGTCCAAATGTCATGACTATCGATAAACTTCTACCATGAAAATATCTAACAATATTTATATATGTATCCATTCAGTATCTTTGTAGTCTGATCTCAATGAAACTACTCTTTTTCATCATCAACCCAAAGAGATAAATCCACCTTCGGAAGGGAATCGCAGGATAACATAGGATTTCTGAAATACAAAATGTTATTTATTATTTTTTGAAATCAGTAAAAATCCTATTTTGCATAGCATTGAAGATTTACTTTTAGATCTGTATTATTTCAAGAGTGATATATGCATAATATATATATATATATACAATTATAATTAAAGTTTGTGCTATAATGGTATTTCATTAACCCTTTCGTGGGCCATTTATTTCTCACTCCACGTTCCCAAACTTTCAAAGCAGAGCTGCTAATTTTATTCAATCGATCGAACTATTGATGACAGCGCAAAACCGAAGCGGGAATCAGTCTTCCCGTCGTTCAATAACAAAACCCATATATTATAACGGGTTTTGTGCTTCCCACAGGTGTATTTTGTAAGATCATGTAGGTAGGAAGTAATATTCCCACGGCCCATGAAAGGGTTAATATAATAATTAACTGCAAAATTAAGTAAAAAATATAAAACTTTTAAATAAAGCAAAAGGTTGTCTTACACAAAAATTTTATTTTTGGTTGTTAATTATTGGAAAAATTAATGTTGTAAAAATATAATAAAATGTGATCTCATTGAGTAATTAATAAACTACTTAATAAATTATTAATCTCTTTGTTTGTTTAAAGATATAAAAGAAAAATTTTCACATATGTTACCGTATACAGCTCACTATAAAATTATAACTACATAAAAAATATATCTTTTACGCATGAGTTATTACAAATTATTTAAGTAAGAAATCACAGTGAATATTTAATGCATATATATGAAATTTATTTTATTTTAATCAACTTTGAAAAATTTTAATCAAATTTCATGAAATTTAGTTGTAAACTTTGCAAGTGAGCAAAATCCCCTATATAATAATAGCCTAAGTTATCTGTCCGTCTGTCCTCGAATTTATGAAGCGGTTGGACCTCGAATGGATAGAGGCATCCATATTGGATTCTTGATGAGTTACGGTTAGCAAAATTCAAACCAAATAAAGTTTATTATCTCGAAAACTATCGAACAGATTTTAAAATAAATTGGTATAAATATGCTACATATCACAGCGAAAAATGCTGTCGACTTTTGAACGTTCAAAGTCCCCCCTTTCCCACTTTTTGAGCATTTAATGCTATTATTCCAAGCCCTATTTTCCCCGGTTAAGAGCAGGCGATTAAATTTATCAATTTATCACATAATAAATAGGTAACAATAACATTTTTTCTTACCTTATGACGTCATTAACCATCTCATTTAATCATTTTCTTATCTTAAATTATTCAAATATCCTTTGCATTATTTTCCTACGTTTTATCACTGAACTTAGATATTATGTAAATAATTTTCTTTTATATTTGACTTAAATAATAGATTAGGTACATATGTGATAATTTTAAATTTAATCATCAATTATTCTTTGTTGCAAGGAAATTTATTTACCGGTCTTAACATCAAATTCTTTTCATAAAAGTCTAGGAGTCTATTTCCCGGACTAATAAATATCTAGCTTTTAAGTTATAAGTCTTTAAAAATTAAGAAGTTTGTTCGTTTGTGTATTTGTTTTTTATACATAACCACACGGTTTAACTAATTGAATTCAACGTGATTCTAAACTGCATTCACAATATCGGGAGACTTTAGAGGAGTATGAAGATAAACAAATCATTGAATGTGTACCAGATAATTCTCTGCCAAAAAACAAACCATTTTTACCTGCCTCATAAGGTACTTGAAAATTCTGGAAAATTAAAAATTTTACTGATCCCGTCTTGTGGCGGGCTATATGCTACTAAAATAAATTTTGTTAAAGTAAAAAAATTTCACCTGCTAAATGAACACTATAGAAACAGGTGACATAACAGAAGTCTCCAGTCACTGGTCTTTAATTTTTATCATTTATATATTTATTGCAAAGAAATGAGCAAGAAAATTTTCGAAATGATTAAACTATTTTTAGGGTTGCTTTCAAGAGAATTTTTATACACGCAGACATATATACTTTTATTCTTAATATTTTATACTTACTCCGCAGATCTAATTCGAAACGGAAACTTTTGTATCGTCTTTAAGTCATCAGAAGTGTCACATAAAACCCTAGCGAAATTACTTTTATAAATTTCAGCTAGCTGACCTGTAATGAAAACAGATGACCTCTATTAACTGCTTTGGATAGGATTGCGTAACATAAAACTAGAAACAATATTAATTAGATTAAAAAAAATAATAGTAGTGTCTGTTCAATCTCTCTAATGATATCTAATATTACAAAATAAATAAAAAACAATCTTTTATAAAACTGAATCAGGTAAAACGTTTTATTAGAACGCATGCAACACAGGGAAATTACAAAATATGTTAGAAAAAATTGGCAGAAAATACTCAATTTTAAAAGCAGAAAAAAATAACAAATATTTGAAAAAAGTACAAATTAATATGCTTTTAACAAACGCTATTTTTATTATATCCTGTCTTATATATTGGATAATAGTGAAACTATTTTTATCCTGTGATTACACTCGAAATTTATTATATTGCAAAGAATGTCCAGGAAGTTCTGAATTTCAAAAATAAAAAACAATATATTGTTTTTTTAAATTACAAATGAATATAACGTTAATCAAACACTATTTTTAATACAGCCGTCTTGCATAGTGCATAATAGTGAAACCATTTTAATCCATTGATTACACTCGAAATTATAATATATTGCAACGTATGTGTAGAAAAAATTCAATTTTAAAAATTTAAAAATTAAATAAATATTAAAAAATTACATAAAATATAAGTCAAATAAGTATGGTCACAATGCAGGAAAAACCTTGTTATTTTAAAGAGCATTTTAAGCGTTATCAAATGAATTAAGTTATTCAAATGATATAATTTTAGCACGAAATTAGGAAGAAATTCCGTCAAGTGACGCCAAAACAAAGTCTCTAAACATTAATATGTTTAAAGTCAATTCATCAAAAATGGCTTTACATATTCAATCAAACAAATTCTATGAGATATGTATCAACTGTATATCAAATTTGATACCGATTGGTGAAGAAAGTTTTATTTAATTAGTCATAATGTGTAAAAAACCCGTTGAAAATAGATTCAAAATAAAAAATAAAATAAAATAAAATAAAATAATTAAAATTTAGAATGCTCTTTTGCCCAATTAAAAAGCTATTTTCATAAACATGAAATTTACAGACAGAATTTTTTGACAGAATATTGCCAATACAAGTTTTATTGTATAATATAAACTAACCAAAAAAAGTATAAATCAATTCCCATTATATTGTTAAATAATGTGATATTTGAAATAGTCGAACTATTCATGGCATGTACAACATGTAATTAGTCACAGATTAATTTAATTTAGAGTAAAACGGATATAAAAGTAATGAATAAATGGGTCACTTCAGGGAATGTCGTCTTAATGCTAAGAATTTTATAAGGTTAAAACCAATGAAGTGATGTATATCCTTGATTTCATTTGCAATTTCGAAAACACGTTTTTTAGCTATTTTATTTTTTGTAATTATCATTAATAAACTTATGATGCTGATGGTGAAAATAATGTTTGAAGTAAGAGGAAAAAAATCCGTTAAAATGCCTCAAAAATAAACTAAAAACTAATTCATTTTATAAAAAATAGCTTTTGAGGGAACACCATGCAAATGAAGTTTTGCAGGATATCCTGAAGATCCCCTGTTCTAAATACTATGCATGTAGCTCTCAAAGTTTAATCGCAATCATGTTTACAGACAGACAGATACACATAAACACCATTGTTTATCTTTATATATAAAATTCATCTGTCCGTGTGTTTGTAATAGAACTCCTCCTAAACAACTGGACTGATTTGGACGAAATTTTGTGTATGTAATTAAGTTGATTCGAGAATTCTTTAGATTGAAAATTTGATTTGTTAGAAAATGTTTTTTTCATTAAAAATCCAGAATTGTACGTATTGAGATTATTATAATGCCTCTTGAAACCCTTCGCTGCCAACTTATCTGTGGCGCAGTGGTCAGTGCAACGGGCTTCGAATCGAATCCCCGTACAAGCGATGCTGGAATTTTAATTTAATCTTATTACGTTTGTGATGACTGTACGCGTGGTGGCGTGAAGTGCTTTTATTTTTTCTTACTTTTCCATCAAAATGGTCTAATTTATAATTTATTTAAAACATTTTCCAATTTTTGGATTTAGAGCGTCAAAACAAGACAACGTCTGTCGGGTCGTCTAGTATAGATATGCAGCAGTCTGGTAATCTCGTGTCCTGTCATGAATTCACGTCACCAGAAGAATGCCAGCCTGAAAGATCTTTTCAACAGTAATTATAAGAATACTAATTCGTGATTTGAGAATACGAACATCCTAACTTGATATAAATATTAAGAAAAATTTTAAAAAAACTTTCCACTCGATCCACTCAGCATTTTTTACATGATACTCTCACAGACGCAAACAATTCTACATTTTATTATATAGATAGATAAAACATACCTGAGGTAAATGAACCAGCCTGGTTCCTGTTTTCAAACCAAAACCTGTCTGTAACTCGCGCGTTCCTAAACTGCCTCCAGAGGATACAAGCATATGTAGGACCTACCAAGCCCCCTTCGATTGGATATTCCGAGAGGCCTCCAGGAGCAAGGTCGACATCGTCTACGGACCTTAAAGAAATAAATTTACGGATTAAATTCTGTTGCTGTTGCTAATCTCCATGTCCAGCCACTGTAAAACGAGATCTACAAGCTTATTCTCCCTCAAAAAGTCGTAAACTAGCACAGGAAAATCAGATAGTTCATTCGTAGGACAACCTAGGCAGTTAACAATGTGTGCCGGTGAAGCTCGGGGTTACATTTTGGACAAATCGGGTGGGACTTTTGACTACCCTAGAAGACAAGGCCTCTTTGATGGTCACTAAGGTTGCGGGAAATAACTGTCTGGATGCATTTGCTGCAATTCATAGCGAGGGATTCACCAGGGGAATCAATACGGTACCAAGGATGTGACGGAGGAACAAGCCAAGAAATTTTATCAATATGTTATCTGGAAGAATACAGCTTAAGGTAAGTCAGACAATTAGAAGTAGCCACAGCCTCCTCAGCACTCGTCCTCGCCAAACAAAGCCAAAACATCCAAAACGCCCTCCTCATTACCCCAAACGTAGAGGGATCCACTGCAAATGCATATTACAAGAGGACGAGACTAATTTTTATTTAGGGAGAATTGAAGTTCCATTTTTGTCACCAACGACACACCAGTTTGACAAATGTTGGATGGCATTACTTTTTTTACATATATTTAGAAAGAAATCTGACTATTTTTTATACTTATCGCTAAAGTTAGACAAAAATATCAATCAAAAAATCTTTTTGACAACAATCCCACAAAAAGAAGCAGATTTTTTTCATTTTATAATGACTGGTAAAAGGCTGTTACAATAAAGTCTAAAAAGTCAATATCTCACCTGTAACTAAGTATTAAAGAGAACATTTATCACAATACTTAATTCGAACTACTGATTACAAAAATAGTATGTAAAATAGTTGTAATGCATTAATACATTAATTTTTATGGAAATACAGACGACATGTTTTAAAACCATAGAATGTTTCGTAAGATCTTAATTATTTTTCAGTATTTTATTTTTACGAATCTTACGATAGATGTTCTTTAAATTATTACTTATTATTTATACTTACATATACATCTCCCTCAGTTCATCTGCTCGAATTTTATCCATTACTTTGTACATGTCGTCCCAAGAGCGAATCTCTTCTAAACCGCAGAATTTTCTCCATTCTGTGTAAGATGGTAGCCCCCGATCTCTTCCTCTTTGAATCGTAATCATCGATAGATCTAGACCATAATCTGAATAATACCTCTGAAGCAATCTGTTTCGAATCTGAAATGTAAAAAAGCATTATGGAAGTCATATATTAACTTTCGTAACTGTTATAAAAACATTTTCCCGTATAATCCGTAGTAAAAAAAAGAAAATGCTGCTTTAGTAGATCCAACTTGTCAATTTATATAGTAGACGTGAATTGTAACTCACGATTTCTACCTCTTTGAATCTTAATCAATTATAGACCTGAACAGTAATCTGAATAATGTTTTTGTAGCAAGTAACCTTTTTCTAACCAATAATGGAAGTAACATTATGGAAGTCATGATGTAATTTCAGTGATGCATAACTTTTTTCTTATAATACAGTACTAATATAACTCTACATGACAATTAAAAAAACAGCGAATGATATTCTTGAAAATTCAGCGATATAAACTCAACAGTTTTATAAGAGAGAAAGATCTTATTTTATTATATTAACCGCAGTATGTATAACGATGGTATTTTGCACCTTAGTGAAAATTTAATATTGGTTTTACTCTCTTGCTATTAAGTAAATGAACAACAATAATAATAAATTGGATAAATTATTAAAATTTTCTATCAATAAGAGCATTACAATTATTAAAATGAACTCGAATATTTTTTCTCGTGTTATTTTAATAGGAGTATTGAAAAATCCGAACCTACTACGGTTAAAGAAAATTTTATTTTGAGTGTAAAATTTCTAAAATTTGAGTTTTCTTTTATGTTGTACCTTATTTGAAATGCTTTTTAATGCACTATATTTAAAAAACGTTTGTAGAATTAAATAGTTTTATTAATATAACTATCACTTACTTCTTTGGTAGTATGCCTGTCTGGATGATAAGTTCTCTGTGACGCCATTCCACGAATTATATCATCCATTCCATGTCTGTATATTATTTCTGGATTGGTATAAACTTCACGTAAAGGTATCCTACTTCTTACTTTATAGTCAGGTCCTCTGAACTCCCAAACACTCTGTAACAAGGTAAAATTTTCATTTTTTTAAACTAGAAAAATCAGTTATATTAATAAATAATGACACATTTCAACAAAATAAGATATAATGTGATGGTAAGCCCAGTCAATCTGTTCAGTTTGTGTTTTTAATCACTAAGTTTCAATTACATTAATACAGCTTCTTCGTAGCTGTGAGCAGCTGACTGTGTTCAATATTTTTTATGCTTGGATTAAGTTAACTTTGCATTTATTTTTATATTTAAACAAGTTTAAAATTTCAAATAATTAATATAGTACTGATATATTGGTCAATAGAAACAAACCTATGTATTGATAAATGTAGAGCATAATTATCATGTTGTATGTAATGCAGCTTATCCAAATCCACATAAACTTTAACTGGTTAAGTTTATTGTTGCTCCTATTATTACTGGTCTCCAAAATACATGTCCCAATGACATTGTGATTTACTTACAACCTCGTAACTTTAGTTGAACAGCGAGTTTGTGAAATATTACTACAAACTATGAAATCCTGGTTCGTATAATCAAATTTCTGATTATCTCGGGAGTTGGGGAAGTATTTAAAGGCTCAATAGAAACAACTGATTTAGCAATAGTAAAATCCAGTAATCTGCTTACGATTGTTTTACAACATCATATGCCTCAACTAATTAATATTCATTAATTTATTCTTGCCCAGTGCTTTTTCACCTTCTCCAACGGTTTAGTGCGCTGATACCCAAACCACAATTACTTGCCGTACTTATACATTGCCTTACGTTATGTTTACTAAGGGACTGAATGCCAGTGCAAAAAAATTTTTTATTATCAGTTACATAGGTACCAACATCGCCTCCGTCTCTGTAGAGCTCATGGAAAACCTCCCAACTAAAGCCGCCACAACAGCAATCCCTCCAACATTTCCGAGAATCCACAAGTGCGTAACCAGTAATAAAATATTTTTATTCATAGGCATTCTACCTCTTAGTAAAACATTGCGTAAGAAAATATATAACATATTTTTGTAGTTTGTGTGTTGTACCTGTCTCTGCATTGTTCAGAGTAATCTTTCTGAATAGGGTTAGCGCAACAGCTATTCGTCCAGCATTCCCGAGGATCCACAAGAGCGTAAACAGTAATAAGATAAAGTTAAGATTGAGTAAGAAAATATATAAGTATAACGAAAGTTTGTGGTTTGTGTGTTAGTTTACTAAACCACAAAAGGAGATAAAACCATTGTTTTGGAATAAATAAATTATTTAACCCCGTATCCGTCCCTCCTGAGTTCAGGGAAAACCTGGGGAAGGTCAACGCAACAGCAATCCCTTAAGAATTCAGCTGAACGATGGCCGAATGGTTAGGGTGCTGGCCTTCGGTACCGGAGTTTCTGGATTAGAATCCCACTATGGCAGGGATGTTCGTAGCCATTTGGAATCGGCTTTAAGTAACAGGTCCGGTCTCATTAGCCCTCGTGTTGCAAAAAAGTAGACCGTGACGCTCCAATCCAAACCAAACCCTTCAGAATTCCCGAGGATTCACAAGAGCGTAAATAAGCAGTGGTGTCAATGACCGACTGTATCATCCTTTTGCAAAAAAAAAAAAAAAATAAAGAAATAAAGAAATTTTAAAAAATGTAAAACCTGAGTAAGTACTTCACAAACAGAAAGAAATTAAGCGCATACAGCTGTTTCACTGTTACAAATGACCTGCATTATAAATGTGAACCAACTCGAAGCAAAAATATACTGAAGTAACTGGGTCTGCTTTACCAGCAGACAAATTACTCGTACTGATGGTTGATTGATTAGTAGCTTGGGAACCCTACAGTCTACAGTTTGGATACATAAAGACTAAGGAGATCGGGGCCTACTGCTTAAAACAGATTTCGAACGGCTATGAAAGACTATGACATTATTGGTATTCAAACCCAAGAATTCTGCTACCAAAGATCAGCGACCTACACATTCAGTCAAGTTAATTTGCTCATTCGTTACTGCGAAACAACTGCCGCCGAACGAAGGCCGAATGGTTAGGGTGCTGGCCTTCGGAACCGTAGTTCGTGGGTTCGAATCCCACTATGGCATGGATGTTCGTAGCCGTTAGGAATCGGCTTTAAGCAGTAAGTTCCGGTCTCATTAGTCCTTGTGTTGCAAAAAGTAGACCGTAGCGCTCCAAAACCAAACGAAACCAAACCAAACAAACGAAACAGCTTCCTGAATTCAATCACTTTATATACCCCATTAACATCTGCTTTCCATTTACTGTAACACTAATGCATAGTCTTCAGTTAGTCAAATGCTACCATAATACAATCTACTGATTATTATCTTAAATCGAAATTACCTGAACTAAAGTATGACCGAAACGAAAAACAGCGGATGCAAAAGCATTATAAACTCCAGACTGAACAGATTCATCATAGCCATCATAGGGCTTATTTGGGTTTATTTCCAGTCCATACCTTTTCATCCGTTGTTTACCTGAATAATAAAGGAAACGAAGAGTATTATAATAGTATAACAGAAAATATATGAAAAATATAAACTATCAAACAGTTAAAAAATCTTTTATGATACAATTTTTTTTACCTGCAAAAAAATAATTCGCTTCTTATCTATAGAAGTTAAAATACAAGTATTTATTTTTTTCATTATATTCCGCCAATTTCTAACTATGCAATTTTGTAAGTAGTATATTTAAAAATTTTCAGTGTTTAATAACTTTTATACAGTATATTATACGACTTTTCAGTGTATAATAAGTTCATATTGTGCAGGGTCGTAACTAGATCATTTAGCGCCTGTGGAAAAAAAAACTGGTCTATTCCCCTACCACAAAATATAGTGAGGAAACATATAAACATGTTTTTTTTATATCGTATATACAGAATGAACTCAAAATATTTTGTTAATTCTTAAAATGATCCTAGTATATTAATTTTTCTTCTATTTTTACCTTATTAATACTTGATATTTGAACGTTTTGGAGATATTATTTTGCTGATAAACTGAATAGTTTATTTGAGGGGAATATTTTTTATTTGGATGTTAAATTTTCACAAAAAATTGGCCAATTTCTAAATTTAAATTTAGTTTTAATAACTTTAATATATTCAAAATTTAAAACGAATACCCAGATTTATATTAAAACATATTAGGAGTGTTTGGTAAACATTTTGTAAGAATCTATAACAAGTTCAGTCTGTAGAAGCATTTTAAAAAATAAGAAAATTCGTAAAAAAAAGTAATTACATTGGATTTAATAATTAAAAGAGTTATTTTTCAAATTTTCCCTATTTCTACTCGGGGCAAGTCGTTCTCTTTCGGACCCCATTTGTCTGACGGTTCAGCGCCCATAATATTGATGCGTCTGAAGCAAATGCCCCCTTTGCCACGCCTTAGTTACGGCCCTGATATTGTGTAACATATAGAAATATAGACTATACAGCTGTTTGTTTTGATTGTTTACAGCTACTTAGCATAGTATAATCAAAAATGTTTTTATATATGGAAATGTTCTCCAGGAGTCCCTAAAATTTCACTGAAAAGCTTAAGTATGTTCTTTATATGCGCAGAGTTAGAGAACTAATAACGAAGTATTTGTTTAATTTTTTTTAAATTTTTAAACTCTAAAGTGGTCATAATATTTTGGATCTCCAGTGTATATGCATGTACAGTATGTTACAAAATTAATAGTCGACTTTAAGGGGGGATAGAATGTGCCGAAACAAACATTTCCAATACAACATGGGTCTGAAGACAAATTGTAGTCAGCAAAATGTTTCTACTGGGAGAAAATGAAAAGAAACTTTTTACAGAAAATATTTTTCATTTTCAGCACATTTTATTTTTTTTTCTTATTATTTTCAGTTATTGCTTACGATAACAAATGAAATATTAAAACAACAAAGACTTATTTTAACACATTGTATGCGAGACACGTACTAGTACGTTTTCTGACGATTGATACTTGAGCTCGGGTCACGTACTAGTACGGGTTAGTGTAACAATATGGTTTGTTTGTGGGTACAAAAATAACGGTATATACAGGAAAACGAAGCCGAATGTTCTTGTCTACTACATAGATTCTGGAAAATTTAGACAAATAAAAATTAGTTTTTATATCAGTCGATACCGAACCATAGAACGGGAAAAAAATTAAAACTATATACTACTATTTCTATTTGATGATTTTTCATATTTACGATACTATTATAAATTTATCCACTAAAAAATATATATTTTGTGTACAAAAATCTTATGGTTGTTATGGTTGTATTTATATATGTGTTTATATATTTCAGTTTGCTATGAATAAATAACTTCTAATTTATATATTTCAAAAGTTATTTTGTGAGTGAAGAATTTATATTTTTTTTTACTTGGTATATCTATTTTGCGTTTATCAATAGTATATTGCTCTGTATATCAAAACTAAATAAGTTTTAGACTTATATTAATAATGTACGAATAAAAATTTTCTAAACACAGCAGGACTGTTAATTTAATATTAATACATTGTATGCGGAACACGTACTATTACGCTTTCTGACGATTGATACTTGAGCGAGGGTCACGTACTAGTACGGGTTAGTGTAACAACATGGTTTGTTTGTGGGTACAAAAATAACGGTATATACAGGAAAACGAAGACGAATGTTCTTGTCTACTACATAGTTTCTATTGTAGTAGTAGTACTGTTTTGCAGGAAAATTTAGGCAAATAAAAACTATTTTTTATATCAGTCGATCCGGTACCACAGAAAGGGAAAAAATTAAAACTATATACTACTATGTCTATTTAATTTTTCATATTTACTATACTATTATAAATTTATCCACTAAAAAATATATTTTTTGTTTACAAAAATCTTATGGTTGTTATTCATATATGTGTTTATATATTTCAATATAAAATACGAAAGGTTGGATATAAAATTAAATAGTTTTCGATCTATTGAGATTTAACTGAATAACTAAATTTACGAGCAAAACGCCCGCTCCTGGTACAATTCCGCTGCGAAATGTACCCGCATACAATGTGTTAAACTTTAAAATGTATTTGTTAAATAGAACCGACTACATCTGAAAAATGAATGTGAGTGATGAATTTTCAGTAAAGGCAAATTTCAAACATTTAATAATTAGTACCTTCAGATTAATGACTATTTTACTTTCTGATTTGAACAACATTTCTATAAATAAATTTCTAATGGTATTATGTTTTCAAGTATAACGAACAAAATCAATGCCGGTTTGAGTTTTAAATTTCAAGCATTCTTACCAAATATATTTGGTATAAACTCGTTGTAAGTGATATGCTGGAATTCGGCGATATTTATCCTTCGTGCTTCTTGATATATTTTTTCTTCCGTCCAGTGAGGATTCATCTTCTGGAGGTATTCAGCAATACGATTGTGTTCTCTCATCCAAATTGTGTGCAGTACCATGATCTCTACGTGCATATTAACACGGACATCCCCTAGATGAAATATATTTAAAAATTAATAATATTTCGAATGTTTGAATATTTATTTTCAATACATATATGTATAACATTCGAACTTTTAAACGCTTTTATATCTTTAAGGATTAATATTACTAAGACAATTAAAGGGTTTTTTACCTTAAAGTTTTAGATAAAAGTTTAATATTATTTTGGACTATCATATAGCCCGTCATATGGCGGGATCTGTAAAATTTTTAATTTTCTAGAATTGTAAAGTACCCTATAAGGCAGATAAAAAAAATGGTTTGATTTTTGACTGAGAATTATCTGGTACACACTCAATAATTTGTTTATTTTTACTGACCGCATGTTATCTGCCAACTTCAATTTATCTTGTCATGTTACGTGATAGGATGGAGAGCAGAGGCTTTAATATTGACAGTGATTATTTGGCGGTATATATGAAAGATGTCCAGAATTTAGCGAATTGTTTGCAAACCGTGTGGTTATGTATAACAAGCAAGCACACAAACTTCTCAATTTTCAAATATATAAAACTTAAATGCTAGATATTTATTAGTCCGTGAAATAGACTCCTAGACTTTTTGAAAATAATTTTTTGTTAATACCGATGATAAAATTTTCATTGCAACAAAAAATAATCGAAGATTAAATTTAAAATTAGCACATATGTACCAAATCTATTACTTAATACAAATATAAAATAAAATTATTTGCGTAATATCTAAGTTCAGTGATAAAACCTATGAAAATAATGCGGACGATATTTAAATAACTTAAAATAAGAAATGATTAAAGGAGATGGTTAAAAGAATGACGTCATATTGTTAGAAAAATGTTACTTTTACCTATTTATTATGTGATAAATTGATCAATTTAATGTTCTGTTATTAACCTAGGACAACTGATCTTGGAATCATAGCATCAAACACTCGAAAAGAGTGAAGGGTGGATTTCGCACTCGCTTTGAATTTTGCTAACCCTAACTCATCAAAAATACAACATGGATGCCTCTATCCGTTCCAGGTTCAACCGCTTCATAAATTCGAGTACAGACGGATAGATGGACAGTCAACTTAGGCTATTATTATATAAGGGATGTATCAATACATACTCATTGCTTCTAAACTCTTAAATTTTTTATTGTTTAAAGGATTAGTGTTACTAAGTCATTTTTGAGACTGTGTATTTTAAATTCTGTATTAACCCTCTGACTGCTCATCCCGCTATTTTCATGGGCAATTCAAATGTAGCAAAATTTGCTCATCCCGCGATTTTCACGGGCATGTGTTTTTCTTCCTTTTTTAAGAAGCACATTTCGCCTTTTCACCGTTTAACCAGTGGAATAAATTATTATATACAATATTACATATTAAATTAAGTAATAAATAGAATTATATGACTAGAACTATAAATATATTAGATAATAGAATTATAGATAGTATGCTTAGATATATATACAGTATACAGTATTAGAATTATATACAGAATATAATATTATAAATTATATACAGTATTAGATATTAAATTAGGTAAAAAATAGAATTATATGACTAGAACTATAGGTATATTAAGTCAGAAGGTTAAGAATCGTACAAGAATAAAAAGTATATCAAAATTGCAACAGGGTATCACAGTTTAAGTATGAGGTTAAGCTTGAAAGAATACATATTTGGAGTTTTCTAGTATTTATAGTTTAAAAAATTATTGTTATTAAATATTTTGGATAAAATGTTAGTATTATTTTGAATGTTTCAAAGCATAAATTTAGAGCGTATAATTAATTAAAATATTTGACCATTAAATGATTAATGTTACTAAGCCAATTTTATAGCTTATTTCTTTAAACTCTCTAATATGAGATCCTACAAGAATGAAAAGTATATCTAAATAGCAACAAAGTATTACAGTTTAAGTATAAGGCTTAAGAGAAACAGAATAGATATTTGGAATTTTCTAAATAATACATATAATTTTATACCGTTAAAATATTAAAAAAACGAATTTTTAATTTTAGAACGTTTCCATATCTTTTAGTTATTGTAAATACTCAGGCTTTTCTTGTAAAAATATCAATAGCGTTAAAAAAGGAAAAAAATTGAAAGAGTTTTAGGTGAAAAATGGTAAGATCAGTAACAAAGAATTGAATTTAAAATATCGGTAATTTAAAGTTTTTATATCTGAATAAAGGCAGCTAACATTTTCATTTGTTAGTAATTTTTGTGAATGTATGATATTGATCAGAATAACTTAATCATAGACCTTTAAGTAGAAAATAATTTTTAACATAAAAATGAGATCTATTTTAAGGAAATTTCTTGATTTCTCAAAAATTTCAGCAGCATTTTAAACCTATACCCCTGAGAATATAGGACTAAATTTGACATCATATCGCACATAGGTAAGAAGATATTATAACTTAAACTATAATGTACAATGGTTGGAACTTTAATAGTGGCAACACTGCTGTAAAAATGCTACGCAACGAAACAAAAGAATGTCGCTTATACCACATGTAAGCTACATACCTACCTTACCTCTCAGGAAAGAAACTCGTCCTTCCTCCATGATGCGCATGCGGAGTGACGGGAAAAACTTATCCTTTTATTAGCTTGCGGTCTAAAGTAAGTGTGGTCAGGATGTTTTCAAAACAAGAACAACGAAGTCGGATAAAAATTGTATGTGCCAGAAGTCGTACAGCACGACATAGTCATAGGGCTTTAAGAGGCTTACAGAACTGTAACAAGATGGATAAAAACCTTCAATGAAGAAGGCTAAAATGGGGCAGACATGCATTGGCCAGGTTGTCCTAGTGTCAGAGAAGCAGAAGTGCATGCTGTTGCCGCACTAATGGATAGGTATTGACAAAAAACGATACGTGAGCTGGCCCGACAGACAGGATCTGTGCATAGGACTGTGCTGCACATTCTGAAAGAACACCTGGGCATGAGAAAAATTGCTTCACAGTGAATTCCACATCATTTGATAGAAATGCAGAAATGGCTACAATACGAAGCTGCTCTAACACACCTGAACACTATAAGCGCGAAGGAGAGGCTCTTTTTTACGCTGTATCATTATGCTGGATAAGACTTGGGCCAGATCTAAGCCCTTGTGACTTTGACTTAATTCCTAAGAAGAAGAAACCACTGCGTGTCATTCGCTTTAGAACTGTTCCAGAAATTCTTGCTTCAATAGACTGTTCCATTCGAACTATCAACAGAACAGGCGCTTGTACTGGTGTGCTGCGAATACCACATCGTTGGCAACGGATTATACACCATACTGGCGACTATATTAAATAACTGTAAAACATTGTGACATGTATCACTTTTGTATTCCATGTAAATAAATAGTTGCCACTATTGAAGTTCAGTAAGTAGGTTAAAGGGAAAATTTAAACATTAAAAGAGCTTAATTTATTTACTTTAGTTTTAAAGTAAAATGTACGAATAAAGGCCAAAAACAATATGACAAAAAAAAATTCAAGCAAGTTTAGGATGTTTCTCTGTTAAATGTAATTGATAATACGCTCAGTATCCTCTTTATAATAATAGCCCACTGGGCACGAGAAAAATTGCTTCACGATGGGTTCCACATAATTTGACGAAAATGCAGATATGGCTAAGATACGATGCTGCTCCAACCCACCTGTAACACAATAAGCTCGAAGGAGACGCTTTTTTACTCCGTATCATTATGCTGGATGAGACTTGGGCCAGATCTAAGCCCTTGTGACTTAATTCCTAAGAAGAAGGAACCACTGCGTGGCATTCGTTTCAGAACTGTTCCAGAAATTCTTGCTTCAATAGACTGTTCCATTCGAACTATCAACAGAACAGGCGCTTGTACTGGTGTGCTGCGAATACCACATCGTTGGCAACGGATTATACACCATACTGGCGACTATATTAAATAACTGTAAAACATTGTGACATGTATCACTTTTGTATTCCATGTAAATAAATAGTTGCCACTATTGAAGTTCAGTAAGTAGGTTAAAGGGAAAATTTAAACATTAAAAGAGCTTAATTTATTTACTTTAGTTTTAAAGTAAAATGTACGAATAAAGGCCAAAAACAATATGACAAAAAAAAATTCAAGCAAGTTTAGGATGTTTCTCTGTTAAATGTAATTGATAATACGCTCAGTATCCTCTTTATAATAATAGCCCAGGTTATCTGTCAGAGAATTTATGAAGTGGTTGTATCTGGAATGGATAGAGGTAGGCATCCATTTTGGATTCTTGATGACTTAGGGTTAATATCGTTCGAAATCTACCCCTTCCCCCTTATCGAGCACTTAATGTCATTATTCCAAGCCGTATTTTCCCCGGTTAATAGCAGGCAATTAAATTTATCAATTTGTCACATAATAAATAGGTAAAAATAACATTGTTTTCTAGCATTATGACGTCATTCCTTTAACCATCAAATTTAATCATTACTTATTTTAAATTATTTAAGTATCGTTTGTATTATTTTCATACGTTTTATCACGGAACTTAGATATTACTTACAATATATTTTTTTTTATATTTGGCTTAAATAGTAGATTAGGTACATATGTGATAATTTTAAATTTAATCATCGATTATTTTTTGTTGCAATGAAAATTTTATCACCGGTATTAACAACAAATTCTACCTACCTCCAGGGTGTACGAGAAATGATAGTTTCATTCCTTTATTTCCATTAATTACTATGGCAAAAAAAATGGGAAGAACTTAACGATAATTTCGACGTAGCTAAGAAAACTTTGAATTATTTTTCTAAATCAATTCAACGCGATTCTAAACTGCATTCACAATATCGGGAGACTTTAGAGGAGTATAAAGATAAACAAACTATTGAGTGTGTACTAGATAATTCTCAGTCAAAAACACAAACCATTTTTTATCTACCTTATAGGGTACTTTACAATTCCAGGAAATTAAAACTTTTACTGATCCCGTCATATGACGGGCTATATGCTAGTTATAATATATTTAAGCAATGAAAAAACTTTAGAAGGGCCTGTATAGTTTTGGTATACAAAAATAATAATGATGATAAATTAACGAATTTTAAAAGTATATTTTAAAAAAAATAAGCATAATTTTCATGTTTTAACCAGGGCTTCGAACCGGAACTGAACCGAAAACCGAAAACCGGAAAAAACCGTTATTTTGGTCGGAACGAAAACCGGAACTGAACCGAAAAAAATATCGGTTTATTTCGGTTCGATATATCTTTCAGTCATTCATCGAGAATCTTTGAATTAAAAAGTAACTATTCAATAAACTGACTTGGAGAAATTTATTTAAAATGGTAACCGAATGTATTTAAATCGTGCAAAAGAAAAATATCCTTCCTTTCCTACCTTTAAATCTATAAATGAGAAAAAAATTAAATGAAAAAACACTTACCTGATCTAAAACATTTATACTTTGCATTTCTTGTATCGCAAAGTTTGCCACTATCGTTGCTAAAAGGTAAAACAGGTGTATTACCAATTAGCGAATAGTCTAGTTTTCCTAAGAATATAAGATAAAATAAATTGTGAAAAATCATAGAAATAAATAGAATACATAAGCTTAATTCTTAAATTATATCAGATTACTGCTACAAAGAAATCTCTAGTAGAAAGCCATCAGAGATATATTTTACATCCAGTATACGTTTTAGTAAAAATCTGGAAAAGATTTTCTTTAATGGATAAATATTAATAGAAAAAACAAATGATAAATTTCAATTAGAACGTAATCGGAAAACATTGTTTCGTTTTTAAGAAATTCTTATATAATCAGAGCACTTTATATCTAGAAACAAACCGTTATGAAACTATTTATCAACAAAGTAATACCTCAGTGTCTTTTTTTTTATGTAATTTTCACTTTTGTAATGAATATTTTAAGACCTTAAAATTATAGAAAAAAAGAGATTTTTATCATCCAATAAAATTATTCTGTGATCTCCACAGACCAGTCTAAGGATAAACTTTCAAAATATACTTTTACCATTTATGTATTTCAATGCATAATTTTATTCTAAAAAATATATCATTGATATTGTGTATTTACTGGGGAAAAAATGCAATTTTTCCCCAATCATAAAGTGTAAGTTTCTCTGTATTTTATTATACCAATAAAACAGATTTTAAACGAAACATTCGAAAAACTCTTAAAAGGCATAAGAATTAATATAAAATGATTAATAAAACAAATAATTTTTGTAATATTAATTTCGCCAATATAACATGATGACATATCTATACTTACGCATAACCAAATCTTGAATCTGTCATGGTTTGGATGGCTATGGTCCACTGTTTTGATAGACGAGTTCTAATAAGATTCGGAACTTTCTGATTAAAGCCAATTCCATACGGTTTAACACATGCATGTTAGCAATAATGCTTGCGTACAGAGAATAAGGTATCAAAAAGCAGAACCCTTCACATTCGGTAATTGTCCATTGGTTTTGGAGCTCTACGGTCTACTTTTTGCAACACGAGATCTAATGAGACCGGGACCTACTGCTTAAAGCCGATTCCGAAAGGCTACGAACATCCATGCCATAGTGGGAACCCACGTACTCTGGTTCCGAAAGCCAGCCCCCTAACCATTCGGTCATCGTTCGGCAGTGGTCCATTGGATTGAATTGGGGAATACTACTTAAAAGCGATTCTGAACAGCTACAAATATACATGTTTTAATGAAATTCAAACCCTTGGAATTCAGAATCAAATAGATGTGATTTAACTGACTCGCCCGTGAATTGCCAAATGTTAGTAGAAGGACTGATAATAATGTCTAATAGAGATATATTAACTGTTGATATGTACTATTTCGATATGTCATTAATTGTTGATATGTACTATTGAATTTCGTATACCTTCTCATGGATTACATATAACCTATGAAATCTAAATGCCTCAACAAATGGTATATAGTAGTAAAACAAGCTTTAAAACGCTTAATGTGAAGTCTAATATAAAGAATCTACGTTATTAAAATTAAAATGATGTATCTACACATGAAAAGTAATTATTCAAGTGGTGAAAGTGTAATATGATATCGAAATGCCTAAACTGTCAACAGTAAAGCCCAATTTAGAAATTGTTTTCAACAAAACGATACATAGACCAGTTGCCACTTATCTAAAAATGGAAAGGCGGGAAACATATGGGATTTTTGAAAATAAAATCTATACAGTACATACTTTTCAATGATTATGCTTATTTTTTAACGGTCTTGAAAGCTTTCGTTTACTTTATTTTCAGACTTAAATAAACTAGACTTTATTTGAAACTTTAAGCAAATTATTTGTCATCCCTTCCCTTGTCCAGCATTCACTACAGCTCTCAAGGTGTTTTTAAATTTTTAAATATAGCAATGATAAATATATTGTTACTATTTTATTACTATATTTTAAAAGATAATTAGTTTGTTTTTAAATGGTATAACATACATATTTCTTAAAACTTTATTCACCTTTCTTCTTTAATTAATATTAAATATTTTATTACCTCCTTCAAAAGCTCTTAGATTTTTGCTTTCTTCATTAGTTGGTCCATACGTGTCTGAAAGGTCTAGATAGGATGTCATAACATTAGCTTGTTCCCTCCTTCCTAGAAATAGATTAACACGAATTTACATAAAAAATATTAATTCAATATGCCACAAACAAGATGGGATTTGCTTTACATCAATTACACTTACTAAATAATACTGAAGGTGTTCAAAGCTCCTCAAAAATTAAAACATAAAAGATTACTTTCTGTTTGTAGCATTTTTTAATTTTTTAGTTATATGGATCCAGTGAGTTAACAAAAACTACAATTAAGATATCAACTGTACGTTATTTACTATTTTATGATTACAGACGTGCTTCATTTTAATATTTTTGTAAGAACAATAGCATTTTTTTCTCATGGTGCGAGATAAACACAAACTATCGTTTCTAAAGTTCAGAAGAAGGAATTTACTACCGTGGATTGTTTAGCCCAGAAGTTTTCAACTGGCATAATCATAATGTAAAACAATCTGATGTGGATACCACTTGACTTTCTTGTACGTTCACCTATTGTATTATATTCATATTTTATTTTGCATGATGCACCAGAAAATTATCATTTGTGCATTTCTTCAAGATTCAAAGCAGATTTCGTTTCTCAAAGCAAACGTGTTGTGTGGATAGAACTCAAGTACTCCCATCTGGTGAAGACACACAGTATAAGTATTCGTTACAATAAAACATTCAATTATATAAATAATCCGTTCTAAACCAAAATTTTTTTTAATTACAAAACTCATTTTAGTCTGTTCTATGTAGTACTAAACATTAAAAACTCAAAATTACTCTCCGCAATTAGTAGGTTTTTATTCTTGTTTTCTTAAATGTGTTTTTAATGTTGAAGTCAAACTTTTAAAGCATAGTTTCAACTCCTTAGAAACACTGCTAGAAATATACGCTCACATCTTTTGAAAATCGGTAGCTTAAACTGCCATTATATTGAAATTTTTCATTCTATAGAGAGATGATTGCAATCAAAATTAGAATTGCACAACAATATGTTATAATAATCCTAAAGATGAAACTTCAGCATTCCCGGATATTCCTTTCTGAGTTATATTGAGATTTTTTTTTCGTTATACAGAGTGCAGATTGCAATCGAAAACGGTGGAACACAACTAGAGGTTATAATATTCCTAAATACAAAATTTTGGTTAATCGATTCCTTCCTTCTACAGCTAATCCATTTTAAGTTTTGTACCACAGCGTTATATTGAAATTGTCTGCAATATATAGTGCAGATTGTAATCAAAAGGGAATGTGCTCAACTAGACGTTATAACTGTCCTAAACACAAAAAAATCCTTGATTACCTGTTACATCCTTGGTACATTGTGACAATTGTAAAATGAAAATAAGTTAATGGTGTTTTCCCTGAATGTAATACATGAATTCCTTTTTTTAAAAAAATTTCTCTTTAATTGTGACAATTGTAAAATGAAAAAAGTTAATGGTGTTTCTCCTTAAATGTAATACATAAATGTTTTTGGTTTTTTTTTTTTGTAAAAATATGTGTTAATGTTGTGGAATTAGCTCAATATATTATTTCAAGATTAATACCCTTGATGAATTTCTTAGATATGAATAGTAATTTTGGTTCTATACTTGTATTTGATTCAAGTGTATGTCTAATTATCGGTCTTGTAATATTGTAATAATAATGGCCTTTTCTAACCTTTTAACACTTTTTATTTGTTTAAAGTGGGATTCTATCTCTTGTTAGCTCAGTTTAGCCGGCTGTTTGAATGTGGATTTGTAGTTGGTTTTAGGGATTGTCACCATCTTCTTTGGCTTGCCTGGTTTATATATTTTGATTGGCCGAGGAAGTGAGAGTTTTCACTTCCTAAATGCAAAACTTCAACATTCTACGGCTAATCACTTTTGAGTTATGCAGGATACTTTTGAGTTATGCATTTTTACTACAAACGTCGAGAGAAAAGTAGTCAAAACAAGTTTAGGAATTGTTAAAATGTAATTTAAAACTATACAGATCCCTTAGTTTAAGATTCCTAAATTAAAGATATACGTCCAGATGTAACACTGAATAATTTAAAATTAATTGAAGCATGATCAAAAAGAATTCTTTTTTTCAAATTTGTACTCTGATTTTTTTTATTATAATATTTATTTTACTTCTTAAGGGAATAAAACTAGCGAATCGAATAAGGAAATAAAAATGGCATTGTGAACACAATACATAATTAAATGGCATTGTATACACTTGTACAGTTTTTTTTTTTTGTATGTGGATATTTTCTCGGTACTGGAAAGAAAATACTAAAGTTGTAATCATAGTTTTTTTGTAAGGGATATACAATCCAATGCGCTTTAATTGAACAATGATCTGTATTCTTTACTCAGTTACACTTTACAAGATGGAACAGCCATCTTACGAATTTGAAAAAGGATGAAGATCTGTTACGAATCACTCATCATATTTCACTTTTGAACATCTACCCATCATCCAAGACTCGAAACAAATGGAGGATGGCTACATTAAAAATACATATATACATACATAAAGAACCGGATGCTTCTCGCTATTTAAAAGTATAGATTTCTTTTGCAGTCCTCTGATAGAGGAAATGACTTAAAACTACATAATACTTAACCTTTACGAAACCAGCTTTCTTATTTAAGTTAAGCGGTTATATCATCTTTATATCATAATTTTTTATTATTTTATATTATAGATAAATATTGAGATTTTTTAAAATTAAGTCATTACGTGAATTAAGACTCCAGTGTATGATTAAATATGTATAGCAAATATAAACAAATTTTTAACTTCAAATGGCTTTTCTATAAACAATTATTTCGAACCTTGCGTTTAACATTACTTCAAAACTATAAAACGTAGAATGTTAAAATTTTGGATATTTTTATTTGCGATAATTTATTATAATATCTACCTAATTTTAAGTAACAGCTTTTTACAATATTTCTGTTATTTTTAATATTTATCACATTTCATTTGACATTATAGTAATATAAAAACTGTTTTTATGCAAATTATACTAAAGACTTTAGATGCAGGTTTTTTTTTGAGAAGATATATTTTACATAGTGCTTATATGCAAAAGATTTAATAAAAATCTGCAAACAGTACATTCATATTAAAATGGCATTTTTAAAAACGCTGTACATTATTTTGTATTTTAAATACATTCTACATCTCTCTCTTTTTTATAGTTATACATAATAGTTAATAAAGTTTGGTATAACCCACTCTAAAAAATTTTCTTAAATTAATAAAATACAAAATGAAATATTAAATAAAAATTGAAATTGAAATTGGACAAAAGATCGGTATGTTATATGCTTATAAAGGTGATCTCTCCAATTAATAAAATAATGTATAAAAATTGCTTGTTTCTTTAAACAATATTTCTTTATAGTTATGGTTGATGGTAACTCTATGAACAACGCCACCAAATTTTAAGATCTGCCTTTTTTGTAATATTGTGATTCCTTAATAAACTTTTTATAATTTTCAAGTCTCACTCGTGAATTTTCTTTGCACCGGTGTATGAGATAAAATATGAGTGAATAATTATATCTATTACGATACTTCACTATAGATTGCTGTTCTTACATTTAAAAGTGGTGGGGAAGCTTTTTACCATTAAGGCCCATGTTTAAATAAGGCACTAATAAAGAAGACCACATAAGTTGATAAAAATGCAATTTTTGAAATTATTATAGTTTTTATAAAGTTTTATCAATTTATTGCATTATACAGAAATAATACAAAACAATTAACGCATCAATTTATTATTTAGCATAAAAATTTTCAATATAATTTTTTTTTTGTATTCACCAAAGGATAACAACTTATTATAACAATTGTTAATTATTTTTTGATAAACAACTGCATATTACGACATTGTTATTGTTGTTGCTTATGCCACTTGCCCAAACGAAGCACGATTGAACCGGAGACTACTTCATATTAAGGCAAAGGAGAGCGCCTTTCATTTTGACGAGCACCTCAAAGGTGAGATAACGACTTATGCTCAAGTGGGTCCTCATAATTTTGAAGCAGGGACCAAGCAGAAGACCCATAGGCTTGGCTTTCCACCACCAGAGGTATTGATTGAGAACTAGGAAGACATTGTGACCATGAACGTATTTTATGTGTCCCAGTCACCTTTAACGAACACAACCACTCAATTATGAGATCGTTGCTTTTGCCGACTGAGCTACCGCCGTTACATATTACGATGTACTTACTACGTAACTACATATTACTGTTTAGGATGACTTATGTTCTAAACAACATAGAAAGACCTTGTTAACACTAGATTGCCCGAGATTTCTTGTATACCTATATTGCCCAAAAATAGTCAAAATGACTGCATTGTGAAAAAATAACAAATATGTAAAGAAATTTGTTTAAAATTAATTTTTAATATTTCTTATATTATTTACAATTAAACAACAAGTTATTAGTAAATATTAACAATAAAAAAATTTACTTTAATTTAAAAAAAAATAATTTATGCATTATTATTTGTACATTTTATGCAAATGAAAGTGGAAATCTTTTTATGTGTACATCTTCCGCAAACATACTTTTGACATTTTTCACATATATTATTTGTTTTGTTGTTGTGGCAAAGTCGTACTTGACAAAATTTGCGTTTGTGAGAATGGGTTGCATTTGATGATGTTGCAGTTGATCTTTGTGGGTCTTCATGTTCTGATAAATTTTTCTGTCTTGCAACTCTATATTCATTGGAAAGATGTTCTGCTAATTGAAATAAGAACTCTTTTCGTTCTATTTGTATTCCTGTCGTTTCTTTGTAAATGATCCAAGCATTTATGGCAGCCAAATCTAAAATATTGAAAAATATTTGGAGGGGCCATCTACGAGAACTAGCTTTTACTGTATATTTTCTGGCCATTTGATCCGCCATATCAACTCCAAATTTTGTACTGTTATAAAATTGAATTGATTCCGGTAACATTTTTTTTATTACTTTTATCAATTTTAACAAATTTAGCAAAAGAAATAAAATAAACAACTTGTTAGAACAACACTTTATAAAGATTCGAATAACTAGTACTACTTTAGCTTATTGAGCAACTGACACTTATCAAGTATACGCCCAAATCGACAATTTATCATGCATCGGTATGTTACCGTAATCGAAAAAAAAATGTTATTTCAATACAAAGCCGGACAGGTCATATAAGAAATTTACTCAATTCAATAAATAAAAATCTTTTGATTATTTAAAATTTCCCAAGCAGTCAAAATGACTGCTTCTGGGCAATATAGGTATAACACACACACACACACACACATATATATATATATATATATATATATATATATATATATATATAAGGAAATAAAGGAGGGTGGAAGTAACTACAATTATTCATAAACCCATTTATATGTTATAGAAAAAGTCACCAAATTCTAAGAAATTGTGTCATTATATTTCATAATTGTTTTTCTAATTGAAATTAAAAAACAATCAAAATGACTGCCTTGGGCAATCTAGTGTTAATTAAATGCTTACCATAAAAATATATTGGTTTGTATTTAGAAACCTCAAAAAAGTAATGAAAATTGTGACGCATCAGTTAGCTGCAAAAATCCTTTTAAAAATATTTGCTTCTGGAAGTGTCTTTAATGTCAATAGTTTAAGGATCAATCCAGTCAATTTACTATTAAATACCATTTCAAATAAATGAATTACATTTTAAAATTTTAATGTATTTTAAAGGAATACAAAAGAAAAATAATAATATTAAATTATGGACTACTAACATAGCAGCAATACGTAAACTAATTTAAAACTATGATTGAAAATTTAAATTGGTAATTTGCATTTGTTTCTTCCTCGAAAGTAGCAACTAGCTATCACTACTTGTAGCAGCTCGAACTTTTATTATTTTGTGCATTTAAATAAATAATTTTTCCAAATGTTGTTATCTCTATAATTAAACATTAATTAATGCAAGAGCTGTCTTTTATGAAGGCCGCACAAGTAATTAATGGAGATCGCACGCGACCTAAAGGCTAGAACTTCCCCAGCTGTGATGATATTTAAATAAATTTCTTAATTATGTTTAGATTTGACTGCTGACGAATTATAGAGGTTAAACAATTGACTTCTGTATTCGGGGGAGAATGTAAGAATCATGTAATAGCTGCAATGCATAACGTTTAACGTTATTACGCAGATTACTAACGCTATGGTTTTCTACTGTGAATAGCACTTACCTTTTGTCAAAATGAAATCTTTGTTACAAATTATTTCAGTTTTACATTGCACTAAATTTACTTTGTTCTTAAATTTTTAATTATTTATTAGAAACACTTACTTTATATCTTTAAATCTCTTCATTTAGTTCTATGAAAACTAAATTTTATTTTTATTTATATTAGGACCTCTCGTTAAATAAAAAAACTGGGGACAGTTTAAAAACATTTTTTTATAAT
>CM063503.1:45886284-45901284 GCA_032207245.1 Pardosa pseudoannulata | reverse complement strand
TTTAATATGAAACTCTTGTGTTTTATAATGTAATTCCCTGCAATACCAATATAATAAAGCTATTAATGAAGATAAGATTCAAAGAAGAATATTTTTTAAATCATGGCGTGAAGACCTATGTGATTTAAAAGCATTTCCAAATACCAATAAAAATTAAAAACAACTTAAAAACCATTAAAAAATTATAACTTAAATAGTAAAAAAGTTCATGAAAATCATTATTTAAAACCTAACAATCTAGGAATAATAATGTATTTTCTTGAATATTAAGTTTATAAAATTTGGATTGACAATCGCTTTAGTTTAACCCCTTCCGGTAAAATGACGAGTCTAGCTCGTCATTAGTTTTTCATTCCATACCGCACAATGACGAGCTACACTCGTCATACGATTAAAGTTACTGTTAAATATAATAATTAATTTAGTTTAAAATTTCTAGTGTACTGAATTTGGCAACACTTTTATCACTTGTGAAAATCACAAGTCACTATTGCATATTGTTTACTTAGAATTTCTTGGTACAAATCATTGCCAAATTAATGAGTCAGAATAAAAGAAAACCTACTAAGAAATGCCGTGTGTGTTACAAGAATCAAATTAAAAGTGAGACTACTTGGCGGTGTAAACAATTAAGAATTCCTTTGCACTTTGTTTTGAAAAGTACCACTAGCTTGAAGACTATTATCTGTATACCTTATTAATGTTTTGCTTTGATATTTTCTTAATTTTACTGTTTCTGATATTATTTAACACTATGTAAAAAGTGGATTTTAATTAAGAATATGTAAGAATTGTAAAATGAAACAAGTTTTTTAAATAAAAATTAAATTGTTATTTCATGCACAGTTTTTCATTATTAAATCATACCGGAAGGGGTTAAACACTTAAAACTCAGATTTATACAATAAAGTTTTTCAATAAGTTGATTTTTTAAATTACATTAACTTTACAATTAGATAAAATACCAAAATATTGTTAAATTCTAATTTTCACTTATACCCATATATAACCATACCTATGCCAATACAGAACAGTGCAAATTTATTATGTACTGGACTAATTGATTATTTGGTTGAAAAAGCTGCGACTAAATTTTTGCAATACAAGGGATAATTAAGCTGGGATCTATTGTTACTGTTTTAATGGTTCACATTTATATACATCTCCGTACAGTTATGGATCCAGTTCTCCATATCCAAGGATTCTAGTACCTAAATACAGTGCTCAATCCATTCCCTTATCTTCTAGCTGCTTTATTATGAGACTTTTAACAATATTTTCTCAAAATCATATCACATGTTATTTTTTAATAAAAAAGGACTAATGTATATTACAATAAAGAAAGAACTATTAATCTTTAAATATGCTTCATTAATATTTAAGCACTTACTAAAATAAGTTATACGATGCTAGAAATATGTATCCATTGTTCCTCATTCATAAAAGAGGTCAATAAGTCTGACGTCAAATTTGACGTAGAATTAGTCATTGAGCGATTATGACCTCGGATCAAATGAGTTATTTGAAGCAGATTCAAGAACTAAATACATATGTTTTACTCTTGAATATTGTAATGTGACATCTTTTTATAATATTGAATTTCTTCTCACAATTTAACTTATACTTCGTCATTTTTACTTTGAGTATGCATAAAATATACTTTTAAATTTATATAAAACAAAACTTTTCTAACCAATATTTCAATAAAAATGACAGTTACTCCTCGATCACTGCTCGTAAAGACATCATGTTGATATTTTAATGTAAGCGACTTTAAAAATAGGCTTAATTTTGTTTTTCTCTAGAATCTGGACTACTGATGAAGAACCTTTTTGAGAAGTTGGTTAAACTGATCACTCCTCGTAAAGACATCATGTTGATATTTTAATGTAAATGACTTTAAAATTAGACTTAATTTTTTTTTCTAGAATCTGGACCACTAATGAAGAACCTTTTTGAGAAGTTGGTTAAATTGATTCCTTCTCGCACAGACATTATGTTGATATTTTAATGTGACTTTAAAATTAGACTTAATTTAGTTTTTCTCTAGAAACTGGACCACTGATGTAGAACCTTTTTGAGAAGTTGTTTAAATTGATCCCTCCTCCTAAAGATACCGTGTTGATATTTTAATGTAAGTGACTTTAAAATTAGATTTAATTTAGCTTTTCTCTAGAATCTGGACCACTGATGAAGAAACTTTCTGAGAAGTTAAATTTTGTTCATTTGCTATAAGAATAAAAAATGGTATGCATTGCCGCTAAGATATATTTAATAGTAAATATTATTTTAATAGTGAAAATTCTGTAAATTGTATGTTTGTCCTCTCAAAATTTCAAATTTAATTTACCATCCTTTACCTTATCCTGCTCATAAATCAAAACTTGCAAATGGTTGACTCATTTAATCGTATGATATTGAAGAAATATTTCAAGGAAGTGACTTCCAATGAGAATCCGATTTCCTTCAAGCAAAAGTAGTTCATTGCATTAAACAAATATGTTTCTTAAGACTTTTATCTTGACCGTACAACCCAAATCTTTATCTTCCTCGTTTGCCACTGAAAAAGCTTCCGACACTTATAGAGTAAAATACATCAAATATTACTCATGTAAAGGGACTCATTTTACTTGTTTCTTCTTTTGAAGTGTATATATGCATGATAAGATAAAATGCAATCTGAAAAAGTACCGCTTTTAATCTGGGTCTATCGGGAACAACAAAACTTTGCCAAGCTTTATAGTCATACTAATGACAGTCGGTATTTTTCTATACACACGGCATTTTTAAAGGAGACAAAGTACATTTCCTGACTTAATATGCCCATTTTCAGAACTTTTTATTGATTCTTTATACAACAAAAAGTTCTGCTCTTTTTAGAATTAAATTTTTACAAGATTTTAATACGGTGAATGACACTCTAGTTTCACATTGCTTACCCGTCTAGGTAAAGTGAATTTCTCATTATGCGTTGAATATTTTGATAAAATATGAATTACAACAAACATGTTAGTTTGTGTAAGCATTCACATGCATTTTGTCCATGGTATTCAAACTGTTAACACATTGTATGCGGGACACGTACTTGTACGTTTTCTGACAATTGATACTTGAGCGCGGGTCACGTATTAGTACGGGTTAGTGTAACAACATATTTTGTTTGTGGGTACAAAAATAACGGTATATACAGGAAAACGAAACCGTATGTTCTTGTCTACTACATAGATTCTGGAAAAATTTAGATAAATAAAAACTAGTTTTTACATCAGTCGATGCGGAACCACAGAACGGGAAAAATTAAAACTATATACTACTATTTCTATTTGGTGTTTCATATTTACGATACTATTTTAAATTTATCCACTGAAAAATATATTTTGTGTTTACAAAATTCTGATGGTTGTTATTTATATATTTCTATTTATATATTTGTTTATATATTTCAATATAAAATACTAAAAGGTGGTTAAAAAATTAAATTTTCGATCTATTGAGATTTAACTGAATAACTAAATTTACGCGCAAAACGCCCGCTCCCGGTACAACTCCGCTGCGAAATGTACCCGCACACAATGTTTTAATAATGCTAGCTTTTAGCTAATAATGCTCTATTACTTAACAATAAATGAACTGATAAAGAGATATATTACGGCTCTTTTTTAGAAGTGAAAAGAGGAGGTATACAATTTCAATTTCATCTTTAGTGGTTTTGTATTATGTTTATTAACAATATATAAATATGTACGTGTAAAAGGTTCTCTATATTTTCAATGATGGTGTATTATTTTTTCATAGCTTCAACCTATTTTTAAGAAATACTTAGTATATATTATTAATACCAGTTTTGCATACTGATACGGCAGATAGCTCTGCTGTACTTTTAACGAGATTCAAGAATCTTAGGTGGTTAAAATGGGTGATCTCTGAATTGTACGACTCTATCTTGCAACATTTCTTCGGTCAAAAAAGTAAACGGTTACTGTATAAAAAGAACTAGTTATCAATACCAGTTTCAATATTGTTGCTGCGTTTATTTCAATATCAAACATAAGTTTCAAGAGCACAATGAAGGTAAATGTTACAATTAAGTATTCTTACCATCCGAATAATGTGGTTTTAAAAGCCTCAAATATGGTGCTCCGCTCATACCCCAAGTAGGATGAATGAGGTTGTTACAGGTGCCATTGATTGTTCTGTAAGGATACTGGGTATCACATTCTGTTGTATCTCTCAAAAAGCGTAGGCATTCTTCCGGGAGTATATCAACGCTGATGCTGCAATTAATACAAAATATAACTGAAACAGATAAAATAAATTTTAGATTTTAATACTCTACAGTAATCTTCAATTATATATTTAGTGGGTGGGCTGTACTTTTAAACAACATTGAATACCATTTGTAAAACATAAAATCTTCGTAATAGCAAATTTATTTGCTCTCACATATACACACTTCAACTACCAGGGCCGTTCGATATTTTTTTTCCTAGAAAATATCGAACCGCCTTCTCGCGATACATGAGTGGCCATGTCAGAGCACTCATTTTCAGGCATGGACAGGAGATCTTTTCTGGGTATCATTGGTGTGGGGCGAACAGGGTGACCCAGGCATATATTTTAGTTTACTAGAACTTTAAACAGGACGAGGTCCTTCGGGATCCTCTATAGTTTTTGGACATTTTGTGTATTTTTGACTTCATGAAGATTGTCTAGCTTTGCTAGACAATCTTCATTTGTCTAGCTTTGCTCAATTGATTGTCTAGCTTGATTGTCTAGATTGTCTAGCTTTGCTCAATTGTCTAGCTTTGCTAGACAATCTGGAATTAGTAGAAACAACTACTATACTAAAGTTTTATAATGAGTACAGCTTTTTGTCTTGAATTCTGTTAAAGTACTGCGGTTTGGTTTGATTTGGTATGGAGCATTACGATCTACTCTTTTGCTACACGAGGACTAATGAGACCGGGACCTCCTGTTTAAAGCCAATTCCAAATGGCTACGATCATCCATGCCATAGAGTGACTCGAACCTACTAATTCCGGAACCGAAGACCCGCGCACTAACCATTCGGCCACCGCTCGGTAAAGTACTGTGGAGAAAATAAGTCATGCTTAAAATTAGAAAAGTTTTCTATTTAAATAACAAAATTATAAGAATATAATTTAAATAAATATCTATTTAAATAACAAAATTATAAGATAAAATAGGTACTTAAAAATATGAGGAATAATTTTTAGAGTTGTCATATACCTTCGCTAAAATAAAAGTAGTTCCAAGAAAACATAAAAATTCTAAAAGCTATTATACTAACTATACTCAAGCAAGGTTGGTTGGCTGGAACCCTACGATCCACTTTTATACTACATGATACGGCGTCCTACTGCTTAAAGCTGATTCCGAACGGCTACAAACAACCGTAGTCGGATTCGGCCGAACGATGGCCGATTGGTTAGGGTGCTGGCCTTCGGAACCGGAGTTCGTGGGTTCGAATCCCACTGTGACATGGACGTTTGTAGCCGTTCGGAATCGGCTTTAAGCTGTAGGTCCCGGTTTCATTAGCCCTCGTGTTGCAAAAAGTAGACCGTAGCACTCTAAACCAAACCAAACCAAACCGTAATCGGATTCGACTCCATGACAGCTGAAATGTACCGAAGAGCAGCACCTTACCCATTCGGCCATCATTCTGCATACTCAAATACGAAAGCTAAGTGTAAATCTATAATAATATTATAAAGAGGTAGAATGTGTGTGTATTTAGGGGGTAACAGCTGACTCTAAAAATTCCATTTACTAATTAAAAACTATGTTATCTCTGAGTAAAATAAGCTGGATTTTGTTTAGCTAGAATCGAGATTTTAGTTCAGAATCTCAATATTTGAAAATTAAATCCGAAGAAAAACAGCTGCTTGGTTGCTTTATCAGCGTACGCTGACTAAATGGTTGGATATACGCGAAAATAATGTACTACAAAACTATTAGTCAACAGAAAATATAAAAAATATCAATGGTACGATTTACCTAGTTTTTAGATCATAATATCGTTTATCTTATTTTAGTCATAATACTGTTTGCTATGTTAAAAATAAATTGAGAACAATAAGGCGACATTTAATTATATTTATTAGGGATCATATAGAAAAATTTCATACGTCACATATTATCTGAAATAAAAATACCCCTCAAAACTGTTTTCAAAACACCACGGGACATCACTGATTATGTATATCCAGACCGAATGCTCAGAGCGAAGCAACTAGTGAGTTAATCACTCTATCAGCATTACTCTACGTGAGTCGAATGAGATAATGTAAAGTGGAAAAAGTGTAAATGTTAGGCAAGTTTAATTAATTAGACCTCTCGTTTTCTTGTTATTTGTTTTTCATTTTGTTCTATATAAAAGTTGAAAAAATGTGTATATAAATCAAAAATATCAAATTCTATTTCTTTCTTAGCTATAGTCCCGATTTCATGCCCTAAATTTTGAAAGAAATTTAATCAGCTAATACAATTTATTTATTCTTTATATAAATAAAGTATGCGTAACATATCAAAAGAAATTACTATTTAATGATTAGATAGGTAATACAACTGTAAAATATTAGAAATGTATGTCTTGATATTAAAATTTAAAGAGTAAATATTTTTTTTGCTGATTAAAAAACGTATATGTAAAACACTTTTGAACATTTAATCTATTTCATTTTTTTACTATCCTAAATGCTAGTAGTTGCGTATTTTAAAGTACAATCTCTAAATATTTACTATTTTTGTTTCTAATATTCATCTTTTATTTTTTTATAAATGTAAATTGTTATTAATATTAAAAGCACCAAGCCTACGGTTAACAGTAAATTGTCCTTAAATATACACCATGAAGCATATATGCATAATGTTTAAATGAATAACGGATAAACTTACAACAGACACATTGCTTTTACATAACGTATATAATACTACTGAATAAAGCTAATACTATGATTAAATTGAGCTGGTGTCACTATCATTAGAATTTTATAAGCATTCTAGCTTATTGTAAGTGACATACTTAAAATAATGTGCTTATCTAAATATATTACTAATAAAATATCAAAATAATTTATACTTCTGTGATATTAATCAGTACATTTCAGGATGAAATTAGAATAAAAATGTCGATAAAAATCCAGATCCTTTTTAACTCCAGAAAAAAATTAATTTATTCTTTATATAAGTCCTATGAAATATACGTATACAATGTTAAAGGACTAACAGATAAACTTCCAAAATGTTTTCTATATGCAGTAAATATAGTTAAGGTCGATAGTACAAATAAGTTTATACTATGAATTAATTGCGTTTCTACGATAATAATTAAAATTTTATAAGAGTTCTAGATCATTTTAACACAAAGCATAAAATTACTTCAAATTATAGTCCTTAGTTAAATGTATCATTAAAATAATATCGATAAATTTGAGAATTCTGAGTTATTAATCAGTACATTTCAAGATTAAATTAGGATAAAATGATCGATTTTTACTCCTGACAAAGATTAATTAAGCTAATTTTCTTTGCAATCATAAATTATTGATATCATAATATTAATGATTCCTGATACCAATAATAATTAAAATTAATAATGTTGTTTATGTCATAAATTATTGAATTATGCCAAAAACAACAAATATAGTTAAAATGAGTCAATTATTATACAGTGATTCCTCGTGTTTCGCGGTTAATGGGCACCAGAATCTTCCGCGAAAGCTCAAAAACCGCGAAGTAGGATTTGCTCCAGAAAAAAACTAATTTATTCTTTATATAAGTCCTATGAAATATACGTATACAATGTTAAAGGACTAACAGATAAACTTCCAAAATTTTTTCTATATGCAGTGAATATAGTTAAGGTTGATAGTGCAAATAAGTTTATACTATGAATGAATTGCGTTTCTACGATAATAATTAAAATTTTATAAGAGTTCTAGATCATTTTAACACAAAGCATAAAATTACTTCAAATTATAGTCCTTAGTTAAATGTATCATTAAAATAATATCGATAAATTTGAGAATTCTGAGTTATTAATCAGTACATTTCAAGATTAAATTAGGATAAAATGATCGATTTTTACTCCTGACAAAGATTAATTAAGCTAATTTTCTTTCCAATCCTAAATTATTGATATCATAATATTAATGATTCCTGATACCAATAATAATTAAAATTAATAATGTTGTTTATATCATAATTATTGAATTATGCCAAAAACAACAAATATAGTTAAAATGAGTCAATTATTATACAGTGATTCCTCGTGTTTCGCGGTTAATGGGCACCAGAATCTTCCGCGAAAGCTCAAAACCACGAAGTAGGATTTGCTCCAGAAAAAAATTAATTTATTCTTTATATAAGTCCTATGAAATATACGTATACAATGTTAAAGGACTAACAGATAAACTTCCAAAATTTTTTCTATATGCAGTGAATATAGATAAGGTCGATAGTACAAATAAATTTATACTATGAATTAATTGCGTTTCTACGATAATAATTAAAATTTTATAAGAGTTCTAGATCATTTTAACACAAAGCATAAAATTACTTCAAATTATAGTCCTTAGTTAAATGTATCATTAAAATAATATCGATAAATTTGAGAATTCTGAGTTATTAATCAGTACATTTCAAGATTAAATTAGGATAAAATGATCGATTTTTACTCCTGACAAAGATTAATTAAGCTATTTTTCTTTGCAATCCTAAATTATTGATATCATAATATTAATGATTCCTGATACCAATAATAATTAAAATTAATAATGTTGTTTATGTCATAAATTATTGAATTATGCCAAAAACAACAAATATAGTTAAAATGAGTCAATTATTATACAGTGATCCCTCATTTTTCGCGATTAATGGGGACCAGAACCTTCCGCGAAAGCTGAAAAACCGCGAAGTAGGATTTGCTCCTAGGAAATTTCGTGTATGCTGGTACACGAATGTTTTAAATATGTAAACTGTATTTATACTTTACACTTTTAAGACAAAAAGTACAACAGTATAGGTGTCAATGCTAATTAATAAGGTTAATTACAAACCCTTATAGAGTAATAAACATTAATCAACATTGCTGAGAGAGACGAAAAGTCTCGTGTTGGTAGCGGAGGAGAGGCTCTCCCTTGACTCGTAAAAGTTTTAGGCTGACTCGGAGACTCTTCTGCTGAAGGCGCTGACGGTAGAGCAAAGAGGCTTTACCTTCGAGAGAACCATGGTGATGGGTAGTTGTTTTTGTTTTTTCTTTTCCTTCAAAATTCTCCTGTACAAGGACATAACCCCGTCAACTCGATTACTGAACTCGACAGCTCGAACCATATTGTCGTCAATGTCTTGTGCAAATTCCTGCCATGTTGCACAATTGTTACAGATTCTCCAGGGTAAGGCCATGATTTTCAGTTTGTCCTTCGTCTTCCTCTTCATTTTCTTCCTCACTTGCAAACTTTGTCATCTCAAGACTCCGTTTTATGTACTCTGAGTCAACTCATCTGTTTGTTTGAGATGCAGGGAACCTTCTCTCTCGCGCATCAACATGAAACAACGCTCTCCGCAATGTGGTTGCCGACATGATTCTATTTTTTCATTTTTATATTTTGGTGAATATTTGGGAAAAATCTGTGAAGCACTGAAACCGCAAAACATGAAGCACGAAGTGGCGAGGGAACACTGTATGACATACTAATATTCTAATATACTTAAAAGTTAATTTTTAATAAGATGATATTTATGTAATATTACGAAATAAATATGTAATATTACGAATAAAAAACGGTAGAGCAGAGCTGACGGTAGAGCAAAGGGGCTTTACCTTCGAGAGAACCATGGGGATGGGTAGTTGTTTTTGTTTTTTCTTTCACTTCAAAATTCTCCTGTACAAGGACATAACCCCGTCAACGCGATTGCTGAACTCGACAGCTTGAACCATATTGTCGTCAATGTCTTGTGCAAATTCCTGCCATGTTGCACAATTGTTACAGATTCTCCAGGGTAAGGACATGATTTTCAGTTTGTCCTTCGTCTTCCTCTTCATTTTCTTCCTCACTTGCAAACTTTGTCATCTCAAGACTCCGTTTTATGTACTCTGAGTCAACTCATCTGTTTGTTTGAGATGCAGGGAACCTTCTCTCTCGCGCATCAACATGAAACAACGCTCCTATCCGCAATGTGGCTGCCGACATGGTTCCGTTCTTTTCCATTTTTATTTTTTGGTGAATATTTTGGGAACCCTCGAAGCACTGAAACCGCAAAACATGAAGCACGAAGTGGCGAGGGAACACTGTATGACATACTAATATTCTAATATACTTAAAAGTTAATTTTTAATAAGATGATATTTATGTAATATTACGAAATAAATATGTAATATTACGAATAAAAAACGGTAGAGCAGAGCTGACGGTAGAGCAAAGGGGCTTTACCTTCGAGAGAACCATGGGGATGGGTAGTTGTTTTTGTTTTTTCTTTCACTTCAAAATTCTCCTGTACAAGGACATAACCCCGTCAACGCGATTGCTGAACTCGACAGCTCGAACCATATTGTCGTCAATGTCTTGTGCAAATTCCTGCCATGTTGCACAATGGTTACAGATTCTCCAGGGTAAGGACATGATTTTCAGTTTGTCCTTCGTCTTCCTCTTCATTTTCTTCCTCACTTGCAAACTTTGTCATCTCAAGACTCCATTTTATGTACTCTGAATCAACTCATCTGTTTGTTTGAGATGCAGGGAACCTTCTCTCTCGCGCATCAACATGAAACAACGCTCCTATCCGCAATGTGGCTGACGACATGGTTGTATATTTTTCATTTTTATTTTTTGGTGAATATTTTGAGAACCCTCGAAGCACTGAAACCGCAAAACATGAAGCACGAAGTGACAAGGGAACACTGTATGACATACTAATATTCTAATATACTTATAAGTTAATTTTTAATAAGATGATATTTATGTAATATTACGAAATAAATAAAAAAATAATATTGGAATTTGTAGAAGATAATAAGGTATATTAATTCAATATATGATGAATTAGTTATGCGCATTTATATGACAATATGAATCACTTAGTATAACAGCAATAACGAAATAATTGAATATTCTGTATATTTACCATTTTTTCAAATTTCTTTTAACATTTTCTAAAATTAATGCACAATCAAACAGTTGCATTGGTGTCGTTCCATTACTCTCAAAAGACAGTTCCATATCATTGTGAGGGTTTTTATCCTTTTGAGTTAAAACTGTAAATGAAAATTAATAAAATGAAACAATATCATGAAATTAAATTTCAAAGATAATATAAAGATTTTCATAAAAATAAGTGAATAATAAATAATATATTATTCACTTATTTATTATATATTATCACTTTTATTATATTTTACCACTTTATAAGTGGTAATAAATAATATATTACCTTCTTTATATAAGTTTAAACGTTGTTCCCTTTCATATTTTAGCTTTATTTTTTCTCTCTCCCATGCCTCTAGGAAGATAGATCGGTCATCAGTGTCATTAAAATCTGAAACAAAAATAATTTTCATTATTATAGTCAATTGTCGTAGGAACTATAAGAAAATGTGGTAATTTTAACTTATTCAAATAGGTATTATTGTGATGAGGCGATTTAGATTTGTTATATAATTGATTCATTCATACATGAAGTAAAATGTTCGAGATCTAAATCTGACCTCATCACATCGTTGTAAACAGATAGAGGATCATAAATTTCTTTTCAACGCATATTGTTGTCTTGTACGGTGGTCTCGGGCGGGGTTCTGATTCCAGTCCCAGATTAGAATCCCGTCTCCGTACTTGACATTAAATAAGAATGTACCTTTGTGGAGTATTTATGAGTCCCTAAGGGACAGTGTCCAATTAGAAGGGATAAGTTTTTTCACGTTGGCGGTCTCAGGGCGGGGTTTGGTCAGACCAATGAAATCCTTACAACTATCCCGATTGGAAGACAAGAAGGAGGAGGGGACAAGGTTGAAATAATAAACTATCAAAAATCTAAAAAGATGGGAGATTGATGCGGAGGTCCCAGAGAGATTGATGCGGAGGCCCAGAGAGATTTGTTCGGAGGTCCCAGAGAAGAGGTTCGGAGTCCCAAAAGAAGGTGTTCGTAAGTCGGGAGTCCAGTCGGGTCCGACGGAAGTCGTTTGTGAGTCCAGAGGAGAAGGTGTTAATTGTCCGGACTAGGAGAGTCCAGCCAAGTCCGACAGGAAGTGTACCTGCACCAAATAGTACGGCCGCACCCCAGAGACTCAGGAGGAAGCCCCTGACGAGACCAACGGATGATATAGATTCCCTCTCCTGATCAGCCATAGATACCCTTCAACCAGAAGTGTTCCGGGCCCAACATTTTAGACCCACAAAGGTACCCCCATTTTGCATACATATTTGAAATCGAGATTAGGTCCTCTATCTATTTACAAAATTTCTTAAATATATAAAATTTGTCAGAACGAAATTAGAAAAGTTTGAAAAAGCTTACTTATGAAAATTAACATCATTAAATTAGCATTAGCATTATTTGTACATAGATGTATATATATGTTAATAAATTTATTTTTTAATATTAAGCTTGTCTCGGTTGCTGTCAATTTAGCTGTTAGTTTATTTTTATATTTATGTCTGTAATTTCTCAGAGCCTGTGGTTAAATTTAGTACAAAAATACTTAACACAACGAGATTAAAAATAAATCACCACTATACATTTGATCACAGGTTGATACTCAAATATAAACGAGGACTACAGTACAGTTATCAGTCATGAATTCCTTAACTACGTAAGTTTTATGAACTAAACTAAATGATTCTTTAAAGTTAAGTGAAAGGAAGGTGCTATACACTATGGCACAATATGTCATGTACGTATATAACATTCATACATATTTAGGATAAAAGTTGCCTTTTATCCTCAAGACGCATGGTTATTTTGATTTCCACATTAACATAACCTAGCTCAGTTGGCAAAGGCTGCGATCTCGTAACTGAAAAATTGCGGGTTCGGGGCTGGAGCCGGCCTAAGAACCGCCGTGTTCGATAAAGGGGACTGGGCCACGTAAAATATGTTCGTGGTCACAAAGTTCTTTAAGTTCTCAAATGATGCCTCTAAAGGGTGGCAGGCCAAGCCTGGGGGTCTTCTTGGTCCCTGATTCTAAATTACGAGGACCCAGCGGGGTTAATGTTACTTGCGTCCGTAGAATACTTTCAGCTATACGTGCTACCCGGGTATTGTTAAATTTGTAGCAGATTCGCAGCCTTTTTAAGGCGTTAGGATAATGTATGAATCACCTGCTGCATTGGAAAAAAAATATTAACATAACATATGAGAAATAGTTGCACGCTGGTTCATCTAAACAACTTTATTGCTCATAATAACAACAAATTTAATTATTGGAGCTATTTTGCATTTATATAATTTATATACCTAAAAACGAGGGAAAAATTAACTCTTTCATCACTCTGATGTACAAAATACCTACGGTATACATCTTAGGGTTAAATTTGGTAGTATAAATCATATCTGATAATTTTTAAAGTATAATTACAGAACACGAGGGTTTCTCTGAATTTTTTGAGATACGAGCAGACAAGAATTTACAAAATAAAAATAATGGTTTAATTTTAAAACACAAAGTATTTTAACTTAGGAGATGATTTTTTACTGACTTGCTTCAACTTGTTTAGCGTAGAATAAATTTTAAACAGAAGGGAAAATGGAGTTAACGCGAGAACATTTTCGCGCTATGATTTTCTACGATTTTAAAGCAGGATTAAATCAAGAAGAATGCTTTCAACGGTTGTAATTGGCATTTGGTGATGAATATCCAGCTCGTGCTACTGTATTCAGATGGTTTAAAGAATTTATCAGAGGTCGCAATTTTCTGCAGGATGGAGAACACACAGGAAGGCCGCCGTCGGCAGTAACCCCGCATAATGTGTCTGCCACAAGAAAAATGTTAATGGGTGATAATCGCTGTACCTATCAAATTATACAGAAGGAATTTAACATTGGATCCGCCGCCATACCCAAAATTATTAATGGAAAATTACATATGATAAAATTAGTTTGCCGTTCGGTTCCCCATAATCTAACTGAGCACCAAAAAGGGGAGCGTATCAGAATCTGTAAAAAAACTCTTAAATTGCTAAATGATGATGGCCACCACATCATTTCTAAAATTGTAACGGGTGCTGAAAGGTACATACCGTTTTTTTCACTTTCCAACAAGTCAAAGTATGGTCACAAGTATGGGTCTTTGAAAATGATCCCACGCCGACAATGGTAAAAAGACAACGCGTACTCAAAAAAGTGATGTATGCCGTTTTCTTCAGAAGTACGGGATTGGTCAAAACCCGTGGAAGGACAGAAGACAGTAACAGCAAACTGGTATACCACTAAATGTCTTCCACAAATTCTACAAGAAGGGAATGTTAGGGGACTAATGCTTCACCATGACAATGCATCTTCACATAGAGCCGGATTAACAATTGAGTTTCTTAAACAAAAGCAAATTAAAGTGAGAGAACATTCACCGTATTCACCTGATCTAGCTATGTGTGACTTTTGGTTATTCTTTAATCTAAAAAAGAACTTGTGTGGAAGTCGTTTTCATTCAGAAGAAGAGATTTATGTGGCTATAGATGCATTTTTTTATCTATTCCAAGAAATGAATGGCTTGAGATATTTAATCTGTGAAAAATTTGTCAACAAAACTGCATTGATGCTAGAGAAGACTACTTTGAATACACCTAAAATTTTCTAAGTATAACTTGAAAAAACCTAATTGTATCTCAAAAATTTCAGAGTGACCCTCGTATAATGCTTTCTGTACTTGAAAGTTACTCTGGGTAAAGGAGGAAAACCTGCTTGTATTTGTGATAAGTCTTTCACTCTATACGTTCTAAAATTTTGAAATTATTTTATAATTCACTCTTAATGAGAGTAGAATTTTTT
>CM063503.1:45841284-45881284 GCA_032207245.1 Pardosa pseudoannulata | reverse complement strand
ATAAAATCGCGAATTAACATAAGACTTAATGCATTCATAACACTGTCAGATTAACATAAAACTGTAAAAAGTCTTAAAATTGTTATCATTAATATTTAATTTCATGTGTTCTTTTCACTAACAGGGCCTCTTATAATAATTACTAATATTCAAACTAAAACATAAAACAAATAAAGGAAAAGTTCTCATTACGAATATAATCCGTTTAGTTTTTTAACATTATTCATACTTTTGTCTATCTACCTATAGTAACAATGAAAATATTAATTCGCTTTTCTTTTAATAAATATTGGAACTAATGTGCATTTACTCTAGGGCAGTGGGCGGCAAACTTATTAGCCAAAGAGCCAAATATGAACATTACAACAATTTAAAAAAAATTGGGAGCCAAATCTGCTTGTTTAGTAAACTTTTATTACACTAAATAAAACTAAATTTCATGCTTATTAAATATTTATTAATGCTAAAAATGTGCTTTCATCTCCTCGGAAACTTTCAGTAAGTCAGGTTTGTATGTTGTTGTTTTTAATTTTAGGCATGATTACAAGTTCTTCTCAGTTTACTCTTGATAATAAATTTAACTTTAGAAAAAGTATGCGCTTGTATGCTTGTGGTACCTTTGTATCCCACCGGAGTACGCAGAAAACATAAGAAAAATTTCAGCAGGTAGCTTGTACATGGTTTGTGTTTACATTTACGAAAACTAATAAAATTAAACTCGAAGTTCGTTACGTATTATTACAACAATATAAAATTTTAATTACCTATCAATCTTTTAACTTAAACAAAAAATTATACAGGCTCTCGATTTATAGAAGAATGCTAATTTATCAAAATAAGATGTAATTTTTTTCTTACCAAGTTTTTTTTAAAATGAAAATATTATTGCTCCTCAGTGAATATTTGGGCCAGAGCCGCACTTAAGGAGCCAAAAAGCCACATGCGGCTCTGGAGCCGCACTTTGCAGACCACTGCTCTAGGGTAATGATGCGAGTCTACATATTTAACTTCCACCAGGCATAACAAATCAGCTATTAATACTAGGTTAATTTTGCATAGTTTACTATAAATTGTATTCTTTTAGCCCACTGACTGTCATTGTTGTTTTGAAGATGCTATGCCGTTATTTGTTTACTACGAGTAATCTTATAAGTTAGCAGTCAACTTGTTAAAAGTTCAATTTTTTTTTGATATCCTAAATATTATTCCCAGTTCGATGGAGAAATGGTTTCAAGTTCACACTTGGCTTTACACCCCTGGAGGAGTAATTGTATAACTCCCTTCTAAATGCCTTGTGAATGAATTATTCGACGACAATTGCAGAAAAGAGAAATTACAAGCAATTATTTTCTCCTTAAAGTTCAAAAACTGGAAAGAAAACCAGAGCACTCTCATAGATTAGTGTGGATAAACATCTAGTTCCCGATACAGTCCCTAGGTGGCAGTGGATGTAACAGAAACAGAAAAAAATAGTACCAACTTAACCCCTTCCAGATTCATTTTATTTCAGGATTATGAGTCAAAAAAATGTCAATTTTTTATGCTTATTTTCATACATACATAGCTTTTTAAACGTAATAGCATCATTCGCATACAAAATTTCCTAAAAATTAATATAAAAAAATCAATTTAAGTAAATGAGTAATTTACCTGTATAGTTGGCTTTCTGTACGGCTGAAATCATTAGACTTTAGAGTCAATTCACACTAACCATAAATATAAAGCTTAGAATACCTAGCTTTTAACTTGAATTAAATTTTATTTATATCCTATGCATTTACACAAATGATTAGGAAATTATTAATCAAAATTTGGTCGTATATGATACAATCTGCACAGAGTCCAACATCGCAATCTGGACAGTAGAACCTTGTTTCTCTCCTTACCTTCTCCCCTCTACTGTCTCTCTTTGAGCAGCAAATAATCTAGTCGCAATCGAATACAAAAGCAATCGAAGTCATATAAAGCCCATGTGAAATAATTCGGGAAAGACTGATTGCACAATGTAAAACTTCACAGTGTCCGAGCTACACTCGGGATGATCCAGGATGGCACATTTTGCCTGCCCGAGTTCAGCTCTGGAAAAAGCGGGAAGGGGTTAAACACTTGGCCCCGAAACACACTTACTTAAATGCACTTACTTAAGTGCACTTCACCTTAAATTTAACTTTCCCTCTCTACACTGCTAACAACCTGAAATGTACTTGCTAAAAATAAAATAGATTCTCTAAATTTTTCTACTAAATTATTAGCATATAATTATCTTACACTACTCTAGACATAAATGTCAGGGAAAACAAGCTAAAGTCTTCAATCCAAGGATAACAAGTGGAACTTCATATGTATTACTTCTGTTAAATATTCTAAACATATACCGTGAGATAAAAAAATCTCATGTTTCTTCTGTTCTAAATGGATTATAATTTTTTATTACTTACAGTCATCATCATCTTCTATGAAGTCTGGAAAATCCAAAGGGAGGTCATCGTCGGAAGAATATAATTGCATAACTAATAGCAGCACAATGCCGACCAGAAGACTACTACAAGGAAATAAGATTATTTAGTTCACTAATGATGCCATTAAAAATAAATAACAGATTTAATAAAATGTTTCTTTATTACATTCATAAAGATCTATGCATTAGAAAGACGAGCAAAATCTTAAAATGATTATTTCATTTTTAGACTCACCTGCAAGAGGTTAATTGGCGTTAAGAAATCGTGTAACGAAATTCTTACGGCCTTATCACGAGTCAACTTGTACACATAGAAAAAGCAACGTATTCGGGTTACGATTCATATTCCTGGTGAAGAATGCGTGTATTTCAGGTGTTATAGAGAACAATTTTTAAAGGATTAAAGGCATTATCCCATGTTAACTTGTACACATAGAAAAGGCAACGGATTCAAGTTACGATACATATTCCTCGTGATGAATGCGTAGATATCACGTGTTATATCGAACAATTTTCAATCAATTAAAGGTCTTATCGCACTTTAAATTGTACACGTAGCTAAAGCAACGGATTCAGGTTATGAGTCATATTCTTGGTGAAGAATTCGTAGATTTCAAGTGATATAACAAACAATTTTAAACTGATTAAAGGTCTTATCACATGTCAACTTGTACAAGTAGAAAAAGCAACGTATTCAAATTACGATTCATATTCCTGGTGAAGAATGCGTGTATTTCAAGTGTTATAGAGAACAATTTTTAAAGGATTAAAGGCCTTATCACAGGTTAACTTGTACACGAAGAAAAAGTAACGGATTCAGGTTACGATTCATATTCCTAGAGAAGAATGAGTAGATTTCACATGTTATAGTGAACTATTTTCAACCGATTAAAGGTTTTATCACACATCAACTTTTACACGTAGAAAAAGCAACGGATTCAGGTTACGATTCTTATTCTTGGTAAAAATGCGTAGCTTTCACTTGTTATAGCTAGCAATTTTTAACCTATTAAAGGCTTTATCACACGTTAAAGTGTACATGTAAAAAAGCAACAGATTCAAGTTACGATTCATATTCCTGGTGGAGAATGAGTGAATATTACGTGTTATATCGAACAATTTTTAATCATTTAAAGACCTTATCACTCATCAACCTGACCCAAATTAAATCAGTTAAAAAAATTTTACTATCACACGACAAATTCATACATTCATCATCATGAAAAGGAATCATAAAATGAATCCGTTGATGTTATAATGCATAAAGTTGTGTCATAAGGCCTTTGCTATCACCTTTATACTATTACAGAAAACTTGTAAAATATAGCTAAAAACACGATAATCTTTTAATAAAAATGCTTTGAAGTGAATTTTCGAAATTTATCTAGGAGATAAACAAACTATTTCACTGGATTGGCTTCACATCCCCAATCATAACGTTGTTTTTTCATAACTGGATTCTCATATCTTACTAAACATTAAAGGGGAATTTACTACAATATATATTCCTCTCATGTTTCATGTCATTGGTTTTTAAGACGTTCACAGTATGAACTCTACATCTTAAAAAACTAATTTATTTTCCACTTTCATTCACTTAGACGCTGTTATCTCAGAGACGTTGATGTTTCTATTCGTTGTTATCATATATTTTTTCAATAAAACTGTTTTTGCACATTACTAAAGAAAAAAAAAGGAAGAAGAAGAAAAACGATATGGGTTATGAAGGTTTTCTCTTTTTGTTTACAAATATTTTACTCTATTACAGCTTGGATTACTTCCTTTAAATGTACAGGGTGAGTACATTAGAACCTCGATTATCCGAGCTAATTGGGACCGCTAGTACCTCGGATATAGGAAATCTCAGTTAACAGAAATCATGTATAAAAACCTTCCGTGCTTGCGAACTTTTAAAGTAAAAAACAATAGAACGTTCTTTGAATAATAAAAATAAACATATATGAACTTATGTTTCACAGCTAAAAAGATTTAAAAAGAGTGTAATATTTCTTGGAAGTTGAGTGCTTTTGTGGGAAAGAAGTGCCTGTAAAACGGACAACGAAATAAAATGTGTATGATTTTTTCCAAGCTCATTTTGGAAATGAGAAAAAAAAATTAGAGCTCCTTATTGACTCGGTTAACAGAAACCTCGGTTAATCGAAGCTCGGTGCCTAACAGGCCTTTATCTCCCCAACTGTTGGTCGTAGCTATATACTTCCCGTTAAACAGATGCTTATAATAAAACTAGCCTATAGCCTGTCATATGAAGGGATCAGTAAAATTTTTAATATTCCAGAATTGTAAAGTACTCTATGAGAAGGTAAAAAAAATTATTTGTTTTTCGGCTGAGAATTATCTGGCTCATGCTCAATAATTTGTTTATCTTCATACTCCTCTAAAGTCTCCCGATACTGTGAATGAATGCAGTTTAGAATCCCGTTGAATTCATTTAGTTTGGTTTGGTTTGGTTTAGAGCGCTACGGTCTACTGTTTTGCACACGAGGGCTAATGAGACCGGGACCTACTGCTTAACACTTTGACTGCCATGGCTATCATATGTGATATCCAGTGATATTTCCGTTGAGACACTGGCTATCCGATATGATAGCCATGGTGTTTTAACACTTCAGGCCATGGCTATCAAAGATGTTATCAGTTACATGAAAATCGTATTGGAGTTTGATTGTTGGGCTCCCTTTGATGTGTTAGGTATACGTGGTTTGCGCAAATTGGTATATGTGACGATTTTATGAGCTAAGTTTTATGAAAAATTAAATATTTGGAACATGCAACAAAAAAGGGAATATATATAAATAGAGAGAGTTTGTTTTAAAATATTGTTTGTTTTGAAATATTGTTTTTATATATAGTTTTATGTTGAAAAAATACAAATTACACAAAAAAAAAGTTTGGCCCCGTTGTGAACATTTGCAATTTTGGCTTGGCAGTCAAAGTGTTAAAGCCGATTCAGAACGGCTACGAACAACCATGCTATAATGGGATTCGAACCCACGAACTCTGGTACCAACGATCAGCGCCCTAACCAGTCGGCCAGCGTTCGGCTGAATTCATCTAGAAAGATAATTGAAAGTTTTCTTAGCTACGTCGAAATTATCGTTAAGTTCTTCACAGTTTTTTTCCACAGTAATTAAATGGAAGTAAAAGAATGAAAATATCATTTCTACTACACCCTGGGAGTAGATAGAAGTTGTTGTTAGTACCTGTGATAAAATTTTCATTTCAACAAAAAATAATCTATGATCAAATTTAAAATTATCACATACGTACCCAATCTATTATTTAAGCCAAATATAAAAGAAAATTATTTACGTAATATCTAAGTTCAGTGATAAAACGTATGAAAATAATGCAGATTTTTTATTTTAAATAATTCAAAATAAGAAATGATTTAATGAGAGGGTTAAAGGAATGACGTCATAATGCTAGATTAAAATGTTACTTTTACCTATTTATTATGTGATAAATTGATAAATTTAATCGCTTGCTCTTATCCTGGGAAAATAGGGCTTGAAATAATGGCGTTAAATGTTAGAAAAGGGGGAAAGGGGTGGATTTCGAACGTTGCTAACCCTAACTCATCACGAATCCAATATGGATGCCTGTATTCATTCCAGGTACAAACGCTTCATGAATTCGAGGACAGACGGACAGATAACTTAGGCTATCCCCTATATAATAATAGCCAAAGCTATCTGTCTGTCTTTCCTCGAGTTTATGAAGCGGTTGGACCTGGAATGGATAGAGGCATCCATATTGGATTCATGTTGAGTTCGAACTCGGAAAATTCAAAGCGAGTAAAGTTTATCTTCTCCTAAACGATCTATCCGGTTCTAAAATAAATTGGTATAAATATGCTTCATATCACAGCGAAAAATACTGTCTATATTTAAAACGTCCGAAATCCACCCCCCCCCTTTTCGAGCCTTTAATTTCATTATTTTAAACCCTATTTTCCCCGGTTAAGAGCAGACTTTTAAACTTATGAATTTATCACAGGATAAATAGGTAAAAATAACATTTTTTTCTAGCATATGACGTCATTCCTTTACCCATCTCATTTAATCATTTTTTCTTTTAAATTATTTAAACATCGTCTGCATTATTTTCATACGTTTTATCACTGAATTTAGATATTACGTAAATAAATTTCTTTTATATTTGGCTTAAATAATAGATTAGGTACATATGTGATAATTTTAAATTTAATCAGCAATTATTTTTTTTTACAATGAAACTTTTATCTCCGGTGTTAACAACATATTCTATCTACCTCCAGGGTGTAGTGGAAATCATAGTTTCATTCCTTTACTTTCATTAATTATTGGGGCAAAAGCATTAGGAAGAACTTAACGATAATTTTGACGTAGCTAAGTAAACTTTCAATTATCTTTCTAAACGAATTCAACGTGAATCTAAACTACATTCACAGTATCGGGAGACTTTAGAGGAGTATGAAGATAAACAAATTATTGAGCATGTACCAGATAATTCTTAGCCAAAAAACAAACCATTTTTTTACCTGCGTCATAGGGTACTTTACAATTTTGTAAAATTAAAAATTTTACTGATCCCGTCATATGACGGGCTATTTGCTGGTTATTATATAGGAGATAAGCATAAATTTTATGATATTTTCAAAGTTAAAAACTCAATTTTTCAAAAATTACAAAACATAAACTTTTATACTTTCTCCATTTTTATAATTATGTTCAGTAGAAATTGAAATCAGTCTAAAAACTGTAACCCAAAAAACTACAATTTTCTATGACAAAAGCTTGCCGAGATGCTAAATCAAAAGCATTCAGAAATTTGAAGACTTTTTGTTTTCCTATGATGAATCACTTAAAATGCTTATATTAATTCGAGTTTGATAAACGGGTGCAACGTTCTTTTTACGGTAAAAGAGTAGTAGATCAAAAACTTATTTTACTGAAAAATAAAGTGTATATCCATTTTGCTTCGTTGCAAACACACCCTTTTCTAATCAGGAAACCCTCCCCCCTTTCGTCATAAAAGGGGCGTTGAAAGGTAATTTCAAACACGAATCTCTAATTAATCTTTTCATCGATCTCTCAAAGTAAGACAAAATAATCTTTGAATTTTCGTAAACTTTGAAGTTAACCCTTAATTTGACAAGATGTTTTTTCAAATATCGATTAAAAATATATTTAAATATATAATAATAACATCAATAATAATAATTTAAATAATAATAATAATAATTAATAATAAAAATATATAATATTTAATATATTATGTGTTATCGATAAAAATATATATTTATTATAAAGATTTTATTTATTTGATTGTTCGTTGTAGCGGACTTGCCCAAATTAAGGGTTAAACATCTCGGGTCAATTTTGCACAAAAGGGTGTATTTTTTTTTTTTTTTTTTTTTTTGTTACGGTTTATAGGACGAGCTTCAATATAACGATAAGGGGAATATATAGGAATTTATATTTTCTAATTTTCATAAAACTGGATTTTGTACTTTAAAAATACCATAAAATGGGTCAATTTTTCACAAAAGAGTGTAATTTTTTTGTGTAACGGTTCATATTATGAACTTCAATATAACGATAAGGGGAATATATATTAATTTATATTTTGTAATTTTCATAAAACTGAAATATTTTTTAAATACCATAAAATGGGTCAATTTTAAACAAAAGAGTGTAATTTTTTTGTGTTACGGTTCATAGGACGAGCTTCAATATAACGATAAGGAGAATATATAGGAATTTATATTTTGTAATTTTCGTAAAACTGATTTTTTACTTTGAAAAAAAACCATAAAATGGGTCAATTTTAAACAAAAGAGTGTAATTTTTTTGTGTTACGGTTCATAGGACGAGCTTCAATATAACGATAAGGAGAATATATAGGAATTTATATTTTGTAATTTTCGTAAAACTGATTTTTTACTTTGAAAAAAAACCATAAAATTAATACTTACCTTATTTGAAACATTTTTTTAAATTGGAAGTAAATGTTTATGACCAACGGTTGTTGTTCGGTTAAAGACTTTTCTATGCACTTTGTATATTAACCATTTCTAGGGTCGTTGTAAGCAGATTTACCACCCAAGTGATAGGACAGCTTTCCGTGCACCTTTGAAAAACTAAATATTCAACAGTTTTTAAATGCTCATGGTAAGTTATTTTACCATTTTTTATGAGCCGCGGTAGCTCAGTCGGCAAAGGAAAAGGCTCTCGTAACTGGAGGATTGCGGGTTCGGAGCCCCTGCCGGCATAAAATCCGCCGTGTTCGTTAAAAGTGATTGGGGTAAGTAAAATAGGTTCGTGGTCACAATGTCCTCCATGTTCTCAATCAATACCTCTAGGGGTAGCAGGCCAAGCTTGTTGGGACTTCTGCTTGGTCCCTGCTTCAAAATTACAAGGACCTACCTGAGCTTAAGACGTACTTCCACCCTTGAGATGCTCGTCAAAACGAAAGGTGTACCCCTTTGCCTTAATACGAGCAGCTTCATGCTCAATCGGGCTTTGTTAGACCAAGTGGCATATGCAACAACAACCACTTTTTATTTATGCTGCTCTTTATTAATGATTTCATATTTTAAAAAATTTTGCTAAATTCTAGACCCACGTACTAACCACTACGACATCTCACTCTCATATATATTGTATGCCTTTACAGGCAGACTAGACGACCCGATAGACGTTGTCCTGTTTTAACGTTGTAAGTCCAAAAATTATAAACTGTTTTTAAATAAATTTAAAATGGACGGTTTTGATGGAAAAGTAAAGAAAAAATTATTTTAAAATACTTCACGCCACCACTCGTACAGTCATCACAAACGTAATTAGATTAAATTAAAAGTCCCACTTTGCCCGTACGGGGATTTGATCCTGGGACTTGTCTATTGAAGACCGTTGCACTGACCACTGTGCTACAGATACGTAGGAAGAATCATTATAATAATCTCAATAAGGTCACAATTATGAGTTTTTAATAAAGAGAAATTCTATCAGATCAAATTGTGAATCTAAACCATTCTCGAATCAACTTTATTACAAACGCAAAATTTCATCAAAATCAGTTCAAGAAATTGTATCAGATCAAATTGTGAATCTAAACCATTCTCGAATCAACTTTATTACATACGCAAAATTTCATCAAAATCAGCCCAACCGTTTAGGACGAGTTCTATTACAAACACACAGGCGGAAGAATTTTATATATAAAGTTGTCAAAATGCAAAATATTCTCATTTTCACAAACGGTGGGAAACCGCTTTCTTTACGGGCCGCTGATTATTTACCCTTGCCTTAATACCACTTTCTTTAAAACATTTACTTTGTCTCAAGTTGGAAGTAGTATCATATAATAATCGAAAATGAAAAAAAAAACTAAAGTGGTTAAAGCAAAGAGTGATTTCATTTTATCAAATATAATTAGGCGCGCAGCTGATTTGACCTTCAAGAAATGAAAAAAAAATCCAGATATCTATTTTTTTAAATTGTTAACTTTGATTATTAATAATTAGGATTGATTGCTGGAATACGTGCTTGCTTCAAGAAATTTATTTAAGACATACTATTAGAGATCTACGTTAACATGCGATCTTGCAAAACCGTCTGCTTTTTCTTCATTATTCTCCTAAAATAGAACTATCTTCCGCGTAGGATCTGTTAAAAGCAGGTTATTACATACACTTGAACGTTCGCATACAAAATTAGTAACACTTCTTACTTTTGTTCAAATACCTGTTGAACTGTTATATAACGATTGCTTAATGAAGTTATTTTTGGAGCAAAAGTTTTATTTTAAATAAAAATCAGATCTTTATTTTTTCGACCTATATCTAAATTTAGATTTAACATATTTGAATCGGAGTGTAATTTAATTTCTCTTCATCATACTACAGTCATGTAAATCTTTGCATTAACATTAATTTAATTTAGCTTGTATGGAATGAAATACTAATTTCTTCATGGATTTATGATGAATCAGTTATTTGGTAAAAGAAGGGAAAAGTGGGTGTGTCTTCAAATTTATGATTCTATAATTGCTTGTAAAAAATATGAAGGTTAAATAACAGGTATCGTGTAGTGCCTTCGAGACAGAAACAAAAGCTTTCAAATGTATATTATGTAATTTTCAACCAATTCTCTGAAATGTATATTAAGTGATTTAATTTACACCAAATTTAAATTAGATTTAAATAGATAAAAAATAATATTTCAACAAGGATACAGTTGCAGACATTGTTGAAACTGTAATTATGGATTTATGGTGAATCAGTTATTTGGTAAAAGAAGCGAAAAGTGGGTGTGTCTTCAAACTTGCAATTCTATAATTACTTGTAAAATATATTAAGGTTGCATAACAGGTATCGTGTAGTGTCTTGGGGACAGAACCAAAGGCTTTCATATGTATATCATGTAATTTTCAATCAATCATTTGAAATGTGTATTAACACATTGTATGCGGGACACGTACTAGTACTTTTTCTGACGATTGATACTTGAGCGCGGGTCACGTACTAGTGCGGGTTAGTGTAACAACATGGTTTGTTTGTGGGTACAAAAATAACGGTATATACAGGAAAACGAAGATGAATGTTCTTGTCTACTACAAAGAGTCTGGAAAAATTTAGACAAATAAAACTAGTTTTTACATTATTAGTTTTATGATTGCTCTTTTTATTTTTTTATAATGTAAAAATGTTTGTATATAACATAATTCGAAAATATTAAAACTACATACTACTATTTCTATTTGATTTTTAATATTTACGATAGTATTATAAATTTATCCACTAAAAATATATTTTTTCATTACAAAAATCTTATGGTTGTTATTTATATATCTATTTATATATTTGTTTATATATTTCAATATAAAATACGAAAGGTTGGTTAAAAAATTTAATAGTTTACGATCTATTGAGATTTAACTGAATAACTAAATTTACGCGCAAAACACCCGCTCCCGGTACAATTCCCTGCTAAATGTACCCGCACACATTATGTTAAGTGATTAAATTTACGCTAAATTTAAATGAGATTTAAATAAATAAAAAATAAGATTTTAACAAGTATAGAGTTACAGACATTGCTGAAGCTGCAATTATGGGTTTATGATGAATCAGTTATTTGGTAAAAGGAGGGAAAAGTGGGTGTGTCTTCAGATTTGTAATTCTATAATTACTTGTATAATGTATGAATGTTGCATAACAGGTATCGTGTAGTATCTTGGGAACAGAACCAAAAGCTTTCAAATGCATATTATGTACTTTTCAACCAATTCTTTGAAATGTATATTAACACATTGTAAGCGGGACAAGTACTAGTACGTTTTCTGACGATTGGTACTTGAGAGCGGGTCATGTACTAATACGGGTTAGTGTAACAACATGGTGTGTTTGTGAGTACAAAAATAACAGTATATACAGGAAAACGAAGCTGAATGTTCTTGTCTACTAAATAGATTTTGGAAAAATTTAGACAAATAAAAATTACTTTTTACATTATTAGTTTTATGATTGCTCTTTTCATTTTTTTATAATGTAAAAATGTTTGTATATAACATAATTCGGAAAAATTAAAACTATATACTACTATTTCTATTTCATTTTTAATACTGATGATACTATTATAAATTTATCCTCTAAACATATATTTTTGTTTACAAAAATCTTGTGGTTATTTATATATTTCTATTTATATATTTGTTTATATATTTCAATATAAAATACAAAAAGTTGATTGAAAAATTAAATAGTTTTCTATCTATTGAGATTTAACTGAATAACTAAATTTACGAGCAAAACACGCTTCTTGTACAGTACAATTCCGCTGCAAAATGTACCCACACACAATGTGTTAAGTGATTAAATTTACGCAAATTTTTTGAGATGTAAATAAATAACAAAATAAGATTTTAACTAGAATACAGTTACAGACATTGTTGAAACTGCAATGATGGATTTATGGTGAATCAGTTATTTGGTAAAAGATGGGAAAAGTGGGTGTGTCTTCAAATTTGTGGTTCTATAATTACTTGTAAAATAAACGAAAGTTGCATAACAGGTATTGTGTAGAGTCTTTGGGGATAGAACCAAAAGCGTTCAAATGTATATTATGTAATTTTCAACCAATTCTTGTATGAAATTTATATTAAGTGATTAAACTTACACCAAATTTAAATGAGATTTAAATACAAACTTAAATGAGATTTAAATAAATAAAAAAAATAAGATTTTAACTAGGATAAAGTTACAGACATTCTTGAAACTGCCATTAAAAATCTAAAATAATGATTATACCACTTTTAAAAAAAATTAACCCATTGTGTGCGGATACATTTTGCAGCGGAATTGTACCGGGGGCTTTGAGCTTAAATTTAGTTATTCAGTTAAATCTCAATAGATCAAAAATTATTTAATTTTTTAACCAACTTTTCGTATTTTATATTAAAATGATTAAACAACTATATAAATAGACAAATAAACATATATATATATATATATATATATATATATATATATATATATATATAATTTTCGCAAGGATAAATAAAAGGTTAATTTTAAATCTAAATTGATTTTTTAAATCAACTTTCCCTTTCTGTGGTGCATCCACTGATGTAAAAACTGGTTTTTATTTCTCTAAATCTTTCCAGTATCTATGTAGTAGACAAGAGCATTTGGCTTCGCTTTTCTGTATATACCGTTATTTTGTATCCACAAATAAACCATGTTGTTACACTAACCCGTACTGGTAAGTGTTCCGAGCTCAAGTATCAATCGTTATAGAACGTACTAGTACGTGTCCCGCGTACAATGTGTTACCTGTCTCATTTAGTGTTTCAAATTGCAAACCTAATAATTTTGTTCTGTAAAAAAATGATGATTAAGTTATATCTGTTACCTAATAAAACCATATAAATGAACATTCAATTGTAAATAAAATATGACACAAAAGATCATTCAGACATCTAGTATAACTATGCATTACTTTTAAATGATTGGTTAAATTATATAATCTCTGAACTGTTAAATTATATTTCTCTAATCACTAAAATTTTTCTTGAGAGATAAGGGGTAACACTATAAGTTACTATGCTGAGTAGCCTGAATGCTGGAATTGCTATTGTAATTCAGCATTCAGCAATATTCATTTATTTTTTTATTATTTAGCTATTAAATGCTACTCGTCTTTAAGACGAGTACAATTATTATTGAATGATTATATGATTTGTCAGCCATTAGAATTAAAATTTTTCGAAAAGTAATGTACATCATCGATTATGTTGAAATTTAAATGACAAGAACATCGTAAATTATTATTGCTTTAAAAAAAATAACGTCATTTATAAAAATTTATTTTTAAATAGGGATTGAATTAAAATGTTTTTATCAGTAAGATTTTGAATTGCTTTTAAGCCTCACAAAATGTTTTATGTTAACAGAGAATACCATGCTTGCATAGCAAGATTCCTTCTTGTTACAGAATTATTTATCAGCTTCTCAACATGACACATATCCAAGATTATTACTGACTATTAAGCACTTTTACTTTGGATAAATCTTCAAATGTGATGCACAATAATCTTCATAATAATACCCTAAGTTATCTGTCCGGCTGTCCTCGAATTTATGAAGTGGTTGAACCTGGAATAGATAGAGGCATCCATATTGGATTCTTTATGAGTCAGGGTTAGCAAAATTCAAAGCGAGTAAAGCTTATCTTCTCCTAAACTATCCAACCAATTCTAAAATAAATTAGTATAAATATGCTTCATATCACAGCAAAAAAATACTGTTGTTTTTAAAATGTTCGAAATCCACTCCTTCCATAAATAAAAAATAAGATTATAAATAAAAATAAAATCTTATTTTTATTACATACAAAAAAAGCTTATTCTTATTACTTACTATAGAATCGCAAATTTGAAGATACATCTACTTTTCCTTTTTTTTGCCAAATAACTTATTCACCAAATAATAATAATAATAATAATAATAATAATAATAAAGCTGCGAAATGGTGTCTTTGTCCTCTCTGATTTTGTCTTACATTGGCATTACTTTTAAGGCTATATTCTGGCACCCAATTTCAGACGGGATTCAAATATATTTCATTTATTCGAAATTTTTATATTCGAAGTATTTACATCTAAGAACCCGTCTCACCAAACTCGTTTAAAGGCTAACCACGATTAGCCCATGGTGACAACCAATGGTGGGACACAATTCTCCGTTTAAACAGAGATTAACCACCGTTAGCTGTTAAACGACTCTGATGAGACCGACGCTTAATGTCTAGATTGCGTAGAATCCACTTTTCCTTTCCTACCTGAATTACTACTAAAAGGAAAACGAAGTGAAGTGAGTGGATTGATGATGGTAAAAAAAGAGAATCAACAGGGTTTAAGTAGGAGTGATGAGTCATTTCGTATTATTTTGTAGATTTAAATGTTTTTTACATGTATATTGTGTGTAGTTATGTAAATAAAAATCTGTATGTCCTGACGTTGAGCCTCTGACAAGTGCTTTCTGCACATGGACACTTGAACGACGTTACAATTGTATAGTGATTAGCGTAATGTGTTTCCACCTGATGGGTTTGGGCTTGGATGCATTTATGAGGTTCCCTCATAGGGAGTAATGTTGATCAACTATATGGTGCACTCATTAAGAAAAATGGTCAACAAATTTGCAGCTTTGTATCGTCCTATATTGTTAGATGCATATGTCCCCTCATTGGGAATAAATAGGTTTTTATTCCCTCACAATTAATGAATAAGCTTGATTCCAAAGAGCTAAGCCCATCAACGTTAGCAGCGAGATTCGAACAAACGGACTCCGGTAACCAATGGCCTGGGATATACTCATTCAAATTTATCAGAGGTGGTTAGCTTTATTAATTAGAACATGTGTTTTCTTTGAATTACCTAATTTCAGATACAATTCAAATATGTTTCATTTATTCGAAATTTTTATATTCAAATTCTTTACATCTTAATGTCTATATTGTGTAACATCCACTTTTCCTTTCCTACCTGAATTACTACTAAAGAGAAAACGAAGTGAAGTGAGTGGATTGATGATGGTAAAAAAGAGAATGAAGAGGGTTTGAGTAGGAGTAATGAGACATTTCGTATTATTTTATAGATTTAAATGTTTTACATATATATTCTGTGTAGTGATGTAAATAAAAATGTGTATATCCTGACGTTGAGCGTCTGATAAGTGCTTTCTACACGTGGACACCTGAACGACGTTACAATTGTATAGTGGTTAGCTTAATGTATTTCCACCTGATGGGTTTGGGCTTGGGTGCATTTGTGAGGTTCCCTCATAAGGAACCTCACAAATGCATGAGTAATTTTGGTCACCTATATGGTGCACTCATAAAAAAAATGGTCAACAAATCTGCAGCTTTGTATCGGCCTATGTTGATAGAGACAAGTGTCTCCGTTTTGGGAATAAATAGGTTTTTATTTCCTCACAATTAACGAATAAGCTTGATTCCAAAGAGCTAAGCCCATCAACGTCAACAGCGAGATTCGAACCAACAGACTCCGGTAATCAATGGTAGGGATCTACTCATTCAAATTTATCAGAAGTGGTTAGCTTTATTAACCCTTTGCACTCGAGGGCTCTGGGCAGAGCCATTTTAAATTTGTTTTCAAACTCGAGGGCTCCGCTACGGGGGCAATGCAAATAATTTTCAGTTTTTAACATAAGAACAAAAACAAATAGTAAAAACTAATTAGTTTGCATTATCTCCATAGTGGAGCCCTCGAGTTTGAAGACAAATTTGAAATGACTTCGTTCCGGAGCTCTCGAGTGCAAAGGGTGAACTAGAACATGTGCTTCCTTTAAATTACCTAATTTCAGATTCAATTCAAGTATATTTCAATTATTCGAAATTTTTATCCTGGATTTAAAAGGACTAATTTGAGCCTAAAACCCTTCAAACCAGAAAATAGAGTTAAAACTTTAAACCACTTTTTAATTAAAGCTATAAAAAATTTAAATCTGACAAAGTAGAGTTTAATAACATCAAATTTCTTTTGAGCAAATTTAGTCTAGCGTAAGACTCTAAATTGAAATTGTAAATAGAGTTGTAACTTTAAAAAGTTTTTTTCCATAAAATATTGTGAATTGGTATCACTTTATGACTTATGTCGAATAATAATATGGCTTACATTACCAAACTTTGAATTCAGTGGGAAAAAGTGGACATTATAAAAGGCTAAATTATGTTTAGCTTATTGAGCATATTGTCGAACTGTGATGTAGGCTGTCTTTCTTCATAGTGAAAGTTCAGCAACTTTATGAGCATTTTCGGACAATGTGAAATAAACCTGTTGGTATAAAACCGATATATTTATTTTAAAGTAGAATAATTTCTCTTTCGAGTAATACTATAGCAAGTTGTTTTATGTCATTGGCATAATGTCAGAAGTAAACTCCTATGAAGCGTAAATCCAGTTGACAAATTATCAAAGCAAAAAGAAGAAATTCGGGTCAGGTTTCAAAACCTTGCAGGTATACGTTTCTTCTTACTTTTGTTCTGATGACTTATATAAGCTAAAAAATGAATCAATGAAAGAAATGCGCTATACGTTATTCCCGTTTGGGGAGGAAATGTTTAGCGAATTACTTTGTTCATTCATAACGTAATGTTTTAACTGGATTATGTACCTCAGAATTGAGCTTTTTTTTCGTTCATTATGGACTCTGAAATGGATGTATTAACTTTTAGAGAAATTTTGAAAGATGAATCAGATTAACTCTAAGAAGGTTTTAGGCAGGTCAAACAGATCAGAGGTCAAGGTTTTGAAAGAAATAGAAAGCTTTTTTCCTTACATCGGATTTGGTGACTAAGTCTCCGGAAGATAATTATTTTAAGAACATGCTATGAATTATTAAATTAAGTAAGTTAATTTATCTAATAGTGTTTAAAATGTAATTTTCTTTCAGTTTCTCCATTTTTCCCATGCTAATGTATTTCTGTTATTAGGATTAAAGGCTGTATCGATTGCAAAACTAAAAGTATATTACGTTAGAATTTATGTCACGTGCTTATTATTTTTATAGGTTTCTTGCTTCTCTTACAATATCATGAAATTTGTACGTACATTTCCACTAACCGAGTGTAATAAGCAGCATATAGATATTGCCAAATATAGCACATTTATATAAAATTAAAATAGCCCAAAAAATTGTTTTCAAAGATCGTCACTGGTTAGGTATACCCATACCGAAGGGGGGGGGGAATCAACAATTTCCGAACGGGTAAGACGCTGATTTTCGATACCATAGTTCGTGGTTTCGAGTCCCACTACAAGCATGGAAGTTCGTAGCCATTCAGAATAGGCTGTAAGTATTAATTCCCGGTATTTTTAGCTGTTTTGTAGCAAAAGAGTAGACCATAGCGCTCCAATCAACCTAGACCGATTAGCCTCGGGTTACAAAAAAGTAGGCCTTAGCACTCCAAACTAAAACCAAAACCATACCTAGACCGATGACTGAGCTTGAAGCTGATAGTTTAGTTGTCGGAAGAATTTCGAGAGAGGACAGCCAAATTGTTGATTAAACAAGGCAACAAGGTTATCAGAGAGTCATTTATTTGTACAATATAATCTGTTTGTAATTAAATATTATTCTGCCTGAAATTTTCAGTTAAAGACCCCCTGTATTATAGTAAAAAATTATGTTAATGCATAAATCATTGTTAAAATAATAACTATTATATATGTTAGAATTGTTTAAAAAAATAATGCTGCATCAAAGTGTGGAAAGGAGCAAATCCTTTGAAATTAATCTAATTCTAATACGTAAATATTTTGCCCGTTGCTGCGTCAATGTTGATTATAAGACAGTAACTTTTTGCATAGTTTTGAAACTGTATGATGTTAAGATTTTTAACCAACCCATTTATGATAGATATGGTTCATTGGCTGAGGTTTTGTACAACGTAAAGTAGGATCTCTTGTCCCTATATTATACTTTGATTTTCGCTTGGAGAGGGTTATGTTCTATCGTTTTACATAAGGACAAAATGATTTTACTTAAACAACCTTACCAGAGGCACTAAGTTTTACTTTGGCGGCGTTAGAGTGTCTATATTACTACACGATAGCTAATGAGACGGGGCATAGCTTTTAAAAACAATTCTAAAAAGACACCGAACATCCCTGGTAGAAGCGGTATTCGAACCCACATATTACGGTAATTAAAGACATCACCCTACCAAATCTGCCACAATACTAATAGAACTACTAGACGGAAAGGTTTGTTTGGAAATATTAATTTCTATTTTTCTGCGACATGACGACTAATTAGATTAAGATTTGCTGCTTGGAAGATGTTTTAGAAACCCCTGTTAATGTCAAAAGTAATAATGACATCCGCGGAACAAAAAACAAATGCTGTCGTTTGCATGACGTGTATCTATAATCCCCATTTAGTGCGAATTTTTTCTAAAGTACTGAATTCATCCACCATCTCTCCAACTTCATTTTCCAACAAGACAGACAATCTCCCCACTGGGGTACAGAGCTACGTCGCATTCCAATCAGTCGCAATGAATCAAATAACCGGATTTTACACAGATGGCCATCTAAGTCACCTGATACAACCGCTACGATTTCTTTCATTGAGGTTTATAAAAGATAAAGTGTATGTGCCATCTTTGCCCACAAATTTATATAAACTTACACAACGGGTTTTTGTTACTGTACAATCAATTACCAGACCCACTTTACAACGTATAAGGCAAGAATTAGCAGTCTGTCTTGACATTATACATGTAACTAAAGGAAGTTATATAAAACACTTCAAAACACTCCATGTTTTTCCTTTGTAATCTTGTGTTATTTACCATATCTATTTATGAAAATATAACAATTTGAAATCAGATAAATCAGTTTGATTAATCCTGCACAACTATACCGCCCACTTTCTATCATGATCTATCATGGCAAGAGTTTCGAGTTTTCATTCAGTGCAGTTGTATTTGATTCCCAATGAATGCTTGGATTTATTTGTGTTTTCCTCTTGTAAGCAATTAAGCTGACCACAGATATGGTGCTCCCATTATAAAATAATCAGAGTGTTGTGTTGTATGGGAAAATGATGAAAAATATACAAATGCCTCCATCATAGGAGGGGGGAAAGCATTCTACTGATATGCTTACCATCCGAGAGCATTGGACATTTTTTGTCCATAAAAATTTTATTTAGTTTAAAAACAAGAACAGATAAATAAAACAGTAAAAAAACGATGATCGCAAGAAATAAACAATACACATAACAGTTAAATAAAGGACATAAACTAAAACTTACATCATAATTCCAAAGCCAATGGTTCTGTCAGAAGGTAACCTAAAGAATCTTTGTCTTAATCGTTGAGTTAGTGTACTTTCGTTTTGTCGTCTAATCAGAGCCCGGCATTCTTCTAAAGGACTTAACTCCATATTTGGCATGTTTATATCTAGTGGAATAAAGCAGAAATTGTATTAAAGGATCTAATAATAACACATTTTTAAAGAAAACTTTAATGAGCACATGGAAATGTCATTTCCTTGAATTTATTTTTCATACTTTTTTCAGAATTATACATGTAATATGTTCAAAATTTAACCTGAATGCATTTAAATTAGTTTTCCCAATTTTGATTCCATATAATTACGAACAAAATAACCTCAATTCAAGAAAACACTCTTAGTTTCCAGAATCGGTAAAATCTTAACTCGCTGTTTTTTACTCCTTTGTAAATTTTCAATCTCATGGATTTCGGAATCTGTGTTGCCCATTTCGGATCCTGAGCTTTGATTTTGTAATTTTGTGTGACCAACTGGCCAGCTGACAAACCACAGGAATGCTGAAATAAGTTTATCTGGGATTGCACGCAGTCTCGCTTGAAGGAATCAAGTTTCTATTAGTTTTCTCGAAACCGACTTAGCTGGTAAACGTATGGAAAAGAGCTTCTTGTATTATCTAAGCTTTACCGTGAACTAAAATGATGTGCTGAAACATTGTCAACTGACTTCTTGAATTTTGAAGTTAAATAATAACGAAATCGGACTGAAATTTTGCTGAACCTAACCCCAACAAAAGAAAATTCGGCTACTTTAATCCTAATCGTTTCAGGTACTTTGGATGGCCACCGAAACTTTGAGAGACCGTCTTCGATTTATACCTCAAACACCAGTCGCTGATCTTATGGTACTTTTCACTACAATATATATTCTTTTACCTTGAGATTCTCATGAATATGATTAAGGATATTTTAAATTATGACTATAGAGCTTTCAAATTGTGTTGGCGACTAAAACTTGGTTCAAAACATATTATTTCATATTTCATAAATATTTCGAAGGAATGAAAATGTAGTTAAACGCGGAAACTTATTTTATTTTGTGCTTTTGAAGCAGCATTTATATTATTTAGACAAAAACTTTAAAGATTATTAAAATTATTAATTCCCTTAATACAAATGCGAATATCGTGAGAAAAGTTAAAATTTTAATTAAAATATATATCACAAAAATATATCTTCAAAGTCACTGCCTTCAGGAGTTCTGCCTATTAAAACAATCTATAGCAATTTTCTTTATTAGCTTTCGGGATTGAATAGAATAATAAAGCAATACAATTCAGATTGGTTTTTTAAATTATTTCAATTTTTAGATGTAATTAGAGTGAGGAAGGCTGTAATACAAGTTATAGTTTTAATAAAAACCATTTGTACATGGTGTTGTTATCTGTAATCTTATCTGTAATCTATCTGTTTGGTTTGGTTTGGAGTGCTACGGTCTACTTTTTGCAACACGAGGGCTAATGAGACCGGGACCTACAGCTTAAAGCCGACTCCGAACGGCTACGAACATCCATGCCACTGTGGGATTCGAACCCACGAACTCCGGTACCGAAGGCCAGCACTCTAACCAATCGGCCATCGTTCGGCGTAATCTATCTGTAAGTATATGCATTTTTAACATATTTATGTATTCCCATGGGTTTTTTTCCATTTCTATCCTCTTTGCTATTTCAAAATGTTTACTCATTTATCGGCACTTTAAGATGGGATTCAATAAATATTGACCCGGAGATTGTTATGCTAGTTTTTTGTTTCCACCCAGTAAAATTTTATACTTTTGTAAAGTTTTAGAAAACTGCAAATTAAAATGTATTTCCAGTTCACGCTTTCAAACAGAAGCATCAAAGGGGAACAACGCAAGATTAACGTAATTCTTTACCACAGAAGGGTGTAGAGCAGTGGTTCTCAACGGGGGCAGTGGGACGATGCTGGGTGGAAGTGAACTTGTTTCGGGCGGTAGGACGGTGATGTGAGCAGGTTTTGGCTTTCAAACTTAATTTTAAAAATACCAAATAAATTTATTGCATTAATAATCTAATTTACGCGATTTTTAAGAGTAATAAAACAAACTTACGCGGTGGTTCCAAAACCAGTTAATCCTTATGTTCTGCGTGGAATTGGGCTGACATTCAGAAAAATACATTTAATCAACAGCATTCGTTTTGTTTGTTTTGGTCTGCTACTGTCTACTCTTTTGAAACTCGAGGGCCTACTACTTAAAGCCAAACAACTAGGAACATCTATGCCACAGAGTGATTCAAACCTACGAACTTTGGACCCGAACTTCAGTACCCTAACCATTCGTCCAAAGCATTCGTTTGAGCGATTCTTCAGTGTGTATCAGTAACAAAAACGCTATTTGTAACGCTACTACAGAAAATTACTTAAGCATTTTGCTTTTTATAGGTGGGTACTTCTCCTACACTACACTTTAAATTATGAGATTTTTACAAAGGGGGATGTTGAACACATTTCGATGCCATAGGGTGGTGATAGCATAAAAGATTGAGAATTAAAGGTGTAAAGAAACGGAAATTCACATATGATGTCTATTGTTCGACCAACATGGACATCTGATTCTTTAGTTTCTGCCACAACACGTAACAACTAACGCAGCGCGATACTAAACAACACTGACTAATTTGAGTAAGGTAATCAAATCAAAATGAACTCAGAAACTGTATCTTGGAATTATTCTCCTCTACAGGATAAAACATCTCATCACATCACAAATGTCTTCAACAGCTGCTGAAACTACAGTGAAAGATTTTCAACCATACCCCCTATAGACTTGACCTATCTACATTGCGATTTTCATGTGTTTGGAAAATTCAAAGCATTTAGGGGGAAGATTTCAGTCAGAAGATGAAGTGCAAAATGAAGTTTGAAGTATTCTAATATGCATTTATTTTACCTAAATTTTTAAAACAACATTCTTGTAGAACCTTATAGACAGTATGCGTATGATAGCTTGGTTGTGTTCTCACACTGACCGGAATAGACTTTTCCTCGCAAACTGCATAGTCGTGATCCTTTATCACGTTTCAGTCATTAAACGTTAATTATCGGGGTCATTTGTTTAACCCCTTAATGCACAGTTTTTTTTAAAAACGCCAGCCAAAAAAAATCAATTCTTTTTTATGTAAGAAACACAATTTAGAATATATTAATATATCAATATATTTTTAATATATTATCGTTGAATTTAGAAAAAATATATATATTCTATACTTGAATAAGTAAGTGTTAAAGCATTCGTTTGAGCGATTCTTCAGTGTGTATCAGTAACAAAAACGCTATTTGTAACGCTACTACAGAAAATTACTTAAGCATTTTGCTTTTTATAGGTGGGTACTTCTCCTACACTACACTTTAAATTATGAGATTTTTACAAAGGGGGATGTTGAACACATTTCGATGCCATAGGGTGGTGATAGCATAAAAGATTGAGAATTAAAGGTGTAAAGAAACGGAAATTCACATATGATGTCTATTGTTCGACCAACATGGACATCTGATTCTTTAGTTTCTGCCACAACACGTAACAACTAACGCAGCGCGATACTAAACAACACTGACTAATTTGAGTAAGGTAATCAAATCAAAATGAACTCAGAAACTGTATCTTGGAATTATTCTCCTCTACAGGATAAAACATCTCATCACATCACAAATGTCTTCAACAGCTGCTGAAACTACAGTGAAAGATTTTCAACCATACCCCCTATAGACTTGACCTATCTACATTGCGATTTTCATGTGTTTGGAAAATTCAAAGCATTTAGGGGGAAGATTTCAGTCAGAAGATGAAGTGCAAAATGAAGTTTGAAGTATTCTAATATGCATTTATTTTACCTAAATTTTTAAAACAACATTCTTGTAGAACCTTATAGACAGTATGCGTATGATAGCTTGGTTGTGTTCTCACACTGACCGGAATAGACTTTTCCTCGCAAACTGCATAGTCGTGATCCTTTATCACGTTTCAGTCATTAAACCTTAATTATAGGGGTCATTTGTTTAACCCCTTAATGCACAGTTTTTTGAAAAAGGCAGGCCAAAAAAATGAATTTTTTTTAATGTAAGAAACACAATTTAGAATATCTTTAATATATTAATATATTTTTAATATATTATCGTTGAATTTAGAAAAAATATATATATTCTATACTTGAATAAGTAAGTGTTATAGCTTAAAATCCCATGTAAATGATAAATATCAATAAAACGATTGTTTTTTTCTTTCACATTGTTATTTTCAATTCTCGATCGCATTCGAGTGGGAAAAATTATAGCAACATAAAGTACAACACCGCTCGAATTATCTCGAGTGCGCACGTTAAGGGGTTAAATTAACTTGAAAATAAATGAAAAACTTTAACTGATGTAAATGTTCGAACTCTTAACCTCTGTAACTTGAATTCGAGTTTCTTAAATTAATCAAGTTTCCTAATATAATTAATATCGTGATTAAACTAATATATTTTTGCTTTAAAATATATTTTTGACACTGGTAAAAAGGGTATACAGGAAGAATTTGAAAGTTTTTAAAAGTTCTAGATGTAATCACATAAATATGTTTTGTGTAAAATATCTGAAAAGTAATAGGGAAAAACAATTCTTGTTGTGAAAACTATTTTTCTTATAAGTACGGGAAATTGTATCATTGCTGATAAACTTTTGTCAGTTAACAAATCGCTAAACCTTATTATAATTACTATTATACATGGATCCTAATCAGTGATTAGCTGTAATCAGCCCTGGTGATATGCAACGGATCATTGGCAAAATTAAAATTATCCCCTAGAAACAAGTGCTAAAGCAATATTCTAGTTCTTTTAAAAACAATTAGCATTATGTTTTAATCCATAAGATATTGTTATAAATTTATTTTTTGGACCCAAAATATCTCCAATATTTTCCACAGAATATATTATCTTTTATTCTTTTATATATTCTCTTTCTTGGTTTAAATATTTCTTTTTTATAGGAAAATTTTGATTTTAGCTTTTTAAATGTCATACCAATTAAATTTATTGGTATAACATTTATTCACGGACCCGGTAATAATTCATTTAAAATAATCAATAAATAAAATGGTATATATAGCTTCAAACACACAGCATTAAAGTCTTCCTACTGAAACATAGCTCAATAGCATTATTTTGTCGTAACGCGTATTCTAAATCTTTAAATAGATGAGTTCCTGAAAGACATAACTACTTAATGATGATCGATCAAGAATGATACATTTATATAAATCGATCCACAAGGTATTATTACTACACTTTGTTTATTCAAGGTTCTGTGTGTGATGTCGGGTTTACACCCTTTCATTCATTTCTCTTCCGAAAAGATTTTTCAATCAACTTTTACTGTCTAGGTATGTCCACATACATCCTTATCATCGCGATTGTTTACACTCAGTTTCAGTTTACTTATTAGCTTATTATCTTATTAGCATTCGCATTTGTAATTAAAAGTGAAGTGAAATTACAGACAAGATGCATGGACAGATAATACTAAGAAAAATATACAATGGCATGAAAAACAGTAATATAAAGAATTTACACACACGTACACACACATACACGCACACACACACACACACACACACACACACACACACATATATATATATATATATATATATATATATATATATATATATATATATATATATATATATATATACATAAATATATAATATATATATACACACACATATATATATATAGATACATATATGTGTATATATACATACATATATATACAAATATATGTATATATATACATATATATATATATATATATATAATATATATATACATATATATGCACATACATACATACATACTAGGCGACCCGACAGACGTTGTTCTGTTTTAACGCTGTAAATTCAAAAATTGTAAAATGTTTTTAAATAAATTATAAATTGGATCGTTTTAATGGAAAAGTAAGGAAAAAAATTATTTTAAAAATACTTGACTCCACCACGCGTACAGTCATCACAAACGTAATTAGATTAAATTAAAATTCCCACATCGCCTGTACGGGGATTCGATCCTGGGATTTCTCGTACTGAAGTTCGATGTGCTGACCACTGCGCCACAGATACGTTGGCAGCGAAGGGTTTCAATCGGCTATATAATAATCTCAATCACGGAAATCGGGATTTTTATTAAAAAACATTTTCTATCGGATCAAATTATGAATCTAAACCATTCTCGAATCAACTTTAATTACATACACAAAATTTCATCAAAATTAGTCCAGTCGTTTAGGAGGAGTTCTATTACAAACACAGGGACAGAAGAATTATATATATAAAGATATATATATGTGTGTGGGGGGGAGCGCGCGCAATGAAACGTGTGTAAGAAATCTTCGAAATTTTCTTTTTTTAACATTCATTTTTTAAAATCCAGACAGAAAGTTTAATAACATAGTCTAGGATGAAAATTAGCTTAACAGTCAGAAAAGAATTTCAATTTTAAAATTCAGAAAGTTTAATAACATAATCTAGATAGAAATTTAGCGTATCAGTAAAAAAATATCATTTGCCGAAATATATAGTTATTTGAGTTACACAAATGTGAAAATACGATTTCTCTGTACCAGTTAAAAAGTAATAGACCTTCCCCCCTTAAACAGCTGGTCCTGATATAACTGTCCCTCTAGCAACAAACCATTAATTGTAATGGTCAACTTACAATCCAATAATATCATGATTACAATCACCAAATTTTCTTTTAACTCTATGGAAAATATATAATTTACTTGCGGCGTTGAAGATATTTGTTGAATAAAATCTCAAAGTTTGGGCTACAGAGAGAAATCATAAAAAAACACCTGTATAATTGAAACTGTTATCATCCTACCTGCAGCAAGTTCTTTAAGCTTTCAAAATTCCTAAGCTGGAAAACACTTTACTATTAAAACACCTTTGAAAACTTCATTCGTATATAGAAGGACACCCAGAACAACAAAAACTAGCAATGTATGAAAATGAATGATGTACTTTACTATAATTATACAAACTATCCATGATTATTTAAATAAGGATCAAATTGTAAGTAATGATAGTAACCATTAATTAAGAAATAATTCTTACTTCTACTTAGTAATTCTAATCATTCTGCGTTTCAACCTTCAACTAATTTTTTATAGATTGCCAAATATTTCTCATTAATAATCAATTTTGATACCATGTATCTATTTTTATTGAATAATTTTAGCTGATCTTGTCTGGAAGTTTCTTACACTGTGTTACATAACTTTCATTTCTGTCATGGCCAGAAAAAATCTTGATGAAAAGATCTTTTTTTAATTATGAATACTTCCTCGAAATTCCCATTTACATTCAAAATTATAGTTTAATTTCCTTCTATAACTTAAAACATTTTAAATTTAGAAGAAATGATATTTTTACTAACTAATAAGGTAGTTTTTTGGAATATGTGACTTTGGTTTTTTTTAAGTGACTGGTACATTTTTTTATTTCTGCCTTTATTTCTGTCATAAGTTAAGTTTATAATGAATACTTCTTCAAATATATTACTCTTTCAGAAGATATTGATTTGTAATATGTTTTAAAGGAATTATTACTTAAAAAATTTCAGAAATGACAGCAAAAAAATCCGAACAGATTTGCATGTAGGAGTTTAATGTAAGTTATAATGTATAATTTAAATACTATATTGTACTGTTTATATCTCTCTTTAGCAATCGAAAAGAAATTATGTAAAATTTTAAAATTATATTGTATTAATGATAAACCACTAAATAAGAAAGTTAAAGAAATGCAGATTATGGGTACATTTTGTTACTTTTTTGATAAAAGAATAAAGAATTCAAAGTTTTAAGAATCTTGAATAATATAGAAAAAATTCCATATCATTGAAGAAATTAAGCTAACTTAACAGTTAATAAAAGTATCTTTTTTCGAAATGTATAATTTTTAAGCTATGGAAAGTTAAATATCAGTTAGATTTTATAGTTTTCCTTATTAAATATTCTCGATAAAAATCCTCTTTTTCTAAAAGAAAGCTTAAGTTAGTATATTTTATAATATTTTTTTCCAAGGACCATTCAAGAAATTTAGCCACCTACATGCATACACGCTCTGCACACCTCCTAATATCACCCTGTATATATATATATATATATATATATATATATATATATATATATATATATATATATATATATATATATATATATATATATATATATATATATATATATACATATATATATATATACATATATATACATATATATACATATATATATATATATATATATATATATACATACATATATATATACATATATATATATATATATATATATATATATATATATATATATATATATATATATATATATATATATATATATATATATATATATATATATATATGAAATGATGGACAAACTGGACCCACATTTATATGGGAAAACCCCTTTCAATTGCTTCTATTATTTTCCTCAGCCCGGGCATACTGGGCTGCCAAGAGTCCCGTTAAACTTCTGTCATGAATAAATACATCACTCGTCATGGACGAACGTAATTTTTATTTCATCTCATCAAAATTAGGACAAAATCCAGAGAAATCTGAACCAGACAGTGTCAGAATGCTCTCTGCATAGATCTCGCAACGCCAACCTTGAGCGAGAGAGAACCAAGTACCACGTGGGGTTTAAGTCTGGTGGGAAAATGCTGAGACAACAATTAATTTCTTAAAGAGAGTGACTTTTGACTACAGACATCTGCCAAAGTGTTGTGTTCAGGATGACTATTATTGCTGATCGTTACAGATTTTCCCTGGTTTAGTTATTACTTTCTTATTAAAATGCCAGCAATATCATTTTTAGCTTTGAGAATCAGAGAAAGAATTTTGGTGTTGGGCTGAAGGAATGGAAAACTTCCTCGTTCGATATTGATGGCTGAGTAAAATAGGATTAATATAAAGGGAAAAAAATAAGATTTAGACTAATGAACGGGAAAAAGGATAGTTTTGGATAGACTTTAGGAGCTTAGATATTGATATTATTACTTGTGTGTGCGAGCGAGCGAATGAGTGAGTGAGTAGGTGGGTGAGTGAGTGAGTGAGAATGAGTGAGGGTGAGTGAATGAGTGAGAGAGAGAGAGAGAGTATAAAGGATGAATTTATTGATGTGTTGGAACTGCTTCCAGAATATTAAGTGGGAATTTTTGAGTGCATATATATAGACTATATATAAATTTATACACAATGCCAACTCAATAATCTTTTTTTAAAGAAAGTAGTTCTTGAAATGACAATTCAAATTTTTGTAGCCTAATGGACTTGTCAAAAGTTTTAACTAAAGTTTGTAAACATTTTACTTTATAATGGCTATAATAATCAAAACTCAGAGGTTAAAATAGTCTATTATAAAATTATTTTTCAAGTAATAAAAGTTTTATAACTTTTAACAAAAACTATATATCTCAATACATAAAAGGAATAAAAAAACAAGTTGAAAATAAGTCTTAAAATTTTAAATAATTTGTAGAAAAGGCTCATTTCCATTATTGTTTTTAGATCATCAATAGTCTTAAGATCCTTTAATAAAAATAAATTTAAGCAACTAACGTATTTTCGTATCTTTCGTATCAACATATGGAAAAAACAAATTTCTTTTTTGTTTTAGATCATCAATAATCTTAAGATCCTTTAATACCAATAAATTTAAGCAACTAACGTATTTTCGTACCTTTCGTATTAATATATAGAAAAGGCTAATTTCTTTTTTGTTTTTAGATCATCAATAATCTTAAAATCCTTAAATACCAATAAATTTAAGCAACTAACGTATTTTCGTATTAATATGTAAAAAAGGCTAATTTCTTTTTTGTTTTTAGATCATCAATAATCTTAAGATTCTTTAGTAACAATAAATTTAAGCAACTAACGTTTTTTCATATCTTTGCTATTAATATGCAGAAAAGTCTGATTTCTTTTTTGTTTTTAGATCATCAGTAATTTTAAGATCCTTTAATACCAATAAAATTATGCAACTAACGTATTTTCGTATCTTTCGTATTAATATATTTCCTATACTTAAAAACGAGTATTATTTAGCATTAGATTTGCACCAGGGTACAAAATACCACGATATACATCCTAGACATGTGTAACACCTAAACCCAGTCTAAGATCCTTTAGTACCAATAAATTTATGCAACTAAGGTATTTTCGTATCTTTCGTATTAATATATAGAAAAGGCTAATTTCTTTTTTGTTTTTAGATCATCAGTAATCTTAAGATCCTTCAGCACTAATAAATTTAAGCAACTAACGTATTTTCGTATTCTTTCGTATTAATATACAGAAAAGACCAATTTCTTTTTGTTTTTAGATCATAAATAATCTTAAGATCCTTTAATACCAATAAATTTATGCAACTAAAGTTTTTTCGTATCTTTCGTATTAAAATACAGAAAAGTCAGATTTCGTTTTTGTTTTTAGATCATCAATAATCTTAAAATCCTTTAATACTAATAAATTCAAGCAGTTAACGTATTTTCGATCTTTCGTATTAACCCTCTGACTGCTCAATTTGTAAACAGAGACCTCTTTTAAAATTGCGTATTTTTTTGTTGCATATTAAGTATATCTATCTATCTATCTATCTATCTATCTACCTATATATATATATATATATATATATATATATATATATATATGTATATATACATATATATATGTATATATGTATACATATATATATATATATATATATATATATATATATATATATATATATATATATATATATATATATATATATAATATATATATATATATATATATATATATATATATATATATATATTATATATATATATATATATATATATATATATATATACATATATATATGTATATATATATATATGTATATATATATATATATATATATATATATATATATATATATATATATATATATATATATATATATATATATATGTATATATATATATATATATATATATATATATATATATATATATATATATATATATATATATATATAGGAGAATTGAAATACTAATTCTTTTCTAGAAAATATTTTTTATATTGACTTTTATCATGAGAAACTAAGCTTTCAGAGAAACTGATGTCAGATGTTATCACGTAAAAAATTTATTTTTTAATAAATTTCAATTGAAATACAGTTAACTTCTATTTATAACATACTATCTATAATTCTATTATCTAATATAACTATAGTTCTAGTCATATAATTCTATTTATTACCAAATTAAATGTCTAATACGATATATACTTTATTCGACTGGTTAAACGGTAAAAAGGCCGAATGTGCTTCTTAATAAAGGAAGAAAAACACATGCCCGTGGAAATCGCGGGATGAGCAGTCAGAGGGTTAATATATTTCCTTTACTTAAAAACGAGGGGTAAAATTTAGATTTACACCTGGGTACAAAATACCCACGATATACAACCTAGACATGTGTAACACCTAAACCCAGTCTTTTAAAAGTGATAGGGTTGCGGTTTTTCCACGGCAGTTAGAACAGGTAAAGCTTGATTACTGTGTTACATAACGATATCTTATGAAACACGATTAATGGCATCTGAAGACCCCACGCTTGTATACGCATCTGAATACCTTAGATATCGACGTTCAAGTAATATGGGCTGGGAAATAATAGCACAGCGTAAGCAGTCGTGGCTTGCTTACTAATAAGAAGAAAATGAAGGAGAATGTTGATAGAAAAAAAGGAGCAAAAACTTTTCAGTGAAGGTCACTTTGTCATAAAAACGCGGATGATGGAATGCATGACAGCGACGATGATTTATCTAAGTATAAATCAACAACAAAATGGTGTCTTAATCATTCTGTCGGGAACTTGATATTTATCAGTCGAAAAGAATTTATATCAAATGTGGTATCTTATTTCAATGCACTTCTAGCAAATCGTTGACAGTAATATGTCAGGCGTTCGAATCATCTAAAGTAAAAGAAATTAGGATCTGCCTACATCAAATTCAAATTACTTCACTAAACTGTTGTAGGTAATATTGATTTAGTGTCATAAAAATTCATGGCTATCAAATGAACTTATACGATATTTAATTTAAAATATATTTCTTACAAAATAAGAGAACTGATGCAAATCAGTTCTTTATTTTTCAACCAGGTAAATGTAGCTTTTATATGCAAAGCATGCTGTCACTACGAAACTATATTCCAATAATAAGCATATAAAGATGGCATTCAAAACCAAGATTAAGTCATCAAGATGATTTATTCATTAGGTATTGTGTATTTTCAAAAAAGAAAAACAGAAAAACTGGAAGTATTTCGGATGGGATTCAAAAACAGTTTCTGGCGTCAAATAACAAAATTGTAATGTTGCCTGTCTCAGTAACTATCTAAAACTAGGAGTAAATTTTTATTTATGAAAACACATTGTTTTGACATCGATGTAGAATACGCCTGGATTTTATGAACTTAAGGACTGATAACATTAATTGCCTAAAACGAGAGGATGGTACGCATGTTGCAATCAGAACCACATATCGCTTTTTTATATTGTAACGAGACACATCATTATTAAAAGTGCTCAATACAGAAATTTTATGTTTGCATGCCCTAAACCCATTTTAAGTACACCTGTATAATAAGATAATTAGGAGAAAGAAAATACATAATTATTATTTCAAAATTTTAATGCATTTTAATGACCAACTGGGTAGAGCATGATCTGGAAAGAACGTGATACTGAAGTCCGTAGGTTTGAATCCCGCTTCTGACGTGGATGTTCTTAAGCGTTTGTAGTCGGATTTAAGCAATAGATCATGCACTAATTAACCTTCAAAATCCACCGTAGTGATCCAAACCATACCAACATTTTATGAATAATATACAATAAGTAAAATAACCGAAAACAAACGGTTACACTCTAGTATATCGTATTTATTTTATAACAAATTAAAAGACTATTTCCTGCTGTAATTTAGTTTTCTAGTTTTTATGAGAAATTTTATATTAGGTATAACTCTTACTATATTTGCTATCTAATTAACTTATTGGGTCTTTTAATTTCAAAGTACAGTGTGTTGCAGAAATTATTTTTTCCTGAGAAAATCAGTTTTGAAAGGAAAAAAAAATATTTTTATGGTACGAAAATCTAATGCCGTAAAGTAATTACTAAATTTTTTCCCTCAAGTATTTTACGATCGAAATAATTTGTGTTTAAAATAAAAAAGTAATTTATTAGCAAACTTCGCAATATTCAGAGAGCATTACATATCGAAATTTTTATATCTCAATACAACTTAAAGCTTACTTAATTAGTATTGTGAAAACCCCCTTTGTTCGGAACACTAACGACTGAAATCAGTTGAACTGGGTCTGTAACCTTAACTGGAGTTCTCAGGTAACTGATACAGTAACTGACCCAAAGGTATAAAAAGACTAGAATTTTGCGACTCGTGGCTTATGTTATGCCAACTCATTTTCATTGTTTTTACCAGGGCTTCGAACCGGAACTGAACCGAAAACCGTAAAAAACCGTTATTTTGGTCGGAACGAAAACCGGAACTGAACCGAAAAAATATCGGTTTATTTCGGTTCGATATATCTTTCAGTCATTTTGTTACTGTTACCAACTTATCAATATTTTCTAATTTAACGTCAACTTTATAATTATCATTACATGTATACTGCTTCTCGATTTACTATTTTGATATTTGTTGAAAGAGCGTTTTCAGGTTTGAAATTTATTCTCCGAGACAACAGAAGTAATCTCAGTGAAACCACGTTAGAAGATATATTAATAATTAGAGGCAATTTACATATGTTAAATAAATAATATATTTTTTACATAATTATTGCAAGGCCAAGTGCACGATGTGAGAGTCAAACGACGAATGTGGGTAATCATGAACCTAGTTGTCAAATGCGATTTTGATAATGGATAACAATGCCAATGCTCGCCGCTCTTATCGTACCTGCTGTTTGTATCAATTCACATAGTGTACCAATTAAAAAAAGAATAAAATCTTCTAAATTTTGATAGAATTACATTTTTTGTTTATGATAGAATTATATTTTTATTACAAAAAAGAATATACATAAAATGAAATTATTCATTTGGAGCTGAAACGAAAACAGTTATTTTTGGCGGAGCAAAAACCGGAACTGAACCGAAAACCGTTATTTTTGGCGGAGCGAAAACCGAAACTGAACCGATATTAATTTTTTAGTTGAACCGGAACGAAAACCGGAACAAAAAAAATTACGGTTCGAAGCCCTGGTTTTTACATATCAAGTAATAGTTACTCCAGTACTAGAGGGCTTGGCCCAGGGAGTACTGTTGCGAACTCATCCTGTGAGATCCTGGGAGTGTGAGACTCGGGGCTTTTCGACATTTTTTACTTAGGTGTTTTGACCTCGAGGAGACTTCCGCGACTTTTGACTGGAGCCAGCTTTTTAGCAATTGAGTTCGGGAGACTCGTAAGGTCCGCTCATATAAGAAACGGCAGGTTCGTTGGACACCGAACGTGGGGATAGATTGGGTTCGCGTTGCATCCTGGAAAAGTCTCCCCATCGTGTGAGAATATTTAACCCTCCGAGTGGAACACATCGAGAAAAAAAAGTCTCCAAAATATGCGCTAAAGTTTAACTGTGTCAGTAGCTAAGGCGTTCCATGATTTTTCCTTCACCCTTTGTCGACTAGAATGGAATACGGGAAACCCACTGTCGTTATTGTCCCTTTACTTCCGGTTATAAATAGATATATAAATAGATATTATAGATTGCTAATTTTTAATACACATAAAGATCGTCGAGTCTCGAAGATCATCCCATAAGAAATAATGGATTCTAAAAGTACAAATAAAAATATTCTTTGAAAGACTTGTTTATATTTTTTTACGAAAGTTATTCAAGATATTTAAGTGGTGCAATTAGAGATACATTTGTTACCGCGAAAGAAATACTTCGAAATAGAATTTTACAGAGCCATGAAAAGCTATCAACGTCTTTGTGCCTCAGGAGGTAGGGGTGAATCCCTCAATAAATGTCAGTCAAAGAGGGGTGAGTTCCTAAACAATCGACCTGACCCTCCTACCGCAAAACTCCATGGGGGAAGGAAAAAAATAAGCAAAAATGTACATTACATCCCTTTTTGAAGGTCGAAAATTGTACTCTAAGATTTCATCGGTTTGGAGGAATTGTACGTGTGAACCGCTTAGAGGGTTAATTCTTTTTTACGACTGTGATCATCGTGGATATGTTATCCAAGCATCAATCCTTTACATTTCGAAATGTTTTGGGATATTAGAATCCCTTTGTATATAGCCAGTATTTACTCCAGAAATAAAAGTGATTTCCAATTCTGTTATGTCTGTGATCCTTCTTCAAGAACATTGAAGACGTCACAGAATCGTCTAAAATTTCATATAATGTATGATGTACAGAAAGCGTTTCAATCTCAGAGAGCCATACAAAAAAGATCTAAATTTCCAAGGCCAAAAAAAAAAAAGAATTTAAACCATCACTTCTTATAGAAGTGTAGGTTTTCTTCGAACAGTACAATATGCAAAACAGAAAGTTAAATTAAAAATCGAAGTAATTAATGTAAAAAAAAACACAATCGCTTTCTTCTTAAACTTTGCTACCATCTTTCAAAAGAAATTGTCTCAAAATCAGAGAATTTTCCGTAAAATATATGAAAATTACTTAGCATACTCAGCAAGACAAACCTAATAAGCTTAACCCTCCGAGTGGAACACACCGATTAAAAAAAATCTACAAAAATACGCTAAAGTTTTATTGTGTCAATGGCCAAAGCGGTCTATGATTTTTTACTTCACCCTTTGTCGACTAGAATGAAATACGGGAAACCCACCCTCGCTATTGTCCCTTTACTTCCGGTTATAAATAGATATTATAGATTGCTAATTTTTAATACACATAAAGCTCGTCAAGTCTCGAAGATCATCCCTATAAGAAATAATGGATTCTAAAAGTACAAATAAAAATATTATATTTTTTAAAGAAAGTTATCCACGATATTTAAGTGGTGCAATTAGAGATACAACTGTTAAAGCAAACGAAATACTTCGAAATAGAGATTTACAAAGCCATGAATAGCTATCAGCGTCTTTGTGTTTCAAGGAATAGGGGTGCATCCCTCAAGAAATGTCAGTCAAAGAGGGATGCAGTTTCTAAACAATCAACCTGATCCTCCTACTTCAAACACTGGCAGAAATGTACATTACATCCATTTTCGGATCCATTTTCGTTTTTCGAGGTCGAAAATTATACTTGACAACCGCTTTGAAGACATCATCGGTTTGGCGGAATTGTACGTGCGAACCGCTTAGAGGGTTAAACCTTGAAAAATGAAGATTACAAATAGCAAAGCAAGATATTTTAATATTAGGTTATGAACGTTATAATAATACTTTTGCTGCATATCGTTATATTCGAGGGGGGGAGTATAATACGTGGTAAAGTTAATAAGTTCCAGGAAAGGTCGCCTACATTCATGTATGTATGCGTTGGAGGGGAAATATCTCTTTTGGAGGTTAGCAGCGCTATTAGGGAAAACACATAGGCATCTACAACTCATTTCCGGTACTGTCGGCGTCAGCAGCAGATCGTTTCTGACAAAGCGAATTTTTCATTCGTCTGATTTTGAAATGGTGTCTTAAGAGCAACGTGCAAACATCGCATTCTGCTTTCTTCTCGAGATATTACCTTCTGAGGCTCTCGAGATGCTGAAGAAAACGTACATGAAATGAAAGAAACTGCTGTGCACGAGTGGCATAAGCGTTTTTGTGAAGGTCGCACAAACATCGAAGATGACAATCGAACTGGGTGGCCTTCCTTTCCACAGCATATGAGAATGTTGAACGCGTTCGAGAAATTGTGCGTGCGAACAGACGATGTTATTGCCTCTGAATTCAGAATTTCACATGGAAGTGTTCCCATCGTTTTTCACGATTCTCCTTATTGCTACTAAAGAACTTTACTTAAATATCATTAAACGTCTGCAAGAAGCAGTCAAACGAAAACGACCTAAAATGTGGGTCTTCTACACGACTTTGATCTATCTTTACTCGACAATGATCCATCGCATCGTGCGCTCTGATTGTGAAAAAGTATATTGCCAGAAACAGTGTTACCACTTTGGAACACCCAGATCTAACACCAGTAGATTTTTACCTATTTCCACTGTTGAAAATGAAATTGAAGAGACAAGGCTTTGTAGATTCAGATGAGGTGATCAAAAAAATGTAAAGCAGCAACTGATGGACCTCTCATAAATTAGATTATATAGGAATGTTTTGAACAGTTATACGAAAGCTGGAACAAGTGTGTGGATGCAGGAGGGCAGTACTTCAAAGGCCAATAAAGTAAAACTATTGTCCTACTTTTCAATAATTTGTAATTGATCTATTCCTCGAACGTTTTGAACCTACCTCGTATATAAACATATATTGCATTTACCGAATATACCGTGAAAAAAAATAGTTTAAGCAAAACACAATTATTACAAAATTTGACACTCAGTATGAAAGGTTTCACAATTAACATGTGGACATCATGCACCGTTTTGTTTTCTTATCTCTCACTAATAAATTGCAAAGGTTATTAATAAATAATAATTAAATGTAAATTGATTTTGATGCATTCATCCTTCGAAAAGCTGCACACCAGTAAATTTTTTTGTCAGTTTTCTCGCTAAAAGTCTCTTATTTCCAACCACTTCCGCGTTGACGAAATGATTTGTTATCCTATGTATATATATTCTTTTCCTTAAAATAACGTTTCCACATAAATATCTAGGAGAATCAAGGCCGTAGCTGAATTTGTTTCTGCGATGAGAGGGACGGGTTATCAGAGAAGATTAAGCTGTTATTTGTGAAAAATACTTTTAAAAAACCTACAGTTATTCAATGATTACGGTTAAGACATTCATTTTACTACATTAAATGTTTGAACTAATAGTTAATAATTAAAAAATTCTTCGTGGAACTTTTTATGAAGATAAATACACACACACACACACACACACACACACACACACACACACACACACACATATATATATATATATATATATATATATATATATATATATATATATATATATATATATATATATATATATATATATATATATATATATATATATATATATATATATATATATATATATATATATATATATATATATAAATTTAAAATATACCAATATATTGGTGATCTTTTAAACATAAATTAATTGCAATAAATCAATAATTTTTACCCCAATTACCTCTAGACATTCAGAAATATTAGTAACTATTTAAAGCTAAATTTTCAAGCTCTTAATTAGTATATTGATTAAGATGTTTTTAAAGTTCGTATATATACTAAGCGTAATGATTTTCAATTCAATATATCAAAATATTTTGTCTACAGCATCTTTACTAAACACTGTATCATGAAATGTTGCTACTTTTGTTCTTTTTCTAATAAAAATTGTACGGTACCAAGATATATCTTCGGTACCGGAGTTCGTGGGTTCGAATCCCCCTGTGGCATGGATGTTAGTAGCCGTTCGGTATCGCCTTTAAGTTGTAGGTCCCGGTCTCATTAGCCTTCATGTTGCAAAATAGAAGACCGTAGCACTCGAAACCAAACCAAAACCAAGATGTATTTATTGTATAGAACACATCTTTCAGAAACAGTCCTGTTGTTTGTTGTTACTTTTGGGTACTGCTGATCAGACACAATACCATTAAGCCTTTGTTTTTTAATTCAATGTTCTCCTTTGATTTTATATCTCTTTATCAACTTTTATTATACAAATAAATATCTATAAATATGAAATATGTATATATTATATATATATATATATATATATATATATATTTATATATACATATATATATATATATATATATATATATATATATATATATATATATATATATATATATATATTATATATATATATATATATATATGATGGCGTCTCTCATCGATGTGAAGCATTTCCACCATGGTTGCACCTTCCACTCTGTGATATGCAAATTCTACCATATAGGAAAGGCAAATTTCCGGAGCGAAGAAGACGGCAGGAACTTTTCCAATACCCAGCTCCAACCACTAGAAGCGATGCGGTTAGAAGTTGTTGGGTTATATTGATGATGTATATACTGTAAATACTCTTGTAAATAAAAGATTAGTGGTAGATAAAGTCTTTGGTCTTTTTCCATCTTAGTGGGAATCCGGACGTTAAGAAGACGCTCATAAGAAATTCATTCATCCTAATTCATCATCATTCATAAGAATCCATCTGAAATAATGGAGTCAGTTTCTGCTGTGAAGATCCCAATTTTTAACCGGACTGATCCTGCCTTATATTTCAAACTGTTATGTTTGATCCTGCCTTATGTTCATGTGGGAGCACTTTTGAACTGGCAGTTCCCAAACCTATTACCGACTGTCAGACGAAATTTAATTATATCGTGGCTAATATTCCAGACGAAACCGCCTCCCTAGTTCGAGACGTAATGCTTCATCCGGATCCAGATGATCTGTACGCTAGTTTGAAGGACGAAATATCGAAGCGATCCAGTGAGTCATCTCAAGCCGAAATACGCAGACTCTTAGCTGGTGAACAGTTAGGCGATCGCTACCTCTCTAACCTTATACGTGTACCCAAAGGCGTGCAGAACCGCATGCATTTCCTGACAAGGTATTATTGGAACTTTTTCTTCAAGAAATGCCTTCCCATGTGCAGTCAATTTTAGCAGCGATACATCCCTTACCTCTAAATAAAACGGCAGAAGTAGCAGATAGAATTCTGGAAGTTTCTGCAGCACCTGTTGCTGAAGTATATAGAAGGGATGATAATTTATCCGAGTCCAATTATCAAGAGATATTAAAAGCGATAAAGCAACTGCACGCGTGTCTCGACTTATTTGAGAAAAATTGAAAAGTAGCAGAAAATCGCGCATCAAGTCCGGAGATGGAATTTGTTAGTATCATTCAAAAATTAGCGCCCAAGGGAGAAATTGCATTTTACCTTGCAAATGGAAAAAAACGAGGACCGTAGTGCGAAGCCATAAACTACGCAATGCATTCAAAATCA
>CM063503.1:45788784-45833784 GCA_032207245.1 Pardosa pseudoannulata | reverse complement strand
TTCCCATTTAAGAGTTTAATAATGATAAAATTATCTCTAACAACCATTTTCTTCAGTCTTACTGACTATTTGGTTTCATAAAATTAAATAAACTTAAAATATTAATACGATTAAAGATAGTAATTAGTTTGAAATGTGCTGAGAAAGTTTTAAAAGAATATATTTAGAAAAGATTTTATTTTAATTTAAAAATCATTTTATGTAGATTTTAGTGCTGTGGGTATTGAATAAAATAATTTTATGTTTATTCATATAAAGAACGCAGTTAAATTCGAATATTTAAGCAATTAATAATAGTGTTCCTTTTCCATTTAAGAGTTTAATAATGATAAAAATATCTCTGTTCCTTTCCCATTTAAGAGTTTAATAATGATAAAAATATCTCTTACATCCATTTTCCCCAGTCTTACTGACTATTTGGTTTCATAAAATTAAATAAACTTAAAACATTAATACAATTAAAGATAGTAATTAATTTGAAATGTGCTGAAAAAGTTTTAAAAGAATATATTTAGAAAAGATTTTATTTTAATTTAAAAATAATTTTATGTAGATTTTAGAGTCTTGAGTATTATATAAAATAATTTTATTTTTATTCATATAAAGAATGCAGTTAAATTCGAATATTTAAGCAATTAATAATAATGTTCCTTTCCCATTTAAGAGTTTAATAATGATAAAAATATCTCTTACATCCATTTTCCCCAGTCTTACTGACTATTTGGTTTCATAAAATTAAATAAACTTAAAACATTAATACAATTAAAGATAGTAATTAATTTGAAATGTGCTGAAAAAGTTTTAAAAGAATATATTTAGAAAAGATTTTATTTTAATTTAAAAATAATTTTATGTAGATTTTAGAGTCTTGAGTATTATATAAAATAATTTTATTTTTATTCATATAAAGAATGCAGTTAAATTCGAATATTTAAGCAATTAATAATAATGTTCCTTTCCCATTTAAGAGTTTAATAATGATAAAAATATCTCTTACAACCATTTTCCCCAGTCTTACTGACTATTTGGTTTCATAAAATTAAATAAGCCTTAAAACACTAATACGATTAAAAAATTATAATAAATGCAAACACTAAAATACAATAAAAATAATATTAAAATGCAATAAAAATGCAATAAAACAGACCTTATTAAAGAGATATCAAAAGTAGTTTCTGGAGAAGTTTCTCAAAGGAACTAATACTGAAGGAATTTTACCTCTGAAACTAAACCCAAAGAACACAGTTGTGCTTGTAAGACACGCTCATTGGAAAATAAAAAAATATTTTTTTCTTTGACTCTTTAGGTTTTAGAGAGAGCATAAACAGTTAAGAGCACTGCTTGAAGGTAAAAGCAGACAAAAAGAAAGGTCAGTTACGTAAAAGTGAAAGAAAAAGAAAACAGCAGGAGTGGACCGACAGGTGAAGTGAAAAAAGACTCGTCTCTCTCTCACCCAATGAAATTTCTCAAACGTCTCGCCTCATTGAACCACGCTTTCTCCCTGAGATCAGTAATGCATTCAAATTGGAAATAATCCTTCCGAAGGAGAATCCATGGAGTTCCGATATTAAAGTACGTCTGTACCTGACATAGGATGCTAGATGATAATATTCATCTGTGGCAATGTTAAGTTATGGGAAAAATAAAATTCCCTGTAGGTGGTTCGCATTTTAAGAAATCTTTTTGAAAATTATACCACGTGATAAAACAACAGTCTCTAGAATGCTACCTTTTTTTTTAATTATGTAATATAAAAGTTCTTATTATAAATTAATTATATTTTTCTCTGTGTTTTCTTTAATAGAAAGATAGTATCCTAAAGAATTTGCTGTTCTATCAGGCACATTTTTCTTAATTATGCCTGTTCTGCCCACTGAGGAATCTTATTTTTCCCAAAGGCTCATATTTAGCTAGAGAAATTCCTCAATATGGTCAACCTCCAGGAATATTCCCCTGTTGAGAAATATGGTATTCCTCAACAGAGCCGCCTTAAGGGGTAATAGCCGTTACAAAGTTCTTATTTGCGTTTGAAAAAGAATTTAGCAAAATGTCTCTCAAATAATTTAAAATTAAATATATTTCTCTACATTGTATAAAAAATAGATAGCATACTAGAGAAATTGTCGTCTTATCACGTTCTTTTTTTTTTTTTTTTTTAATTATGTCTGTTGAACGCTCTTATTTGTGTTTGAAAATGAAAATACCGAAATTTCTTACAAATAATTCGAAATTAAATATATTTTCTCTATATTTAAAAAAAAATAGAAAGATAGCCTCCTAGAGAACTTGCTTTTCTATTATGTACTCTTTTTTTCGAAATTATATCTATTATATGTTCTTAAATGCGTTTAAAAAAGAATGTACCAACATTTCTCACAAATAATTTAAAATTAAATATATTTCTCTCTGTGTTTTCTTTAATAAAAAGTTAGCATCCTAACGAATTTGCTGTTCTATCACTTGCATTTTTATTAATTATGCCTGTTAAATGTTCTTATTTGCGTTTGAAAAAGAATTTACCAAAATGTCTCACAAATAATTTGAAATTAAATATATTTCTCTGCATTTTTTAAAAAATAGATAGAATACTAGAGAAATTGTTGTTCTATCACGTTCTTTTTTTTTTTCTTTTTTCTTTTTTTTTTAATTATGTCTGTTGAACGCTCTTATTTGCGTTTGAAAAGCAGTGTACCGAAATTTCTTACAAATTTTCTCTATATTTTTTAAAAAATAAAAAATAATTTAAAATTAAATATTTTTTTCTCTTTCTTTTTAAAACATAGAAAGCTAACATTTTAAAGTATTTGCCGTTCTTTCTTGTGGTATAAATTTTTATAGAATTCTTACAATGCGATCCGGCCAGAGGTAATCTTACTTTTCCCACAGGTTCATATTTAGCGAGAGAAATTCCTCAATATGATCAACCTCCAAGAATATTCTTTATTCCTCAACAGAGCCACCTTAATGGGATAATAGCCTTTACAAAGTATTCTTTATTTTAATTTTTAACTGAGAAAAACTAGTAATTTTGTATTCCTGAAAACAGTAAGATAAGCAATGAAAAGTAGCATAAAGATAAAGTAATATGTATTTTTGAAAGTCATCATGAATCATAAATATGTCACAGGGACTCCACTTCTTTTTTGCTACAATAAAAAAATTCATTGTTGCATTTGTAGGGACAGGCGAGTAATAGTGAACGGCCAGAGAGCGCCACCTAGGAAGAAAGTAAGTAGATGAGGGAGTAGATGAGGGTAAGTAGATGAGGGATTGTAGACTACGGACGTGTAAGCGAGGCTCTTAGGATAGATAGTTGAGTTGATATAATTGGTTACTGTAAATATTGTAATATTTGTATATATATATAATTGTCCGGTAGTAGTTTGTGCTCTGTCTTAAAATAAACCTTAATGTTGAAAATAAATCTACTGTTTGGATGTGAATTTATACAACGGCTCGGCGATCATCACAACACGCTCTCTTTCGAGAACCAGAGCTGAGCAAATGGAAAAGGACTATAGACAGAGCTGAGGACAACTGCATAGAGATTTCATGGAAAACAGGTAGGCGCTGTTTGATTTGATCTTATAGAGCAGAGAAGCTAGAGGTCCATTATCTGTACTAAAATCTACTTGGTCAGGAAAAATCCCATTACCCATAAATCTTGGTAAAAGTGCTATAGATTACCTTCAAGAATTAAAAATAAATTTAGAAGAGGCTGCAGAACAAGCATCAATAGTAGCAGAAGGGAAACAAAAAGCGTATGCTGAGTATTTCAATCGCCGCACTTTGTCGAAAGAATTTAAAATTGGTGACCAAGTGTACCTACTAATTCCAGATTCAAATAACAAATTATATGCAAGATGGACTGGACCGGGAAAAATAATTTCTCGTTGTAACCCGCATTCATATAAGGTTAAGCTGTTAGACGGAAAAGTCAGGCATGTGCATGTGAATAAAATAAGGAAGTTCCATCCCAGAGTCCAAACTATTGGTGTAATTTTTGAAAATGAAGCAGAATTGGGAGAAATCCATACTACACCTGAACCAACTGTACAGGAAAAACCTAATTTTGAGAATATTGATTTAAATCATTTAGATGATAAAAAGAGGAGAGATATTTTGGATTTGTTGACTAAGTATGACATGTTATTTTCTAATAAAGTACAAATAGCTAAAGTCGGAGAACATAAAATAAGGCTCTCAGAAAATGAAAGGAAGAAACCTTACATTTATAGAATTCCTGAATCTCTTAAACAAGAAGTTGACAAACAAGTTCAGGAATTATTAAGTCAAGGTCTTATAGAGGAGAGTGATGCGGAGATAGCCTACCCTGTAGTTTGTGTTATGAAAAAAGACGGAAATCTAAGATTGTGCATTGATTTTAGATCACTTAATGCTTCTACTAAAGCAGACGATTTTCCAATGGAGAATGCTACCGAGCTCATGTATTGCATAGGAAAAGCCAACGTCATAACAACTATTGATTTGTTAAAAGGTTATTGGGCTATACCAATGGAAAAGTCAAGTAAAGATTTTACATCATTTAAGACACATCGGGCTCAATACCGATTTAAAGTAATGCCTTTTGGTTTGAAAAATGCTGCAGCGACATTTCAACGCGTCATGAACAAGGCATTAGCAAAATATAAAGAATTTTCTCGTGCGTACATTGATGACATTGCAGTATTTTCAAATAATTGGAACACTCATTTAGTTCATCTTGAAACTATACTATCAAAGTTGAAAGAATTGGGTTTTACTATCAACCTTGGAAAGTGTTCTTTTGCAAAACCCCAGATAAAATATCTAGGTCATATAATAGGATCAGGAAAGCATGAAACTGACCCAGACAAAGTCACAGCAATTAAAAATTTGGACTCCCGAAACGAAGAAGCAGCTTAAAAGTCTTTTTAGCTTGTGCAATTACTACAGAGAATATATACCGCACTACGCAGAAACAGTGTACCCTCTAACAGAACTTACGAAGAAACGGTGTTCTGAGGAATTAAAATGGACAGAAGTCCATAGTCAGGCCTTTAATAAGCTAAAGGATTCTTTGTCAAACGCACCAAGTTTGTACACACCAATTCTTGGAAAACCATTTTTGATACAGTGTGATGCATCTTCAGTCGGTGTTGGTGCATGCTTGTCTCAGAGAAAAGATGGAACTATTTTTCCTATAAGCTACGCAAGTCAAAAATTGACAAAACAACAACAGGCTTGGCCAACAATTGAAAGAGAGGCTTACGCAGTCATATGGAGTTTAAAAAAGTTTGAGACTTGGATCTTTGCTTCAAAGGTCGAGCTAATAACTGACCATAACCCTTTAACTTTCATTACAAAGAATGCTCCACAATCGTCGAAGCTTCAGAGATGGTCGTTAGCCCTACAAAGATATGACATCTTCATATCACATTGCCCAGGGTCAAAGTTGTCGAATGCAGACGCTTTGTCCAGACTGATACCTAATTAAAAAACAGTCCTTCAGACTGATGATGATAATGACAATGTTCTCAAGAGACTGTTCCAGATTAAAAACTGTGTCATCATAAACTGTTTCTGAACATTGACCTTTCATTGAATTTTTTTTAAAAATTGTTTTTCTATCTGCTCTTTTGAACATGTTATAAATGTAGTATGTTAGTATATGATTCTTTTAATTGTTTTAATTATATAAGTAAATTTTAATCATTTCATAGCTTTAAATGATTTGGTTGAGTATATTCAAGAAAATTTAAATGTAATTCTTATATTCTTTTTACAATTAATTCTTATTCTATATGTTTGAGTTACTGATATTGCTTGTAGAAGAGCTACATGAATATCTATAATATATATATATATATATATATATATATATATATATATATATATATATATTTGTGAGTTTAATTATATAGTTGAGTAATGTGTAATAGTAATTTGTTGTATTATTGTGTATTGTCTAACAATTGTAAGTATTGTGTCTCACCTGTCAATTAAGTTTCAGATTTGGATTAATTGAAGTGTAATCCCAATCTTGAGGGGAGGGTGTAGGGACAGGCGAGTAATAGTCAACGGCCAGAGAGCGCCACCTAGGAAGAAAGTAAGTAGATGAGGGAGAACGTCGGAGGTGTTTGTAGACTCCGGACGTGTAAGCGAGGCTCTTAGGATAGATACTTGAGTTGATATAATTGGTTACTGTAAATATTGTAATATTTGATATATATAATTGTCCGGTAGTAGTTTGTGTTCTGTCTTAAAATAAACCTTAATGTTGAAAAATAAATCTACTGTTTGGATGTGAATTTATACAACGGCTCGGCGATCCTCACAGCATTCACTTAATTTTTTTTACCCTCTTCAACACTTAATAAATCCTGGAAGGCATGAAGAAACTGTGCCTACGCCAAGGTAACTAATATTAAATAGAGATGGACAAATTTCTGGACAAAAGCTATGATTCCATCTTACACTAGTACCTTAGGACTCGAGAAAAACCAGTTTGTGTTTTTCCTCTCAATATTCTGATGCTTCTTTATATGATTAGTCGTTTTCTAATTTAGACAGTAAATAAACACATGAAGTTTAAGATATAATTGATCAGTGGTACAGTTGCAAAGTATTTTTTTCCAGAAATTCCAGAGAGCTTGTTTAATTTCCTTTTATCTGAGATTTTGGACATAATTAAAAATACTAATATATAAAAAATGTAAATGCTTCATTTCTCTTTTATTTTCATTCAGTACAGAAGAGAAATTCAATTAAAGGGGTTACTAAATAAATACTTCTTTCTTTGCTTAAAAAATTTGTGATAGACCAAATACGTTTGGGAATTTCCTGTATACTGTACCCTATATTTCTTTCATGGCTCTTTTACCCCTTCTGTAAGAACTGAATTTATTTTACGTCTTGCTGATTTTTATAATAAGACATTTTAAGAAAATTATGGAAAGTGTCTCCACCAAGTACAAAAAGAGTTTGATTATATTAGTTATATATTTTTCTAAAATATTTATAATTTGGATACTTTTTGTATTTATTAAACTAGTACTAGAAAGAGGTAGAGGAATTTCTGGACCTCAAAACTTAAATTGTGATATTGCTTTACATTATTACCTTAGCACTCGATTAAAATCCATTTTGTGTGAACACCTTCCTGTATTCTCATATTAGTTTACAATGTTAGATGTTGTCTAACATTTGAGCACTATTTCCATTCTCAGATGCAAGATGCATTAATCTTTAATCGTATTTGAGTACAAAAGATTTCCTTTTGAATGCTATTAGTGACAATTTTCAAAATTAAATTCTTTACAAATCGGAAAATGTGGTTTAAGTTAATTCCATGCCACCGATTATTTCAACCAATGAATGCCTTCCTCTTCCCCCTTATTTGTAATTTACTTAATTATGAATCTTTCTATAATTTTTTCTCTGATAATATACAGGATGCACAAACCTTTAATCGTATTTCTGAGTATTTAAGATCTCATTTTAAACACCATTACTGACAATATACAATATATTTTTTACATACAGAGAATCCATTTTAGTTCATTTTGTGTCACCGAGCAATGAAATCAATCATCATTTTTTCCCCTCTTTACCCCTTATAAATTTCTTTTCAGCGTTTATTTAATATTCAAATAGGAAATTTCCTCAGAATACAACAATTTATAACATTTAGGTGAGAAAACAAATCAAAAGTTTAATTTATTCAAAGGGATAATTCACTACTTTAAAAAAGAAGCAGCATATTGAAATATCATTTTATCCTCCATTAAGTCTATAAATACACTACAAATTGTTAAAAATAATTATTAACTCGATTATCTAAGTTGATCTTTACCCCCATATTATACTCACGCAAAGGTTTTTGTTAATCCATCCCTCTTACTGCTCAAGAAAAGACATAATTGCACCTTTCAAAAACTAGCTCCATGATTTACAATTTTCCCCTGTAAATAATTCCAACAAGCTTCTTTGTTTTACTTTTTTTACAATTTACCTGATATACAAAGATAAAAAATCCTCAAAAGGTAACATTGCATAAAATTAATATTCCTTATTTAAAGTAATAATTTGCTACTCTAAAAAAGATTCGCCAGAGGGATATATCATTTTGCCCTCTCTTGTATCTTTAAATACTCCAAAACTTGTTAAAAGGTTATTAATTCCTACAAGTATCCCTCCCTACTCATGTCTTAATCATACACTACTCGTGTAAAGGCATTATTGCATCTTTCAAAAGTCAGCTCCATTGATTCCTCAGTAAATTGTTCAATCCATCCTCAAAATCCCATATCATGAAAAGTTAATACACGTTTTATTTAAAATAATAATTAACTACTCTAAAAGAAATTTGCAAAATTAAAATATCATTTTGTCCTCTCTTAAACTTATAAATACTCCAGAACTTGTTAAAAGGTTATTAATTCCTATAAGTATCCCTCCCTACCCATGACTTAATCATACACTACTCGAGTAAAGGCATTATTACATCTTTATAAAATCAGCTTCATTGATTCCCCAGTAAATTGTTCAATCAATCCTCAAAACCTAACATCATGAAAAGTTAATACAACTTTTATCTAAAGTAATAACTAACTACTCTAAAAGAAATTCGCCAAATTAAAATATCATTTTATCTGTTCTTAAACTTATAAATAATCCAGACCTTGTTAAAACATTATTAACTCCCATAAGTAATTCATCCTACCCACATTTTAATCAAACGTTACTTGTAAATAAAGCATTTTTACATCTTTCAAAAATCAGCTTCATTGATTCCCCAGTAAATTGTTCAATCAATCCTCAAAATCCAACATCATGAAAAGTTAATATTAGTTTTATTTAAAGTAATAATTAGCTACTCTAAAAGAAATTCGCAAAATGAAAATATTATTTTATCCTCTTAAACCTATAAAATATCAGAACTTGTTAAAAGATTAACTCACATTAGTCACATAAAGATTAACTTACCTTACCCACGTCTTAATCACACATTACTCGTGAGAAAGCATTATTACATCTTTCAAAAATCAGCTGCATTGATTCCCCTGTAAATCGTTCTTAACACTTTGACTGCCATGGCTATCATATGTGATATCCAGTGATATTTCCGTTGAGACACTGGCTATCCGATATGATAGCCATGGTGTTTTAACACTTCAGGCCATGGCTATCAAAGATGTTATCAGTTACATGAAAATCGTATTGGAGTTTGATTGTTGGGCTCCCTACGATGTGTTAGGTATACGTGGTTTGCGCAAATTGGTATATGTGACGATTTTATGAGCTAAGTTTTATGAAAAATTAAATATTTGGAACATGCAACAAAAAAGGGAATATATATAAATAGAGAGAGTTTGTTTTAAAATATTGTTTGTTTTGAAATATTGTTTTTATATATAGTTTTATGTTGAAAAAATACAAATTACACAAAAAAAGTTTGGCCCCGTTGTGAACATTTGCAATTTTGGCTTGGCAGTCAAAGTGTTAAACATTTTAACGCTGTTTAAAACCACAAATCCTTTCTGTTTGCATAAAATCTCATTTTGAACACCATTAGTGATGATTTTCAAAATTATACTGTTTATAAATACAAAAATTATATTTTAGTTCATTATATATCACTGAGTATCAAAACCAATAATTGTTTTTTATTCCCCCTCTTCATCACTCATTTATTCCTCATCATAATTTATATAATATACAAATAGAAACATTCTGTAAAACTAAGGTAAGAATATAAGCCAAAAGTCTTATTCAAAGTTATAACCAGCTGCTTTAAACCTGATTCGTCAGATTGAAATATCATATCTTCCTTTCTTCACCTGTACATACGGCTGAATTTCATTGACAGGTATAAGTAGTCCTTTCCTACCCCCATCTTAGTCACGCAGCAATTATTATTAATCCATCTTACCGCTCATGAAAAGGTATAATTACGCCTTTCTGAAACAAGCTCCAACGATGCCCATTTCCCCCTTGTAATTCATTCTCAACATTTGAGCGCTATCTCGAAACAACAGGGATCCTTTAAGATATCCGTCTACGTTGGGAGAACTTTTTTCTTTAAACGTAGAAACTAGTTCATGTTTTTACATTTTTAGATTTATTTTTTATATTATCATAGATAATTGCACTTAAAAAATTTATTCCTGGAGAAGTTTTTATAAAATTTCTAATAAATGAAGAAAATTTAGTAAAAAAAATCGTGTTTTTTCAAAAGGTGTAATTTTTTAATAAATTAAATTAGTTCAATATTTTTTGATGCGATACATTTCTTATACACTGGACTATTGAATCACCTAAAATATTTGCTTAATTTACATTTGGTAAAAAATTTTGGTCCTTCAAAATCATACACATTGAATTTTTAACAAATTTTCATTACCTTTATATCTAACTATGAGTGTAACATCATTAAAAATGATCCAAATTTAAAGCTTTTAGGTCATTAACCCCTTCCGGTAAAATGACGAGTCTAGCTCGTCATTAGTTTTTCATTCCATACCGCACAATGAGGAGCTACACTCGTCATGCGATTAAAGTTACTGTTAAATATGATAATTAATTTAGTTTAAAATTTCTAGTGTATTGAATTTGGCAACACTTTTATCACTTGTGAAAATCACAAGTCACTATTGCTTAATTTACATTTGGTAAAAAATTTTGGTCCTTCAAAATCATACACATTGAATTTTTAACAAATTTTCATTACCTTTATATAACTATGAGTGTAACATCATTAAAAATGATCCAAATTTAAAGCTTTTAGGTCATTAACCCCTTCCGGTAAAATGACGAGTCTAGCTCGTCATTAGTTTTCATTCCATACCGCACAATGACGAGCTACACTCGTCATGCGATTAAAGTTACTGTTAAATATGATAATTAATTTAGTTTAAAATTTCTAGTGTATTGAATTTGGCAACACTTTTATCACTTGTGAAAATCACAAGTCACTATTGCTATACTTTGAATTTTATTAAAATCATACAAGAATAAAAAAAACCAAAAATGAGTGTAACATATAAAAAATCAAATTAAAGTTTATCTATTAAATGACATTTTCATTATTTTCTTTTAAAAGTACACTCTACTTAAATACTGTTATATGATATTAATAGTTTAAAATTTCTAGTTATATTTAAATTTTAACTGTTTATAATATTGTTTCTTAAATATTACAAGTTTGAATTAATTAATAAAAGAAAATACTAAGAAATAGTTTTTACAAGAATAATTAAAATATAATGTAAAAATTAAAATTTCATTTTTTAAATATATTAAATTTACTGAAATTAGTTTTCTTAATCAATACTGTTTCTGATATAAATACAATATGTAAAAAGTATTTTAATTAAAAAAATATTAGAATTTAAATGAAACTTTTCGAATAAATATTTTTCATGCACATTTCATTATTAAAATACCATTCTATAAATCTATCAAAAAATTTATATATTTTAAAAAATATTTTAAAATTTTAAAATAATTCAAATTACATTTTATTAAAAATACCGTTCTAAAAACTAATTTATAGATACTGTTAAAAAAATTAAAATACATGTTTAAAATTCCATACATCTTGCTTAAACTTTCAAAGTTGCTAATATTAAAAAAATTCTAAATGTTTATCTTCATGAAAATTTAAAAAGTTTTGCCAAAAAATGCTCTTTAAAAGGCTTTAAATTCACAACTTCAGGTTCCGAAGTGGATACTTCCGTTTTGTTTTGACAGCTGTCCACTTCTCTTTAAAATGTCGTAGAGACAAAACAAAAACAGATTTAGAAGCCTAAAAGTTGAAATTTTACAATAGAGAAATAAAAAAAATTATTTCTGGCAAAAAAAGACGTTTTCAACGTAGACGTATACCTTAAGCTATAAGATGCATTAGCCTTTTTCAGCATATTTCTGACAATGTAAAAACTCAATTTTAATACATTACTCACAATTTAAAACATTATATTTTTACAAACACAAACAATGGGATTTTAGTTTATTTCATATCACCGAGTATTAACGCTTTTGATTGTCTTTATTTTCACCTCTTCATGACTAATTTATTCATCCCCTAATTTATCTAATATGCGACGAATAACATTCTTTAGTATGCAGCATTCCATAAAATAAGGGTAAGAATTAAGTCAAACGTTTAAAACCATTTATTCAAAGTGTCAATTAGATAATTGGAAGATGCTAGGCAGACTAAATTATCATTATTTCCTCTTGAACCAATAAATATGCCAGAACATGTTAAACGGTTATTAACTCGCATTCTAGCATTTCATTTCACCATCTTACTCAAATAGTGGTTATTATTAATCCTCATTCCACTGATAAAAATACAAAGTTATATCTTTCGAAAACTAGTTCCAGTGGTACCCATTTTTTCCTTATAAATCATTCAAACAAGCTTTTTTTCTACTTTATTTTCCTTATAATTTATCTAATACGCAGAGAGGAACATTCCTTAGATTACCACATTCAATAAATTAAAATTAAGAAAGTAAGTCGTATTTAAAGGGATAATTAGAAATTTAAATAGGATTAAGGAAACTAAAATATCGGTCTTGGGTCTATTAATATGCCAGAACTTGTTGAAATACTATTAATTTATACAAGTATCCCTCTCTTCTCCCATCTTCGTCACAATAACTGTCATTAATTCCTCTTAACGACTTGAAAAAGCAAAATTACACCTTTCGAAACCTAACTGCAGTGATATCTACTTTTCTCTGCAAAACATTCTAGCGGCTTTTTAATTTTATTTTCCTTATTTTGTTGTTTCATAATTATTCAAAACACGCTTAACAGGCGATTGGAAAACATATAACATATTCTTTTTTATTAAAGTATTACATAATAGATTTTATCTATCCACCACAACCACACGAAACGCATTTCACACCTCTCTGTTCTATTCACAGTTTTTATACTGTCCTTATATGTTTTTAAGCCTCACAGAGATAACTTAGGGCTTGTTAATACTCAGTAGTACATTTTAAACCATATTTAAGATGAAAAATATGAAAATTTTGCCCTCATATACAACAAAAATGTTTTACTAAGAACAATATATCATAGCTTCTTTGCCGAACGCTGGCCATTTGGTTAGGGCGCTGATCGTCGGTACCGGAGTTCGTGGGTTCGAATCCCACTATGGCAAGGATGTTTTTAGCCGTTCGTAATCGGCTTTAAGCAGTGGGTCCCGATCTCATTATCCCTCGTGTGTAAAACAGTAGACCGTAGCGCTCCAAACCAAATCATAGCTCCTATAAAAAGTCAAAGTAGTTGGATACTTCACGCGCAACTGAATGAATACAACTACACAGATTATGTTCCAATTTAATAATTAAATTAATTTTGTTGGTGTTTAACGCACACCTATAAGTTGAATAGCGTGAAAATGATCAAAAATCGTGTTCATTTTGCTAGTCATTGTTTATTAATTCAAAACACGATTAACAGCAGCCTGTAAAACGTATTCTAATATTTTTGTTAATATTATTGAAAACATTTCATCTTACCATTATAATCTGCATGAACATTTTACCTCCCTGTGTTCTTCTACTGACAGTTTTTTATAGTATTTTCATTATCTTCATTTAAAATTATTTTCTTTTCTTTATCCCATCAGATACAATCTAGGACTTGTTAATATTTCGGCAATACATTTTAACCCATATATAAAACTGCAAATATGAAAACTCCTCCCTCATATACCACAAAAGTTTTTGATTACGAACAATTTATCCTAACTTCAAAGTATACGGATACTTTACACACAACTTAAAGGGAAAAACTACATGCATTATGTTCCAATTAAATAATCAAATTCATTTAATTGGAGTTTAATACACATAAGTTAACCCTTTCAAAGGCCATAGGAGGATTACTTCCCACCTACATGATCTTACAAAATACACCCGTGAAAAGCGCAAAACCCATTATAATATATTTGCCTTGCTATTATAACGATGGGAAGACTGATTCCCGCTTCAGTTTTGCACTGTCATCTATTGTTTGATCAATTGAATATAATTAGCACTTCTTTTGTGAAAGTTTGAAAACGTTATGGCCCACGAAAGAGTTAAGCCGCATAAAAATCATTGAAAATCTTGTCCATTTTGCAAGTCATTGCTTTTTTCAATCAAAACATGATTAACAATAGTTTGTAAAACATTCTATTTTTTTCTTGTTATTAATATTACTGAAAATATTTCATCTTTCGACCATAACCTTTGCAAGTTTCACATCTATCTGTTATTCTATAGACAGTTTTTATGGCACTTGTTTTTCTCTTCTTTTAGCCACAGACAAAGTCTTGGAATTGATAATATTTCCGTGGTACATTTTAACCCACATTTATGATGTTAAACATGAAAACTTCGTCCTCATATACTACAAAAATTTCTTATTACAAACAGTTTATCTTAATATCTCCAGAGAATCGAAGTATCTGGATACTTTACGACAAAACTAAAAAGAGACAATTACACAGATTATGCTCCAGTTAACTAATTCAATCTTTTCTGTTGGTGTCTAACAAACATCCACGAATTTAGCGGCATGAAAATGATCGAAAATCCACTCCATTTTGCTATTATTTCATTCATTTTTCCATTCAAAACACGTTTAACAGTAACTTGTAAAACGCACTTTTATTTTTTTTTTAATGTTACTGAAAACATTTAACCTTTCCGCCACAATCTTATGCGCATTTCACATTCTATTCATGCATTAAAGTTTTTATACTATCTTTGTTTTTTTTATTTCTTTTAGCCCCACAAACACAGTGGAGAACTAGATAACGCTTTAGTGGTACATTTTAGCCACATTCATAATGGAAAACATACATATAAAGTGAGCCTTTGCACACCACAAAAAGATCTAATGAAAAACAATTTATTTTAAAATCTCTAGGAAGTTAAACTATCTGAAAAATTTATGCCGTAACTTAAGAAAAACAACTACACAGATAATTTTCCAATTAAATCAATTAGTTAATACTGTCAGTATGTGTCACACATCTTCAACCTTAACCCTATGAAAATTATCAAAAATCTTGTCCAATATGTTAGTCATTTTTTTATTTCAAAACACACTTACCAAAAGATTAGAGAACATATGTTTTTAAGTATTACTGAAGACATTTCATCTTTCAACAATAACTTTCATGCACATTTCATATCGATCTGTTCTTCTATTGACAATTGTTATGGTACTTGTTTTTTTTCTTTTTTTCAACCACACAAATCTATGAATTGTTAAAACTTCAGTGATACATTTTAACCCACATTCATGATGCAAAATACGAAAGGTATGTACTCATATACAAAAAATAATATTTAAATTGATTAGAAGCAATTCCTTTTAAAATCTCTAAAAAGTAAAGTGTCTGGGAACATTATACAAGAAATTCAAGGAAAGATCTATACAAATTTTAAGCTGATTAAATAATTAAACCCATATAACTACTCACATCTACAGCTTTAAATTATCAAAATTCTTATTGCGCTAGAAATTTTTTTCAGTACATTCTTCTGTACTTTGATGCTAACTTGACTCGATATGAAGATCTATATACCATAACTTTAAATACACAATTATTCATATTATGCGTCATTTTAACAATTAAATCTATGTTGATAGCGTCTAGTACCGTTACATTTCCAACTTTAGCAACATGAAAATTATCTGGATGCTTATTCATTGTGCTAGACATTATTTTTTTAAATACAACTTTAGACAAAATAACAAAACAAAACAAACGACACACCAAGAGTGAGTTATCCGAATAGGACGAAAACCAGTAGATGTTATGTACATGTACAGAAAAACAAATGATTACACTTTGAGAAAAATTGGATGATTTATTCAAGTGATAGAGCATCACAAAGTGAAAAACTTGAAGCAAGGTTACGTAGTAGCCTTACTTCAAGTAAGGTAGGCTAACGTAGGTTAATACTGACTCGTGAAAAGGTTGCCCTTTTTACGTTAGAGGGTAAACATTCGATTGGGGCCCAACTCTTGCCACTCGCTTAAATTACCTATTATGCTTACACACACATGAACGGAAAATAAGACATTTATTATTGCTACTTGAATAACAACATAACCACTGGCTTGTGGTAACAAAAATTAATACAAACTATAAACAATATCCTTCACAACGATCAATAACAACATGCAGCAACTCGGCAGACTTAATTTCTACTCTCCGCAGCGGCGTGGCGAACATACAGTCGCAGAGGGCACCTCAAGGTCGCACGGAGCGGGAGTCCGTATAACGTTGAAGTCGGCTGCAGGCAGCGAGAGAACGAGGCAAGTCGGACTCAGGTGAATGACCTCTGTTGCTTGAGTGGCGGGTGCTTATATCATGAACAGTGAACAGTCCGGTTAACAGTTACAATTTCGTAAAAATAAAAATTAGCATAAACAAGTATTGTGAAATGAATTATAAACGATTATGTAAGAAATAAACTAGTATTACAAAAAATAACCAGTGCGACCGAGTCGCCACACACTCAATAACGCGTGTGTACACCTCTGGCCCTTATGCAAGCAGTTATTTGGCTTGGCATTGATTGATAGAGGTGGCGGATGTCCTCCTGAGGGATTTCGTGCCAAATTCTGTCCAATTGGCGAGTTAGATCTTTAAAATCCCGAGCTGATTGGAAGGCCCTGCCCATAATGTTCCAAACGTGCTCAATAGGAGAGAGATCCGGGGATTTTGCTAGCCGAGGTAGCGTTCGCAAGCATGAAGATATGCAGTAGAAACACGTGCAGTGTGGGGCCAAGCATTATCTTCCTGAAATGTAAGTCCATGATAGCGTGACATGAAGGGCAACATAAAGGGACGTAGAACTTCGTGACGTACCTCTGTACTGTAATGGTGCCACGGATAACAACCAAAGGAGTCCTACTACGAAATGAAATGGCACCCCAGACAATCATTCCTGGTTGTCGACATGTATGCCGGAAGACAGGTTGGTATTCTACTGCTGCCCGAGGAATCTCCAAACACGTTTTTGCTGGTCATCCAGACTTAGTTCAAAGCGGGACTCATCACTAAAGACTATTTTACTCCAGTCAGCGACATTCCAGTTCAAATGAGCCCGACATCACTGAAAACAGGCTTGTGATTGTATAGAAGTCATTGGTAGTTGGCGCAAGGGGTGCCGTGACCTCAGCCCCCTTTCTATGAGCCGCCTATGAATGGTGCTTGCCGTCACTGAAACACCAGTTTCATGCACAATCGATTATGATGCATCTGGGGCTGTGAGTGCTTCTCTGACGATTGCTCGGTCCTCACGTTCTGTCGTTTCTCTAGGCCGAACGCTTCCTTCTTGACGCTGTGTTCGGCCATGGTTCACCTATTCCTGCCAACACCGTCTAATACTGACATCGATCCTGCCCAAATGTCGAGCAATTCGCTGATTAGACCAACCGGCTTCTTTGAGCCCAACTACACGTTTTCTCTCAAATGTTGCCATCTGCGCATATCATTCGCGCACCTGTATGCAAGGAATAGTTACTGTCTACCTGAGCACAGGGAATCAAATTCGCAAAGAATGTATGCCCAGGAATCGAAATTTCTTCTCTTCAATATTCTGCCAGTTGCGCAGATAAGATGCGCTGCAGTGACACACGTTTATTCATTGGCCACCACCTGTATGACTTAATATGAAGCCCTACGGTCTGTTTTTTTTTCTTTCCTTCAAGAATACTCATGAGACCAGGACCTACTTTTTAAAGACGATTCTGAAAGTTCATGCTAACAGTGAGAATTCGGACCTAGGAACTCGGTATTGAAAGACAGTGTTCTGCCTATTCAAGTACCGAAATATTTTTCATTGTTAAGCGACTACTTATGACGTAAACAAGTAAGGACGGTTCTAGGATATGATCAACCTAGTATTCGGTCACCCCCTACCAATACGGATTCCCTGTAGATTCATAACTTGATTACTAATTTAGAAGCTTAAAGATTTATATGACTTCTCCATGTTATTGACTAGGAATCAATAAAGTAAAAAAAAAATGTATATACCATATATTTAAAATTTATTAAAATAGATATCCAATTAAAAACTATCTAAATGCACCCATAAAATACATTGTTTTTGATCTCTTATCAGTTTATCAATAATATTTCACAATTTTAATTTTTACATAATTTCTTTTCAATTGCTAATAAAAGCATCTAAAGTGATAAACAGTACAATTTGATATCAAAATTATACATCACCGCTTACATTTTACTCATCAGTTTCGTTTTTTTTTCTTTTTTTAGTTGTCATTTCTGAAATTCTTTTATGTAAGAATTCCTTTAAAAATGACTTACATTACAAATTAATATTTTTTACAATAGATGTGAAAAAATATTTACTAAAAATCTAACACAGGATTAGGACAACAGCTGTTCCCAAACGTAAAAAGCAGAGAGAGAAAATAAATAGATTTTCTAACTAAATATATTCTGCAAAATCCTCTTTTACTTTAAATAAAAAAAATCATCAGTAAGTATATTTTAATGCTATTTATTCCATCGGGCACACTAGAAATTTGGCACTCTGTGTGAAAGACCGCTTTGCACACCTGCTAGCTCAGGCTCTGTAAACAAGTATATAAAGAACATTAACAAGTTTGGATTTAAAATGATGTAAAACATCTAGTAATATGTACTTCTTTGTAAGAAATTTTTAAGACGCCTGAGCTGAAGTCCACAAAAGATGACCTCTTGCTACTGAAAAAATTATTACTGACTTTCAAAACAGCCATTTATAATATTTAATTACAGAGAATGGATTCAGGAAAAAACCACAAGAAAAGTGGATGGTGAAGGTCAGTTTTTGAAAAATAAAACTCAGAAAATGTTTTTGCTACTGTTATGTAATACTTGTAATACTAAAACGTGAAAAATATGAAAAGAAGTCCTAACTGTCTTTAAGAGAACAAGGAACTTTAAATCTTGATTTCTTTTATATTCTAAAATTTCAACGGTAGTCTTAATATGAAAATATTTAATATTATTCCATTAAGAACTTTAAGAAAAATTTAAAAGTCACTAAAATCTGCGACAAAAGAATTTCTCTTTAAAAAAGCAAGCTTCTTAAAAAAATGGACCGACATACAGAATTTCTTTGAAAGTAATCTTATTGAATTACATGCTTGTTAATTGCCATCATTCTTATCATTAAAAGGTTTTATCTAACTTGCTTTGTTATCTCCCTGCAGTAAAAATGTCGATTACTTCTAATTGAGATAGAGCTTTAAAATAAATTTGCACACAGGTGTAAATACCGTGATAATACAATATGGTATATGAGATATTGTTCTACATCTTTTGATTGCTTTATTAATTTTATTTCCTATTATACAGCGAGCAACTCTCCGTTTCCTTTTGTTGTAAATGTTGCTTCTTTGGGATACTGCTCTTTTACCGTCTGTTCAAACTTCAAAATGGTCAAGAGGACCATCGATTTTTCATTTTTTTTTTATCTTTATTTAACTTGTTTTGTTGTCTACAAATCTACTACAAAAACTGTACTGAAAATTTCGACTAGATATCAGTGAATTAGAGCTTTGAAACTTAGCATGTCTATAAATCTGTAACAAGGCCATATAATAGATCTAATATTGTTTTAAATCCAATATGATGGGTTATCTTTTTGTTACATCTCCCGTGATATAGTTATGAATCTGTTTGGAGGATTTATTACTATTTTAAAGGTATTTTTAATTAAACTTTGAAAGCTATGTGAATTATTTAAAAAGACTAAAAAGGAAAAAATTCTGCTGTGATGAGGACACCACAAAACTTCCTTGTACGCTTGTTAATCATGCACATTTTCTGCAGTACTTCGTTTTAAATTATTTTATTGTAAAATTATTTTATTTATTTCATTGTTAAATTATTGGTATTGTTATTTTAAATTATTGCTACTGTTGTTGTTAAATTATTGTTATTACTAGCATATAGCCTATCATATGACAGGGTCATTAAAATTTTTAATTTTCCAGAATTGTAAAGTACTCTATGAGGTAGTTAAAAAAAATGGTTTGTTTTTTGGCTGAGAATTATCTAGTACACGCTCAATAATTTGTGCGCTCAATAATTTACTGACCACAGGTTAGTTAACAACCTTAGTTTATCTTGTCATATTACATGATAGGATGGATTGCAGAGATTTTAATATTGACAGTGATTATTTTGCAGTATATATGAATGATGTCCAAAATTTAGCGAATCGATTGCAGAACCGTGTGGGTATGTATAAAAAACAAACACACAAAAGAACAAACTTCTTAATTTTCAAAGATATATAACTTAAACCCTAGATATTTATTAGGTCGTGAAAGTTTATTTAACCGTGAAAAATTAGTCCGTGAATCCTAGACTTTTATGAAAAGAATTTGTTGTTAATACTGGTGATAAAATTTTCATTGCAATAAAAAATAATTGATAATTAAACTTAAAATTATCACATATGCACCTAATCTATTATTTAAGTCAAATATAAAAGAAATTTATTTACGTAATATCTAAGTTCCGTGATAAAATGTATGAAAATAATACAGACGATATTTAAATAATTTAAAATAAAAAATGAGAGGGTAAAACACGGTATTAAATGAGATGGTTAAAGGAATGACGTCATAATGCTAGAAAAAAGTTATTTTCATCTACTTATAAAGCGGTAAATTGATGAAATTAATCATCACCTGCTCTTAACTGAGGAAAATAGGGCTTGAAATAATGGCATTAAACGATCGAAAAGGGGGAAAGGGATGGATTTCGAACGTTTTTGAACTCGCTTTGAATTTTGCTAATCCTAACTCATCAAGAATCCAATACGGATGCATCTATCCATTCCAGGTCCAATCGCTTCATAAATTCGAGGACAGACGTACAGATAACTTAGGCTTTTATTATACAGGAGATTTTAGTGTTTTTAGTTTTGTGAGATGCAACCCTCAAATCCTTTAAAGTGGACAGTTGCATAATTACTAAAATAATAATTTATAAGATCATCAAATATTGTACAATATTAATTCAACAATGAGTAGAATTGTATAAAAAAATGACTAGTATACATTAATTTTACAATGAGTAGAGCTTTTTTTTACTGTCCTTTGGAGAAAACAGAAATAATTAATGTCCATTATATTGAGAATTTTCGCTATATAAAATGTAGATTGCACTAAAAAAATGAAAGTGCACAAGTAGATGTTACTGTAGTCTTAAATACAAAATTCCAACATTCTACATCTGATCGTTTTTGAGTTTCGCCAATCAGGGTAATGAACGTTATATTGAATTTTTTCTTTGTATAGAAAGCAGATTAGAATTAAAAAGGGAGGTGCGTAGCTAGATATTATAATTACCCTAAATACAAAATGTCATCAATCTACATCCAGTAGATTTTGAGTTAGGCGAGATATCTACATATATACGCACATGCACATAGATGACACGTCAAACTGGATATTTAAAGCTCAAAGACAAAGTTTCATTGTATAGATATGAAGACGAACTAAATCAAAATGGATTTAGGACTGGTTAAATTGGACTTTCCGTTGAATAGGAGCACCGAAATTAATAATAATATAATAAATTATTATTTTAATATTTTTTATATTATTATAATTTATAATATGATTAGAACTATAATATATTATTACTACAATATTACTATCACAATATATAATTACTATAATAGTGTAATAGCGATTACTCTATTCCTTTACTTCATGCAAAAAAAATTTTAAATAAAATTATTAAAAAAATATTTTTGAAAATATTTTATCACTATCAAAAAGTGTACTAAAAAGAAAAATATTTTTCCCTATCAGAAAATAACGATGTTCGTTACATAGAAATCATATTGTACGTCATAGAGGCAACTGAAAATTTTCTTTGGCACTTAACATTTTTAAGTTCATCCATTTAGAAACTAAAAATTTTGCTGCAGTATTATAATACTTTTGCAGTTATTTACCTTAATGGATTACCCCAAAGATTTTAATTTCCAGATTATGAATTTCCCAAATTTTATTAAATGCTAGGATGTGAGAAAGAAAAATTTTCATTTGTCTCTGTGGCGCACAAAATTATTTCTGTGCAACGAACAGTTATGCTCTTAAGAAAACTCATAAACAAGATAAGGTTCAACGTGTGACGAATAAGAGATGGAGGATTTTGGGGGAAGAGAGAGAGCTGTTACCAGTTGTCTGAAAATACTGCAGTGACCTTTTTTAGAGGTCTGACTGAGAATGACTGTTTACAAGATCATCTCTACAGAGATGGGGTGGACTGAATTATATGCGACTCTAGTCATACAATGACTTTTGAACATTTAAATAATTGTGTTGTACTTCCTCAGTATGAGGACATTGTTAAGTATTGGAGAGCCCGTGAACTAATGGCTTAGGCACTAATTGTTCGGCATTTGTAAATAAAATAAAAACAGTTATGTTCAGATAAGAAAAAGAAATATTTTCTATTTCTATGCACATTTTTAAATAAAAACTTTTCTATAAGTACATATTTTTAATTTATTTTAACTGTGTGTTTAATGTTTATATAGGAAAAAAATGGGTATGGAATTTCATTTAAATTAAATAAAATTTATATTTAAAAACATTAATTTTTACGATATTTTAGTAGGGGGGTTTTTTCACGGTATAACACACTCTGAAACTCGATAGAATATTTAACGTTATAAAAAGGCAAACTTATTTTTATAACAAACATTTTAATATGGAATGTACAGGAATTCAGAAAAAAATCCCAAACTACCAGAAGCATTTTGAAATCCCAAAAAAGATAAACGTTTTAAAAATAGTATACTCAGTTTTATGAGAAAGGATTTCATAAATGTCTAAAAATCTAGAAAAAGAAACTCTAAAAAACAAAATGCAACAGAAATACTTTAAATTCCTGACTGGACATTTTAAAAAGTAAGTCTAGTTTTATGACAAACCTTTTAATATATAATGTCTAGAAATCGGGTAGAAATTTAGGAAAAAGTAATGCAATAGGAACAATTTGAAGTGACTAAATAAAATTTATATTTAAAAAAATTCATTTTTACGATATTTTAGTAGGGTTTTTTTTTCTTCGTGGTATAACACATTCTGAAACTCGATAAAATATTTAATGTTTTAAAAAGGCAAACTTATTTTTATAACAAACATTTTAATATGGAATGTACAGAAATTCGAAAAAAAAACCAATGTAACAAAAGTATTTTGAGAAATCCCCCAAGAGATAAACGTTTTAAAAGAGCATACCCATTTTTATGAGAAACTGTTTCATAAATATCTAGAAATTTAGAAAGAAAAATTCTAAAAAACAAAATGTAGCATGAAATCGTGAAGAAATTTAGGAAAAAATAATGCAATAGGAACATTTTGAAGTCGTTAATAAGGTGAATTTTTGAAAAAGCATACCCAGTTTTCAGACAATTCCCTAATAAATACTGTTTAGGAATGGAAGCAATTCAGAAAAAACTTCAAACTGGGGACTTTAAAATGTTCCTATTGCATTATTGTTTTACTAAATTTCTTCCCGATTTCTAGACATCCTTTATTAAAAGGTTTGTCATAAAACTAGGTTTGCTTTTTAAAATGTTCAGTCAGGATTTCAAAGTGTTTTCTGTTGCATTTTATTTATTAGAATTTCATTTCTTTTTCTAAATTTCTAGACATTATTTATGAAAAGGAGTGTCCTAAAACTGGGTATATAACAGAATTTAATGTAATAGGAACATTTTGAAGTCTCCAATAAGGTGAAAAATATCAAACCGAAAAAAAAATTCTTAAGTTTTACAACAAAGATATACGAGAAAAAACATAGATTGATTATGAAGTTTTCGTCTAGCTCGAAATTTTTCGGTCAAAAATCCTTTATAGCTTTTGACTAGATTCTATTCTTTTTATTCCCTTAGTATTAAAATATTGCAGCTAATTAAAAAGCGATTAGGATTTAAATAAATATAAACTGACGTATCGAAATAATCTGCTAACTATTTATACTAATATTAAGGTTAACATAAATAGCAATATATTTGGACATATAAGTTCGTATCCATTCTGAACAGTAACTGTCACATAACTAGAAATAGTAGATAACTACATGAAATGGAAAGCGATCGTGATCTGAATGAAAGTTTCACTATACTTCAAGAAAAAAACAATTTCGTTGGTTTAACCTTCAGGAAACGCAAATAGATGATGCGGATTATGTAAGCGCTTATAAAATATTCCTCCCTTTATGTTAACGAAAGATACAAAAAGAATTATTATGCAGATATGTTCATCAAGTTGTTATTAATAGAAACATGACTTGGAGGTAATAGTCATCTAGTTATCAAAAGAGATATTTTCAGAGAGAGATTAACAAACTTTTCAGATCAGGGAACCATAATATATACTTGAGAGAAATTATATGAAAATAACAGCGACGTTAATGTTTTTCGGATGAATTGCAAAACCAGTTTCTACCGCATAACTACCATTGGTTTAATAGAAGTTTTAGAAACTATCGGAGCACACAGAATAAAACGAACATCAATTAATAATATGGCATTATTAAAATAATAAAATTAAAAGTTCGGTGAAATCCCAGCCAGTAGATCGTTTATAAAAATTCAAAAGCCGATTTTAAAGATTTAAATTTTCAATGAAATTTTAGATTTAAAACTCTTAATATTTTCACATATTTAGGTCCAGAAAAATGATACCTGTTGAAATTCCTCAATAATAGCATTTTTGCAGAAAATTTCTAATGCTAAAGGTCATACAAAGCTATTAGAGTAGGGTTGAGTATTTTGTACCAGTTCCTTTGTTTTTAATAATTGCTGAAATCCAGTTAGACACGCTTATAAATCAGAGATAATGAAAGCTTGAGAAATCTCTGTACGCAAAACATTCTTTATTGCATCAATAAGTGCTGTAGCACTGGATGGTTGCTTTACCGCGGCTTTATTTTTTAAAATACACCACAGATTCTTGGCATGGTTCAAATATGGCTTATTACCTCGACCAGTCAAGTACTCTGATTTGCTCCGTCAGGTATTAACTAACATTCCATCATGCATCAAAATATTACATCGATAACATCCATGTAAAGTTTCAACTTATGTAACAAATTAAAATACCGACTTTCGTTCATAATGGTTTTATATGGCAGAAAATACAGAGTAGCAGTATTAGACATAATATCACAGAGTATTGTCTGGCTTTGAGTATACTTAATTTTTGGAGTCGTGTATCTTTCTTTATTTTACCTACTGGGCAACGAACAGTTCTAGGATGTGTAGAAAATTACTGGACACTTGACTCATTGAAAAATAACACCATACTACACTGTTAGACAATCCAATTTTTATGTTTTCGGATAAAAGTTAGTCTTTTTTATTTTTCATGCTCATAGTAAGTCAGGGTTTCTATGCAGTTTTATAAGATAATTAAACCAAAATATTAGATAAAATGTCTTGAAATAGTACTCCTACTACTGCCGCTGCCATTTTAGACAAAATATGCTTAATCTTCATGCAGGAGGTTGTTGGAGATCGTCGAACCGTCATTTGAATAACATGATCATCACGTCACTTGTTTTTCTAAGGCAACTGTTTTTCTTCAGGTCTGTGTATTTTCCAGAAATATTAGATTTACTGAGATCTTGATGAATAGCTGTTTTACCCACAAATACCCTTTTATTAATTTCAGACTGAACTGCAGTAAAGGGAGCGATCTTGTAACCGGTGGATAACGGGATCGTTAATGTTACTCGTGTCCATAGTATACCTTAAAATACATCTGCTCACTATACCCGGGTGATGATAAGTGAGTAACAGCTTCACCGATTTTGAGCGAATACCTAACTGGCAAGTGTCTTGCGTAAAAGAGGAGAAAACCCCTACTTCACGTTCATCGCTCATAAGACAATTTTAAGTATGGTCACTATTTCTGCCCTTTTTGCAACTGTAAGTGACGGCTTTTTACTCATTGCAATACTTACACAATCCCAATAGCACTGTCTACGGCTAAATACACACAACTGGAGATCAACGAGACGGGGATTTTTATCTATAGTAGTGGAATACGTCAGAAGCAATTAACACAGGGAATGACAAAATAATCTAAACAAATGGGACAATGTGTCAAAATACCGAAAAATGACTAGTGATCTCAAACTTTGCACACGGCTGTAAATACGTCACAACTCCCCCCCCCTCCCCGACACACACAAAAAAAATTACTATTTAAAGAGATAAATTGTTGATAGATACAAACCTATAAAATTTGAATAGTTATTTAGGATAAAAATTTCCACCGCCCTACCATATACTTATTAAACAAATAGCTAGACGTAATCTTTCCAAAATTAAAATATGCTCGTATATTACAAATTTTACTTTCATTGGTTAGTATTACCATTAAATCTAATAAAAAAAAAAAATAATATAATGCTCCGAGCTATAAAGAAATTATATTTTGAAAAATATCATACAATTATTTTTTCTAATAGAAAATTTATTTTACAAAACCGAACCAATATGACTCCCCCACCCCTAAAATTTTCTGCCCCAGACAGAAAAGAATCAGATCTGTCGGGTCCAAGGGACACTCCAGGCGACAATCTCTCACCATACTATTGTAGACTTATTAAAGCTCTCACTCAATCATATCTCCGGACGAGCGTAAATCTACTCGAATGGATCGGTAAGTCCTCTGCTTACGGCAGAAAAAAAAATCAAAAACCAGTTGCTATTCACTCAGAGGATGATACAATGCATATTAAAATTCTCTTGGTAGAAAAACATAAAAGGCTAGAGATAACGTTATTCGTTTTGAAATGCGGAAATACAAGTATGTTGGACTAGGAAAAAGAACTGAAAAAAGCTATATTATTCAACTTCCTGACGAATAAATTTACTACGAATTTTTACATAACATTACTCCCCACGCGTTATTTTCGTGTTACTTGCAATAAGCAATAAACTTATTTAAATATTTTTTTATTTTATTACAGTACGAACTATGCGATTCCTATCACTATTTTCTGAAACTTTTGAAGCATGTTTAGCGTTGAAGAACGCGGGGTAGAGAGTATGGTATGCGCAGCCAGTCCGTATCCGGAAAGCACACTTGAGGGAGACAGGGTTTTGGTTTTGGTTTTGAAGTGCTACGGTCTACTTTTTGCAGCACGAGGACTAATGAGACTTGTACCTACTGCTTAAAGCCGATTCCAAATGGCTACGAACATCCATGCCATACTGGGATTCGAACCCACGAACTCCGGTTCCGAAGACCAACAGAATAATCATTCGGCCATCGTTCGGCAAGAGGGAGACAGGGAGACAGGATTCAAACAAAATGGGAGGAAGAATTTTTTATTCTAGATGCATTTTTATTAATATTATATTCTGAAATATTAAATATTTTTATTAACTTTCACAACAAATCGAATAATAAACACTGTGATAGAAGGTTATATATCTTCAACTTTAAATAGTTTACTGTAAATAACACAAGTATTGATAACCTAGAAAGCTAATATAAAAACAAATAATTAGAAATAATCATCACTTTTAAAACAAAACGCTTCTTAAAAGAGAAGGTAAAATAAAAAAAAAACATTTTCATTTTAGTGAAAATTAGAATATTTAATTATTTTCTTAAAATATAGGTACAAATAAAGTGAAAAAATAAGTCTAAAAGAGAAACAAGTATTTAACAAGTATTTGATTATCATATATCTTCAAATAACAATACATATTGTTCTAAATTTTTTCTGCATTGGTTCTGTTTCTGTTCTGTTCTTTCTGCAGAACATCATTGTCTGTCACAGAAATTAGTATATGCGTACACAAGAGACAAAATCCATTTAGTCAATGTATACTTAAGTGAGAATCGACTAAATGGATTTTAATTGCATTGAACCAAACTCTGTTAACATGTCAATTAAATTTTTGCTAAATTTTCTCCAGACGTCAACGTAACAGTGATAACTTGCAATAAAGATACTTTGATGTTTTTCAAATGTCTGATACAAAGAGTAAAGTGCTCTGTTTTTGCTATTGTGGCGGGGGATTGCTTCTTTCGTCTTACCTGAATATGCCACTACAGTGCAATCTATCTATCTATACATATATAAATATATATATATATATATATATATATATATATATATATATATATATATATATATATATATATAATATAAAAATGTGAATTCTTTTTATTCGAAAATTTTGTATCTTGAATGCCCTTACTTTAGTATGGCACACTGAAGTCACTTAATTAGATCTTTCTTTCTATCACAACATTGAGAGATAGTAAAATAACTTAAATTATTTTATATATGACATGTGCTTTGCTTAGAACAAATAAAAAAACCTGAAATAAGATAACTCTTGCTGATAATAATACAGTGCATGTTTAAATTATTCTATTTCTAGATAGAGACTACCAAAAACAAATGTATTCCCAGCATTTATTAATTTGAAAATATTTATTTTTTTCCTAATGAATTTTAATTCTTTTAGATATGTTAAAATTAAAAACTATATTTGATAAAATAATGAAATTATTGGGGAATTTACAATGAAATTTTTCTCTTTAGAAAGCATAGTTATGTTTTAAAAAATACACTTTGACGTACATTAATTGTTTATCACTTTGTGTTTAGGAAAATAAAATTTACTAATATTATATGTTGCATATATTTTAAAGCTAAAGATATAAAATACTTTAAACAGCATTTCTTTTTTAAATTTTAGTTATTTTGTTTAATTCACTGTGAATATACATCAGGATAACATGCTGTGAATATTGTCTGTATAATGTCAGTTACAAGAAAGTATGGAAAATGAATGTACTTATGTTTATTATAAATTCCCAAATTTTACAATAAACATTCAATATACATACTCAAGTAATCATACATACATAAATATACAAATTATTTCAAATTATACAAAATATTTAATAATAAAACATGTGACTTAATAGACTTTTGTGACAGTGTAAGCAATGACTACATATTTGTACCGCTACTATATTCCAAGTTGAATTGCAAGGATATATAAGGTACAGTGATAACTAGTATCTCACTGTATCTGTGATATACATTGCATAATGGATAAATAAGTAAAACTCTAGTCAGTCAATTTTAATAGCCAAGATTAAATTATATATATATGAACAAAATTAAATTTTCAGAAAGATACTGGATAAACAGTTACTCTTTTATTTCTCTATGTATAGTAATATATAAAACCTCTTGTATAAAAGAATTCTTCTTTATATAGAATGTTTGTGATGAATGATATTTGTACTTTAAAATTAAATAGAACAATTTACTAAAATTTGCTGAGAACTCTCATAGAACTTTAGCAAAATATGTTAAAAAATACTTTCATGAAGTTTAAAATATCACAATAAATCTTATTAATAATCTCAAGGTTACTAAGAGTTAATAAAACAGCAATGCCCCCTCCCCCATAAAAAAAATAACAAAATGTAGTCATGTGAAATGTTTTCTTAAAAACTTAAATTTAAATGTTTTAATAGCAAATTAGTAAATTTCATATAAATGCAACACATTACTTTATAAATCACAAATAAAATGCAGCACCAAAAAAATTTAATGTAAATATTTGAATAATATAACACAAACAACTTTTATAACAAAATTTGAAATTAGGAACACATAAAAAGCATTCAGGAACAATATAACTATGGAAGACATAGTTGTGTAACATAGCTCTAATACTTGTAAATATAATTCTATCCTATGTGAGCTAATTATAAATATTTTCTCATATTTATTTCTGAAAATATGGAAGCCCAAATGACACAAATCTGAAAAAAAAAAAGCATGGCTATTAAGAAATCTGATAAACTTATGCAACAAATTTTATTACACTAGTTAATAAACAAAGGCTATATTTATTATATTCATCATATCTATAAGATATACAAATTGTATACAATGATAATATATATGAAAAGATAGCTACATTTTCTAGAAGTTTTATTTGAAGAGAAATAAGTTAAGAGCAAATTATTATGGAATTTTATAGCCAATTAGAAAATAAATTTTTATCTCCATGTAAATAACAGAAAATATTCCCACTTTATAACAAATTAGAAAACATACAACGTAACAAATTTTTTTATGGTGATCAATCATTAAAGCTAATATAAGTTGAAAAGTGCATTTGAAACTAAAGGAAAACTAAGACTATTATATGAAATGATATTCAAAATTACTGTTGGGAATAAACCATAACATTGTAGCAATAAATAGCACACTCACTTCCAAAAGTTAAACACAGAGAGATACATATATTGCTGTTTAAGCCAAACAGAATCAAAGATCGACCTCTACATGTGTGACATCTATGGATGCAGCAGCTATTGATAAGACTGTTACTATTCATCAAAGGCTAAACTTACATGGTCTGTATGCCCAGGCACCACAAGTTTGTTTTCTTTTATCCATCCAATCCAGAAGGGCATGATTTAAGTGGTTCTGCCAGCATGTGAATTGAACTGTGTCTGATTGGGACAACATTATGTTTACAGATGAGTCCAGATTTGCCCTACAACCTGGAGATAATACCTGAAGACATATAAGGGTCAGAATGGAACTAGGCATATGCAACTGACACAAGAAAATCACCAAACAGCATGTATTTCATGGTGAACACATCATGGTCTAGGCAGGAATTTCATTAGGATGTCCTACTGAGCTGCACATTTACAGACATGTTTCTGTGACAGCTGTTTGATATTGAGATGAAGTCTTAGACCCCATTGTAAAACATAGGCTACAGCAGTTGGTCCTTTCATTTTAATGGACAAAAATTTTGCATCCCTATAGAGCTGTCATTGTTGATGACTTCTGGAGAGTGGGGGGATTATGGATATAGAGTAACCTGATTACTTGCTAAATCTTCATCCAATAGAAAATCTTTGAGATGTTCTTGGCTGTGCTGTATATACATTTCCTCCAACTGCTCTCAGAGATTTAGAAACTGGCCTACAGGAATGGTGATTACTGGACTCTGTGGTAGTTGGTCACCTCATAAGAAGCCTGATCACATGGTGTATACTTTGTATGAAAGTGAAGGGTGCTTGCTCACATACCCTTTTAATGTCACATTTTGTTGTTTGTTTTGTATTTAAACATCATTTTGTTACTGATGCAAATATGTCACCTTATTTATAAAAATTCAATATTTTTTTTATCTTTATCTGTAATTTTTTCTTTTGTTTCATGAATAAACATAAAGCTATTTACTTACAGCATCTCCTTTCAATCAAAGCAGTAATTGTCCTTTTTTTCTCGCATTTTACTGCTGTGTGCTAAATTTTTGGAAGAGAGTGTAGTAACAGTTACTTCATTTATTAATTAAAACTAAAAAGTAGGAAATCAATAGAATAATTACCATCCAAATTAACTCAGTCCTCCAAGACATATATACTTTAATTCAACATATTCATCAATTCCATAGCGTGAACCTTCACGCCCAAGACCTGACTCTTTTATGCCTCCAAATGCTGCTTCAGTCATTGACATTAATCCTTCATTCACACCTACCATTCCAACTTCGAGTTGTTTTGCAACTCTCCAAATCTGGGAAATATCTTCAGAATAAAAATATCCTGAAAAACATAAGTATAGAATTTTTTAATAAGTTTCATTAGTAAAAAGTTATATAAATTTGCCATTACATGCTTTTAGGAGAAATTTACAGGGGAGCTAGGGGTTACTTATAACAATTTTCAGCAAAAAAGATTATCTTCAATATATTTACAATTTTTTTATGATAGCTATTGCTTTTACTGAATAAATATTTATTCATCTTATGCATACATTATGCATATGTATGGTAATGTGAAGCATATAATAACAATAAAAGTGATAATATTTAAATGAATTTTTGTTACAATTATCTTATTAAAGTACAAAATACATTTAGTATTTATTATTACATAATAATAATATATATTAACAAGTAATAATACCAAGGGGTTTATAAGCAAAACTAATGAGAAAATTATTTATTAGTCTTCAGGTATATGTCAAACTATTTCTAAAAAAAAATCTAATCTTTTTTGGTGAATATAAAATAATCAACATGATAAACACTTTAAACAGAAAGTCTAACTACATTAATGAAAAACAAGAAGCAAGTTATAACAACTTTCCCTCCATTATATTATTTTAGATATTTTTGTTAATTTATAAAGAAATTGTTACAATTAGTAAAAACAATTAAAGCAATATTTTCAGAATTAATACACAGATATAATTATTGGTAAAAATAATTTTAAAAAGATAAATTAGCTTACATTAAATCAAACCTTTATAAAATAGGATTATTTTCATTTGCTATCTAAAATAAAGTACATGCCCACAAACAGTTGAAGGCAATTTTAACAAATAGTTATTGAAACAAAAATGCATTATTCTTTAACTAAAATAAAACCAAGCATTTATTTTATTTTATTTTATTTTTTTTTTTTAGAAATAACATAAATTTATCAAAGAAATTTAATAGAGAGTCTTTATGGAAAAGAAGATACATGTAGAAATTGTGTAAATATTTGATTTTAAGTAGAAAAATGAAAATCAAGTAAATGCTTTAAAACTAATTTAATTTACAAAAAAATTATTTATTTTAGAGTAAAATAAAGTTTTACAAGACAAAATTCTACTATACCTGCTAATCCCGATTTGGTGGAATTTGCAATCTTAACAGCTTCCTCTTCAGTAGAAAACCTGTCAAAGATATAAATTTCTCCATTTGAATATTCTATTCTGCTAACTGCAGTTGGATATTTATAATCAAATTGTATTAGCTTTTAACAAAGAAAGCAAAGAGATCAGAAGAAACATGAACTATGCATTTTATACAAAACCACTAATAGTTAGAAAATATAAAATATATGTTAGAAAATAATATGGTTTTCAAAAATATATAAAAGAATTATTTAGAATAAAGTAAAATAATCAGTTTATACTAAATGAAACAATTTAAGCATTTCAAATCTTACTTCATTACAGCAGCAACAGGCCCAAATGTTTCTTCAAAACATACAAGCATATCTCTTTTGATGTTAGTTAACAATGTAGGTTCAAAAAATGTATTACCACAGGAATGTACATGCCCTCCTAACACTAAGTTTGCACCCTTTTTAACAGCATCTTGAACATGTGATTCTACCTACAAAAATTCAAAAAAAAAATTATGCCAAATTAAAAATTATGAACTACAAAAGCTGATAATTATAATAAATATCAGCATTTTAAATGTATTTATATCTGTCTTTATACATTTCACAGACTCTAACCAGAGAAAAACATAAAGATGGACAAAATATAGAATTGGTTTGACAAAGGAATAAATAACAATGAAGTTCAATTTAAATTACATTTAAATTAAAGTAAACATTATCAACTGTTTACACAACATTTTATTTATCCAAAGCTTGGCTATTTGTTTTAAAATATTGAGTGCTGCACATGATTTTTTTTTCACTAAAACAACAGTAAGATAATATTTTATTTTTAATAGATTTTATAGCATACAAAATTTTGTGTATTATATAATGCTTATCAGAGAGAAAAAGAGAGGATGAGAAAAATTAATTCTTCTGAGAATGGGATAAATAACAATGAACAAATTAAGGTATGGTAAACATAAACATATAGTGATGTACTAAAAAATATTTTATATATCCTAAAAACATTTATTTATTTGTTTTTAAAATATTTTGTTCCCTAAAGCAGAAACTATGAGATCAATATCTTAGCTTTGAATAGATTTTAGAGCATGTACATCTTTATGAGATCACATAGTAAATTTTAAAAAATACCACTTAATTTTTTATCTTATTATTTTATTAGTTTTTTAGCTTTTATATTAAATCTCTCGTTGTAGATCTTTGAAAAAATTATTACTGAACTGTGTGTACAGGCAATTAAAAAAATCTTAAAATAATATATACCTATTTACATAATTAGTTTTGAATAGTTATATGGTAGTTTGTGAATATTCAGATGCCACAACTAGTTTTGGTAATATTTTTTTTAAATATGTATAGTAATTGCTTACTAAATATATTTAGCAGTTCCTGAAGCTAATAAAAGTATGAACTTTTTCCTGCTATAAAATTTATTCTAAACTGGATGTAAACCATCAAAAAATAAGAGAAAATACTATAGATCATGGTACAAAAAATTAGTAGATGTTAAATAACAATTTATTTACCTTTGTCACTGCCTTTTTATTTATTAAAGGACCTATGTTTGTGCTAGGTTCTAAGCCATCCCCAACTTTTAGCTGCTCTTTCATGACTCTGGCTAATTCTTCAACAAATTGATCATGCACACCTTCTTGAACTAAAATTCTGTTTGTACAAACACAAGTCTGAAATGCAAGGAATAGTTATTAAACAAAATAAATATACTACAGGGGAAAAGGCAAAATTTCAATTAAAAATTAAATAAACAAGAAAAAGGGATAACTGCAAAAATTATTTAACTTATGATAATGGTATATAAAGTTATAAAGAAGGAACCTGTCCAGAATTTCTAAATTTAGATGCCATAAGACCAGAGACTGCCTGGGGAATCTTTGCTGAATTAAAAACTATAAATGGAGCATTTCCACCAAGTTCCAAAGAAACTTTTTTCACAGTAGAAGCTGAATTTTCAAGCAAAATCTGTAAAATAAAATAATGTTTATCAACATTCAATCTTTAGTACACTTAACTAGTAAACAGTAATTTTTGAAAATTAATGGTAGAAAGACTTTATAAGCTTTATAACTGAATTTAATGCATTCAAAAAATAAATAAATAAATAAAAATAAAAAATAAATAAAAAAGACTAGCAACTTTATGAAGGAACATATGCCTAAACTTCATGTTCAAATGTATTTTAATTTTTATTAAACAGCCAGAAGTTTTAAAAATAAAACTAAAAGTTATTTGAAGCAAAGAATTATATACATATAATATCACTTGTAAAAAACAGTTTTATCAGAATTTTTATGCTTTATACTGAACTAAAAAGAGGTACAGAAATATTTATCAGTGAATAAAATCATAAAAATTTTCAGTAATTTTTCCTTTTTACATATTTTTAGCAGCCAAGAATTATTCAGCTACTTTGATATTTAAAAACATCTATTAATCTAAATTATCTAAATTAAATAATTAGTATCTAAATTAATACATTTAATTCAATAATTAACTACAATAGTTAACTTTATAGAAATTTAATAAAGGTTTAAGATGAAATAGGTTTTTGTACAAGTTTGGAATCAGTAAAACCAGTGTTAATAGATTATCAGCATTTTCTCCAAAAGCTGTAAATGTACTGCTGTATGTAAAAGCAGAACTTTAACTTTCTTTTCCAGTAACTACCTTACTAATTAGTAAATCTCTTATTTTGTTAACAAAAGAAATCTTAAAATTGTTGTAAACTACTACAATTTTTGAAATTGCATATAAATTTTAACAAATTATCTTGTTTTATCACACTATATAGTTATCACTTAATACTTAATTTGCTCTTAATCTAAACTATTGACTTTTTATTTTCTTTTTAAATCTATTAAAGACTGTCTACTATGTTTCAGATACATAACAAAATGATTTTTATGTAAGCACATGTGTTTTGAAAACTAAATATAACAAGCACCAGAATATTTTTAAATAAAAAAATATTGGTAGATAGTCAAACAAATTTTTGAGTGTAATATAACTTTGTTTAGAAGAATAGATAAAGATAATTCTGAATAACTAGAATACAAAATTCAGTATATACATTTTAATAAACTATCTCATTTTACTGCTATAAATTTTAATAGATATTTAAAATATTATCAGCTGACATTCAATTATACAAACTCCAAATTCTTTTATTTCTGAAAATCTATTAAAAACAGTCTACTATATTTTATATACATAACAAAATTAATCTTTGCACAAACACTCAGTTTAAAAACTAAAAATAACACAGCCGACTACCTTTAAATGAAAAAAAATGATAATATTCAAATAAATGTTTGGACCCAATATTGCTTTATCAAATGAAATAACAGTTTTAGTAAATAAAGAAATATTCAACAAAAATTCAAAAGAATTTTTCAAAATGACATACCTTTCCAACAGCTGTAGAACCAGTAAAAGATATAGTTGCGACTTTTTCACTTTTGCACAACAGCTCTCCAATTTTAGGAGTATTTTCTCTAGAAGCAGTTACAACATTGATGACCCCAGGGGGAATTCCAGCTTCCTCAGCCAGTTTGGCAATAGCCAATGCAGACAATGGTGTATCTTCAGCTGGCTTGATGACACATGTACAGCCAGCAGCCAAAGCAGCTCCAACTTTACGAGTTATCATGGCATTAGGAAAGTTCCACTAAAGAAAAAATAAAGTAATGAACAAAGAAAATTTTTTCTTTCTTAGCAAATAGAACACATATTTCTCTCTCTACATATATATATGTATGTATGTGTGTGTATGTGTTTGAGGCTTTTTATGTAGGTGTATAAATTTGTTACTTATAAAAATCTATATAGTTTGTCAGACTCACTAAACTTTGAAATTTTTTGATACCATATTAAAAATTAAAATTAATATTAAATCTCCATCATCTACTTCACCATATGATAGCATTTCTTAAAAGATATTACCTTTGCTAGTTGACATAAATGTTATTTTCTTATTCAATCATATAAAATATATTAGTTATGTATATATTTATAATGTGCAAGGCCCTTGCCTTTTTCACATTCATCTGTTTAACACTATGTCTATGTTGATCATTTTACTATAGGACCACTGTATGAGCAATCATGTTTACAACAAAGATATCCAAGCTTTTCTCAAGGATCAAACTAAAGTTCACATGTTAACCACTACATAATGTAGGTGTTGTGTGTATGTGTGCATATATATATATACTGGGTGGTTATAATTAAACTTCCCCTAAAAATGCTATCCTACAGCACAAATGGGTGAGCAGAATGCAATGAAGTTTTGTATATGAGTTATACACAAGATGTGCCTGCGGAATTATGAAAAAAAATTATAGTATCAAAATGTCCACCAGAGGGTGTCTTTTTGGGAAAAACATGAAACACAATAAATAAGCAAAACGGAATACAGAAAGAATATTAACATTTATTGACTAGTTTCTGATCATCTTATTATTGAACCACATTAAGTAATTGTAAAGGAAAAATAAAAACAATTTAGTCGGCAAAGACAAAAGCAGATTAGGGTGAAATTGTACAAGAGTAGCAGCTGTTAAATGTGTCCTGAACAATGTAAGGAAAGGTGCTGCTTGTGATCACCCTCATTCATGTGCAAAATTTCAGGTCTATAGACAGTGTGTTTAACAGCAGATCATAAAAGACCAGTTGTGAGGCTTTGTAGATAAAGTTTTATGAAGTTCTTTAAATATAATCAACATAGCAACACTCCCATGAAATACTAGACTTTTAAACAGGCCCAGAACCACAAATCACATGGAACTAGATCCTGCAAACAGGATGGCCCTGGATTAGGAAAGGACTGACTAAAGGAACACTTTTCACTGTGAAGTGCTAGAGCAATAGTGCTTTTATGGACGAATGGATATATGGGGATCCAGTATCCTTCATGAAGTTCTTTAAATCATTCAACATAGACGCATGGATATGTGGGGATCCAATATCCTTCATGACGCATGGATATGTGATCCAATATCCTTCATGAAGTTCTTTAAATATAATCAACATAGCAACACTCCCATGAAATACTAGACTTTTAAACAGGCCCAGAACCACAAATCACATGGAACTAGATCCTGCAAACAGGATGGCCCTGGATTAGGAAAGGACTGACTAAAGGAACACTTTTCACTGTGAAGTGCTAGAGCAATAGTGCTTTTATGGACGAATGGATATATGGGGATCCAGTATCCTTCATGAAATGGTTAGTGAAAGGACCTGCCTTTACTGTAGTTAGGGTACAACAAATGTATGTAGCATGTCATAGTACCAAGAGACTGTAGCAGAACATGTGACAGGTCCATGTTTACCGATTTCCTCAAAGAATGGCAAGATTAATGTATCATTAAAACCACAAAAGACAGTGACCTTTGGAGACTATAGGGGAATTTCAGTGTGGAAACAGAGATTTTCCTTAGCCCAAATACAGCAATTCAGTGAGTTGACTGTCCCATTGAGGTAGAAATCAGCTTTGCCATTCCACAGAATATTCCATGGTCATGACAGATCAAAAGTCATTCTGTTCAAAAAACTGACTGCAAATGAGAGACATTATGGCTTGTCCCTATCAAACAGCTCCTGGGTATGGCGGATCTTGTATGGGAAGTAGTGCATTATGTTTCTGAGTACTTTTCAGATGATGTTGTAAGAATAGCTTGTTTGTCGAGAAACTGCCATGCACTACTTCCCTAAAACTCTGGTGTCTATGACTGTGCATCAGCAGCTGTTTCGATGCCATCAACAAGTATCGGTGTGACATGATTATAGCCTCTTCCAGGTCAAACTCTTAATTCCCTAGTCTTTTTAAATCTCTTAATCATGGCCTAGATACCTTTAGTAAACATTGGTTCACACTGTAGGTTCTTTCTATGTTAAAATTCACAAACTGCAGCAGAAGCATTACCCTTGTTTTAGTTAATCAGCTTCACCAATAATGCATGTTAAACTAAAGACACAGTCATTAGTACAACCATAAATATCAACTTAAACATGACAACATCTGCAAACATTTTATACCCTAACCTGTTTTGCATAAAGCTTCCTCTTTTCATTTAATTGAAATTTTCCTCCTACAACTAACAGCTTTTCCCAGTTTTGCATTTTATTACTCATAATTCTTTTTCTGGATTGTTAATATTGTTTCTGCATTCTATTTTAGTTGTTCATTGTGTTAGTTTCATGATTTTCCTGAAAAGATGCTTTCTGATGGACATTTGGTTTTTTTTTTTTTTTTTCAAAATTATGTGTATAGCATCTCATGTATAGCACATATTCAAAATTTCTTTGCATTCTGTTCATCTGTTTGTACTGTAAAATGTCCTTTATAGGGGAAGTTTAATTATAACTACCCAGTATATGTAGGGATTTTAGGAAAGAATCAACTCATTACAAACTTTAATATTTTTCATAGTTACAAACAGAAAATTATAAATATGTCATTGAAAAGAAAAATGATTAAATTTTTAGTTTGTAACATTTTTTTTTTTTAAAAACATGGCAGTCTTCATCAAAGGTTTATGATGTTTTAGAAATGATTAATAATGAAAGATTACAATATGTTTGGCAAGAAATGACATATTGCAATAATATTATACAAGAGACTAAAAGAAGTGAAACTGATTATTTGTGAAACAAAACGTAACTGCTTTTTTTCACAACTTATTTATATTTTTATGCTTGTATTTACATAAAATATTAAAGTCTATAACAGATTATTCTTTCCTGGTAATCTTGTATATATATGTATATGCTCTGGCAATACTAGATATTTTAGCTAGGGTACTAAAAGTAGGGAATCACACATAAAATCATATATTTCCAAAGTGCAGAATGCATACAAATATATACAAAGAAAAATATGTATAGATTAAAAACACATAATTTAGAAATTTTTTACATTTTCCTCTTTAAAAACCGTATTTAAAAAAAACAAAATAATCTTTTATATCATTATCCCTTAGCCTATGTATAACATTACATTTGATTACTATAGTAAAATATTAGACAATATTAATCCTTTGCACCACACTATATAAATAAAAGATAGTCCAGAGACAATGAGAGTTAAGTGACTAAAGCAGAACCAAGCTGTCTTTGTCTCTACACTGAAGAAGTAACTTGATTATGACTACCAATTGATTCTTACTCAATTATATCTTTATTCACATACTACAAATGATTCTTACTCAATTTATATCTTTGTTCACATTGGTTTCACTTTCATTTTTGCTACATAAAAATTTACCTTTACCAATAAATAGAAACTATAGCTAATACTAAAAAAATGGGAGGAATTTTTTTTAACAATGATAATGTTATATTAATTATAACATTATATTAATAAATATTAAAATGGAGATTAATAAAATGAATAAATAGCCTAAATCAATATTGAGGATTATCAACTAGCATTTATTCAGTATTCTCAGTTGTGATTTGTTTAAAATAATTATTTTTTGTTCCACAGTTAAAATAATTCAAATTTAAATACCTTTAAGAACTAAATAAGTTTTGTTAAGAAGCAATTGTAATAAGGAAAAAAAATTCTGAAAGAACAGGATAAACTTCACAATAACAAACTCAATAACCCTTATCACAATTTCATAAACTACCGACTATGTAAAAATTTTAAAAACAATACTAAAATTCATACAGGAGTAATGATTCCTGCCACTCCAATTGGCTGCTTCAGAATAAAGGGCTGTTTACTCTTAACTGGAGAAGGTACAATATCACCATAAATACGACGTGCCTCTTCTGAAAACCATTCTAAAAATGTAGCACCATAAACAATTTCACCCTCAGACTCTTTTAAACTTTTACCCTGTAGAAAAATTTCAATGATAAGAAAATGATATAAGTTTGGCTACGGTAAAAAGCAGTAAAAAACATAAAAGCATTTTATGAAAATTATGTTACACAAAAATAATTCCTCAGATATTTTTATTATTAAATGATTAAAAAAAAAACATCAACAACATGCCATAAAGACATTCAGCAAACCACAGTAGATGCCTATGTTCAGGCTTCCATGCTCAAAATGTAGTAAGTTTTGTTTCCATAGGTATAGACAGTTGATGAGAGCCATCTTTGTCATCAACAGATATTACGATCTTCCTACAGCAAATTTCTTATAATACAAATTATTTTGACCAAGCATGCAAAACTAGGGCTTTAATAATATTCAAAATATTCTCCCTTTAACAAAGTGGCTACCTCTATGTAACAAATTTTCTTTCAGGAAATACCTTACAGTTTTTGTAATTTTGGAATTAAGATTCTAATTATGTATGATCAGATCATTTATATGTATTTGTTTAGTAACCAAAAACATTTATTATCTAAAGATCACATTTATTTTTACCATGTTTCTGAAAGGTTATGTAATCCTAAGACTCAGTTTTTCTCTATAGATGAAATAACATTTCTAAAGTTTAGTAGCAAGAGTCCAAGAATCAGATGAGTGAAAAGTACAAATAGACAAACTGAATACTTTTTACAAATGTTTAATATTTATTACCTAGTTCTTCATTGAAAGTCATAATTAAATATTTTTTAGCTTATGAGACCAACTAAAATTTTGTAATATCTCTAGCCTCAATATAATAAAATATTTACTCTAATGAATTTTTTTATATGTTTTGGAAAACATAATAAATTAGAAAAGGTTGATATAAAAATACTTTAATTTTAATACATCTTAAATGATACTGAACAGTTATAACCACACCTAACAAACTAATAATATATAATTTAACTCTATCGATTAAAATCACTAGCACTTTCAAATTATTTAACTAAATGATAAAAAAAAAAAGAAATTACAGCCCTGAACAAATGAAATTTTATATACTGCCATAAAATGGATATTTTTATGCTTTAATCACATTTAGGAACATCAGAAAAATAACAGTTATAAAAAAACAATAATTTGCTGCATATGTAAATAGTAGTTTTTGAAAACGGAAAATTAAAACAGTTAAAATTTTACTAAATTATGATAATTTCAATAATTAAAAGCTATTATGTTTTACATTTTAAGTAACTTTTCTCTAATACCACTGTGATAGCATAAAGGAGTTTATAGAGACCCTAGGTATTTTTTCTGACACAACGTACTGAAAAATTATAATACATAAAAATAAAAGATTTTAAAGAGTATAAAAAACAGAAACAATACTTTAAAATTTTAAGTAAAATTAAGCATCTTCTTCTTCTGTAGCACTATAGCCTTCTATAGGCCAAGGCTATCTCTAAAAGTTTCTTCTACCTGGAACCATCCGCCGCCACAGTTCTCCACTGGTTGACTCCAATTTCATGCAGCGTCTTCACCTGGTGTTTGGTCTACCTCTTTTCCTTTTTACATCAACTTGAAATGTAACTTTTTTTGTTGGGCTTAAGTCATTGTATTTATAAATGTGTCCCAACCACCTTAATTGATAGATCTTTATAGTTTAAAGAGATTTAAAGTGATTTCTCAGTCTGTAATAACATTTATTTGCCATATTTAATCTGTTTCTAATTTCAATTTTAATATCATTATTTTTTGTTATAATTGAGTCTAGATATTTGAACTGTTCAACATTTTCAAAGCTGAAATCTCTAATTGTCATTGGATGTACATCAGGTCTGTTATGTATTACTGCCCTGAACTTTCTTTTTTCTATGTTTATTGTTAGTCCAATATTTTTAGCTGCCATTTCGAGTGCGGAAAAAGCTTCACTTACTGATTTCTGGGTTCTGCCAATTATCACATAATATAATTTAAACTTTTCATTAAAAAACCTTTTAGAAATTTTTTATCGGCTTTCTAAAAATAAATTTTGAATTAAAAAAAAACATATCTTACCACTTCTAGTGTAATTAATTTTGCTAAGTATTCAGTATTTTTCATCTGTAAGTCAAAAAATTTCCTCAGCAAAACAGATCTCTCCTATAAAAGAAATTTTCAAGAACACTTTAGTTTTGTACAATAATAAAACTTATATAATTAAGAATTTTGTTGTAAAGTATACTGAATAAAATTTTGAATTCTAAAATTTTCAACCACTATTATATTTACTGGTATAATGTCATGATAAATAAGTTTATTCTATATATAAAATCTATAAATTAGTAATGCAAACTACAATAATATTTTTTACAATAATATTTTTTAGTACAATATTTTTTTTAAATAATAAGTTACTAAATTCAGAAAATTATAATTCTTAAAATTGTAGCTATAAAAATAACTTTTTAGAATATGATTAAAATTTAAGATTAACATGCATAATATTTTAAATTACTAAATTTATTTGTTTTCAAGTTTGTAAACAATAGCTGAATATATTATAAATGGCTCATTACACTATTAGTTAGAAATAATAAAATTAAGTATAATAATCTAAAATTTAGAACTATCCTCAAATCTACAATTTAAGGAAAGTTATCAGAACATAACTATTTAACTCATTCTGGTAAAGTGACAAGTCTAGCTTGTTATTGATTTTTCATACCAGACTGCACAATGAGGAGTTATATGTGTTATGCCAGGTTATGTTATTGAGTAGAATAATGGAATAAGAGGCATTGACAAATGATCAACAGTTGGTGTTTTACAGTAATGCAAAAATATATGAAAGGATATTAAAAAAACATTTTTTTATATGTTTGACATTGCACTCTACAATTTATATGTTTCATATAAAAAAATAAATAATACCCACAAAATTGGAATTGGGAACTTTTGATTGAACATACTAGAGCAAATCCTATAAAAAGTTACACTACCAGATAATAAAACTAATGGGTATCCTTCATATAATGACACTCCGACTAGGTTAAAGGCTAAATGATTGGGATATTTTTTTGAATACATTCCTTCAACTCAGAATAAAAGAAAGGCTAATAAGAGGTATCATGTGCGCTACAAGAATCAAATTAGAAGTGAGACTCAATCGCAGTGTAAACAATGCCAGATTCCATTGCACTTACCTGAGTGTTTCAAAAAGTACCACACACTTAAAGACTATTAACTATATACCTTACTAAGGTTTTGTTTTGATGTTTTCTTAATTTAATCATTCTTGATATTATTTATCAGTGTGTAAAAATGGATATTAAAAGAATATGTAAGAAATGGAACAAGCTTTTTTTTAATTAAAAATTTAATGGTAATTTCCTACACAGCATTTCATTATTAAATCAAACCAGAAGGGATTAATATGTTACTTTGATTTTGTTGAATTGATGATTTTCTGAGAAATGACAAAATTAAAATAAAATTCCTACTTTACTAAATTATGAATAACTATTTTTTACAAAATTTATAAGAAAAACACAAATAAATATGCCAAATCATATACTTTTTATAATACCAATAATAAAGTAGAAATTTTTAAATTTCTAAATTGATATAAAAATAACGTCTATTTTCATTTGAACAAAGCTAATATTGTATAATAAACAAAACCACAATTTTTATCAGTTAACCTTATATTCCCTTAAATTTTAATACATATCATACTATATCATACATCTTTTTTTTTATTTTTTTTTTTTTTACGACATGGCATCAGAATTACCCCTTGCAAATTATCTTCAAAATTCAAAAAAGATTTCATTTTTCAAGATAATTATAAGTATAAATCATATACTCCTTTCTTGCGGAGACCTAAAGTATTGAACTTCATTAAGACATTTTGTAACATAGTTATTTTGGTCTAAACCACAATAATTCATGATTACATTACTTCTTTTAATACAAACCAGACTGTAATAAACAATAAAAATTCAAAATTAATTTTTTAAGTTATTAAATTATTATTTTTGTATTCTAAAAATATACTTTAAAGTATTGCTACAAATGTATATGAATTCTCTGATGAATCTGCTTTGTTGTAGATAGACATCAATGTACTAAGATTTTTTGTGATACTGAGTACCAATTATAGCTAAAAATCATAATAATGCTGAATACAAAATTTAAAAGTTTTACAGGTTTCAGATTGAAATCAAAAAGAGTGATGAAGAACTAGATGGTATAATAGACTAAATTCAAAATTTCTACATTTTATGGTTAATTGTTTTTGAGTTATTCCTATATAACGAAAAATTGCATTATAACATATGCTATTGCATGACATATTGAAATTTCAGTTATATAGAATTCAGACCAGCAAGATGCTACAGTAGTCCCAAATATTAAAT
>CM063503.1:45743784-45783784 GCA_032207245.1 Pardosa pseudoannulata | reverse complement strand
TCGCTTTGCAATATTTTTTTTTCCTCAAAAGTGTGCGATACGTGCGACGAGAGAAGGGGTCGACAGGTCTGTTTTCTAACAGGAATTCGCTGTCGAACCCCCATCGACGCGTCCGTTCAGTGGGTTAAAGCCGATTCTGAACGACTACGAACATCCATTCCTTAGTGGGATTTGACCCCACGAACTCCAGTTCTGAAGGTCAGCACCCTAACCATTCAGCCCTTGTTCGGCTCAGCGATTCTAGAGTTTATCTACTAAATGTATGAAAAGAGTAATTAATATACAGCATTAGTTTTTGCAAAACTTTGTATTTAATTGCTGAATAGTAATCTTTTAGCTGTTCAAAAGTTTTGTTATTTTCCAGAGAAATCTGAGAAGTTTCCAGAGTTATCAAATTTTCTCATTTCTTCGAAACTGCTCCGGAGAAACCGAGTAGTTGGCATGTCTGCTAATGCCACCTATAAGTTATTCAATTACCAAATTAAGTAATATTTTGGAACAATACAAAATAAGACCACTTTATTTTATCTGGGAAAAGGAGAAAGTAATTAACAGAAATTTTGATATTTAACATAATGTGAATAGCTTACTATCATACTTAATGGTTCTAAGCCTTACTATCTATCTATAGCTTAAGAAGCCATTTTGAAATAAAGCTGAAGTAAATCATCTCAAATTCAAAAAACTATTACACATCAGAAAACACATTATAAATAATGTACAATAGAACAGAGAAAATTCTCACAGTTAATTTTAAAACAAGCAGTTAAAAAAAACTATATAAAAGCTTTTAATATTCTTAAATCTTAGAAAATACACTTTCACTTTAATTAAAAAATATTTTACACATCTATTAAGCGATCTCCTAATCATTTTTAACATTTAACAATTATTTCTTCAATTTAGTACACTTTTAAAACTGAAATACAATACATAATAGTTGATTTTGTAATTAATGAATAAAACTTGTTCATTTAGCATTATTTTTTATAAGGATAAGCAAAGACATCAAACATCATAACTTTAAAAATAATTAAAGACAGCCTACAAAGAAATAGTTCTAGGTGACAAATTTCAAAACTAAAATAATATAAATATAATGCTAAACTTTAATGTTTTTTATTTATCCATAACACAATCAAATATATAGTTGCACATTATCACTTACATAAACGTAAATACATAATCCACAATAAATATAAAATCAAGCATATACATATCAAACTGACATATGCTTTTCGTCACAGAGTTAAATTTTACAGAATAACAAAATCTTAAGTAAGACTTATGTACCAAAATAGTATTATTAATTACATTTTTAACCTATATAAGATTATGATATAATTCATAATTTCATACACTTATGTTTTCAGCTTTACTTACTTTAATCAGAAACTTTAACATCAGCATGTTTTGTTTTTTTTACAAGATATCAGCTTCTGTAAATATAAATAGTTAATAGGAATAAAAATAGCTCATTATAAGGAAAAAACTGTTAAGAATTTTTTTATTGTATAATGTAAAAAGAAGACAACCTGGAAGGAAAATTCTTATATTATTTTCCTATTATAAAAACTACTCTAAATTTCATGTTTTCCTGTAAAACAGATAAAATTTTATTACCTTTTCTGATTATTTTCAAAACACAAGCGCACTTAAAACCCTATGAAATCTATAACAAAAACACTCTTATGTTTTAATTATAAAACTTATGACTTTAGAGTTAAAACAAACATTTTTTAAATTACATTTTTTATAAATCAACTGATTCCCAATTAAAAAGTCTAACACATCAACTATGTTTCTATTTGCTTTAAAAAAAATCAGATTTTTCAAGAAATGTAACAGATTACTATGATACTAAAAATCTGGAGATATTTCTGCTTAACAATTTGCATAAATTATGAGTTAGTACATAAGAACATCAAAATACAGTAAATATTTAAAATTATCTTAAGTGTCTGTCTTGTAGCATACTTTCTATCCTCTTCTAACAAATTTGAGCTCTGTTTTCCACTATTATGTAAAGACGCTCGTCCAAAGAACAAAGATATACATAATACTTTTTTTAAAGGCAATGTTGATTTTATTTTATTTACATTGACATTAAACTTTTTTTTTCTGATAGCCATATATAAAAGTGTTCTAGTTTATTACCAAAAATGATTTTTATATTGAAAAATGTATATCTGATACAAGACGGCTGAAATATTTTTAAAGTTGAAAAATCACTTTTTTTTTTCAGTTTTAAGAAATTCAAAAATCATTCAAGGCAAAAGTTGCTTAAAGCATACTTGATTGAAATAAAATCAGAGCACAATTACCGTTTCGTAGAAAATTGAAATCCCAAATATTTGTTAACACCGAAAACTTCACTTGGTTGCCTTCAACTACGGAACGTAATTCGCGCAAAACCCTTCAAATTCGCCGTTTCCTGTTTGTTTACTTTCTGGTAAGAAAGTTAGTTGAAGTAATAGTGGATATTCCAAAATCTTAAAATTCCACAATTTTCATTGATGGAATGGAAAGATTATGAAACACTTTTATTTTCCCCAAAAATAAGATAAACTACCTCAATACATAATAAATGAAATTTCAAGGTTTTTAAACTCGGACTTTATTGGAATAGGAAACCAGAAACAGAAAATTAAAAGGCAACACCTTCAAGCATGCGCACTAAGAAGGTTTTGGCGCGCTATAAGTATTTCGAGGATAGACTTTAAAAATTATTTATTTTGCTATCCCGGTTTGTTTACATTACGATGAACAAAGTTTAGTTTACTATCACAGATTTTAGAACTCGCTTTTTGTTATTCGTTCATCGAACTGTTCCTATTTTATATCGGAATATTGCACCATAAATAGGTAATTTCATTTAAAAAGGGATTTAAAGATCCTTTTTTATCTTAAAATGCAGAATCGGTATATATTTTAAAATTTTACTTTCGTCATCAATAATTCTTTCGGTAGCTACGGTATTAACAACTGAATGTGGGGAAAGTGTAACTCTTCATGCCACTTTCCTAGGTTGGCATGATTGTGATACAGAGTGTGGTTGTACAAATATATAAAAGTAAATTTATATGGTTTTCAGTTGTAGTAGCAGAAATATCCACTGCTGATTATTGTTTGTATTATTTGTATGAATGAAGACTCGGGTTAAAACATGAATTCAATTGAAGACATGGATTTATCATTGAACACAGTTTGCAAAATATGCTGTAGGTCAATGATACGTTTGATTCTTACCTAGTTGACCTCGTGTGAGGTAGAAACATTAAGATTTTCCAGACCAGTCCCTTTTATAGGGTGTTAAACTTGCATATCCTTTAAATGACAATGATTAAATGTAATTCCTTTTTCTGTTGTTTCCATTTTTAATTCCCGCTATTTTCATTTAGGTATAAATGTGAATTTTAGCTTTTTCTTTTTTAGTTCATTTTGATTTTATATCTAATCAAGCTTTATACACTTGCTTTATGCACTTACTTTTACACTTGCTGATCAATGGTTAATTGAATAGGGCACTGCCGTCTGAAAGCCTATAGGTTTAAATCTTGCTCCTGGCATGGATGTTTGTATCTGTTTCAGTTTAGTAATAGTCCTGATCTAATTGGCATATGTATTGCAAAAACATTGACTATAATGCTTTAAATCAAACCTTCCAATTACAATTATTCATATGCAATACCATTTTTCTTAGGTTAAAGTATGTTATCTGTCATGTTTTTATCAAGCAAATAGAGTTAAAGAGCATTATCATCCTAGACACCATTTTTACATCAGAATACGTGATTCAACTGGATCAATTCATATATAACATGTAAATTAAATCTCATAAAATAATTACTTCATTTATATATAATTCATATATAACTTTACATGCATACAATTATTAGTTAGATGTTTATTAAGTAGAATGACGGTTAAGTAAGTGTAGGATGCTGTTTATAAACTAAGACTATGGGCTTAAATTTTGTTTGTGAGGATGTGTAGCTGCAGTTGAACTCAGTCTAATTGGAACTAAAGTAGAAAACATTTACAGTAACTCTCAAAACAAACTCATGTAGTCAAAATGCTACTTATAAGTAAAATGACAAAGAGTTATATCGATAGTTTAAACTTATACATCTCATAATGTAATACAAGTAATGTTTTTTAATGATGTATGTTTTTATAGCTTAAATAATTTCCATATTAATTTTCTTGTTTCTTTTATTGCAAAAATTAGTTAGTTAAGGATGTTTGAAATTGCTCCTGGAAGAAGTATTGGGAAAGGCTATCCCTGTTTCATAGTTGCTGAAATTGGTCAAAATCATCAAGGAGATCTTGAAATAGCAAAGAAACTTATTCAGTGTGCAAAAGTAATTTCTTTATTTAATTTTTGTTTCTTGTAATTTCATAGTTATATTTTTGTTTGACTAATATTTTTCTTTTCTTTTCCTTTTAAAATACTTTCCTGCCTTGTAATGTTATTTATACCCAGTTTTGCCAAACTAATTACTAGTAGTGTGTTTGCCAATACAAGAGACCAAAAATAAAAAAAGTCACATTATAACTGGTTATTCTGATAATGCATTTGTGTGAATTCTAGACCCCAGCCTATGGGAATAGATAGTTATATTATTACCCCTCTATTCCTGTAGTCTATGCCTATACTTACTCCTATTTTTATACATGTTACAGATTGAATACAGTCTGTGCTGTTTTAAGTTTGTGTGCTTTTATGTGTTGTAGAATTAGAGTATAGAATAAAAGTAATCAGATTATTGGGCCTGACAGAAGGAATTGTCTTTATCTACAAAATATGGTTGAATTTGAATACTATTGCTGTAAAAATGGATGTAGTCAAATGTGCAGCAAGTTTAATTGATTGGTAAGCAAAGCTTCTCATTCTTGAGTTAATCAGGAGTTCAAATATGAGGGGATTATATTCACTAAAAGAGATGCAACTTTATGAAAGATCCTTAAAGATATTTTACAGAAATGCTATTAGAAGAAAAGTTCATTTGTTTTTCTTTTTTAATTGATATACCAGCTGTAAATAAAAAAGTAGTAGATGATGATATTTACTAGCTCATAATAAGTGGCAAATTTCCATCAAAATGTTGCAAAATTGTAATAGGATGTCAAAAGCATAAAATGGTACGATTTGGCAAGTATAGGGCAAAACCTTTGTTTAGTTATTATCTCTGGTCTTGGCAAAGGCTATAATGGTTTATGTCAGACAGTCACTGGCAATGTTATGAAGATAGAATATATATATAGTACTAAAAAATTAGCATGAGCAATTTTTAATTTCTAATTTTATTTTTTTCTCTTAATCAATATATAAAGTTATTTTATATTTAGAAATAACAAGAGAGCATTCCAGAATACTTATACTTTAAATTTGTGCTTGTTATTTTACATTGAATGTGCCTGCCTTCAATACTCATTCTAAAAGATTATTTGTACCTCACATACACACATAGATAGATATCTGCATGCATATTACTTAGCTATGTGTATTATTAAAAATTTCTGTAATCTCCATAAATAAGTGTAGTTTTTGTAGTTAAAATATGTATAGAGTGGGATATATTTTATCTAACTTGAAAAGATCATTTTATATTACATCTGCTCTGCTATTGAAATATTTGTTAAAACTATATGAATGGGTCTTGAAAAGGTATTTAAAATATCAAACATGAAATAAATAGCAAAATTTAGCTATTTCTGGCTAATTAAAAATTATGGCAAAATTTGAATTTTTAATTTCTTTTTATATTTTATTTTATTTTTTTGATGAGATCAATGTTTAAGATCTTTCTTAGAAAAATAAATTTTTAGTAATTATTCTGCGATTGAAAGTTATATACTTAGTAAGTTAAATTAGAGATAAGCTACTGCAGCCAATGAAGTAAATTGAATTCTTAGCTTAATTTTATATAGTCTGTATCAAACCTCAGATTTATTTTTGCAAAATTTATCTTCATAATCAATTAAGGTAGTCAATTAAGATTTTAATTTTTCACATTAGATGTAAAACTGTTTAACCACAATAAATGTTCTCCAAATATTAGTCATCAATTGTATTTATCTACCAAATATTATTTGCCCCTCTTGCATTACTTGCTAATAGTCAAGCAGGTAATGTGCTGCTTTGTAGTACCTTATTTCTGTCTTTTTCATATTGGTGTAAAATTTAGCTATAAATTCAATACAGTTTTTTTAATGTGTTATGACTGAATTTTTGATGATATTCTATCATCAATTTAAAACAAATGCTATATTAATTACACAAATCCTGAATTGAATAATTATATCTTTAATTTGCTCTGCTCATTAGAAACTTAGTAGAATTTTTTAAGTGTATGAAATAAAATAACTAGGTCTGTAATATAACATTTTTAGAATGTTTCCATTAGTATGTACAGGTATAGGACAAAATAATAGCAGCACCCATTTAAAAATGGGTTGGCCTTTGACCGTCCCATTAATGGCTGCCTCATGTCAGAACAGTATCCTACTTATTAGTGGGGAAAGGGAAAGAATCAGTCGAGTATTTGGCAGTGAGACAGTTTCATGAGAAAATTCTATTCCCAGCAAAGCATGATTATGTCCTACGTCTCTGATGTGAAAAGAGGCATGATAATTAGAGTTCGCCTTGCTTGAGTATCCATGTTCAGAACTGCCAACCTTGTGGGTGTTTCAAGGACCACTGTATCAAGGGTTATGACAGTCTACAAAAACCTGTGCAAGGTATCTTCTGCAAAGCATAACAGTGGGTAGAAATCAAAGCTGAAAGGCCATGATAGACAGGTATTGAAGAGGATAGTCACCCAAAATTGCAAGACTACACTGCCACAGATAATATCCTAGATGAATACCCACCTTCTGAACCAAATATCCATGAAAACTGTTTAACAAGAGTGGCATGCTGTGAACATTGATGGCAGAGTAGCTATTCCAAAGCCACGTTTTGGCACACAATGCTATGAATAGACTACAGTGATGTTGAGACCACCTAAATTGAATACAACTGCAATGGAAACAAGTCATTTAGTCTGATGAATCCTCATTTACATTACTCTAGACCACTGAACATGTGTTCGTCTAGCAAACACCAGCAGGAGTATTTCATGTTGACTGCCTCGTTCCAACCATGAAATATGTAGGGGGTTCTTTGATGGTTAGGGCCACAATATCTTCCCATAAATTGGGGCCTCTTATTGTCTTGAGGAGAGTGATCACAGGTGATCATTATCGAAGCATTTTTGCAGATCATCTTCATCCTATGCTTCAGACTCTCTTTCCAGGAGAACATCCTGTGTTCCAAGATGACAACACCACTGTTCACATGCCTCGCTGTGTTTAAATATGATTACATGTGTATGATGATAAAGTGGAATATCTAATTTGGTGTCTTCAGTCCCCTGATCTCAAAATCATTGAGCCTTTGTGGTGTTATATACAGAACAAAGCCTGTGCTCAGTTTCTTCTTCTGCACACACTATGTGAACCTACACAAGGAATAAGTGCAAATTCCAATGAATTTTGTTCAAGACCTTTATTTGTCAATCCTATGTCAAATTCAAGCTGTCATTCAAGCTAAAAGTAGCCCTTACTTATTAAAAATTTTCATATTTTCACAGGTGTTCATATTATTTTGTTTTATACCTGTACATCTGACTAATATTTACTTTATTTTCTTAAGTTACATTCAATTAGGTGTTAAATAATCTTACCAGTGCTTTAAATACAATCTTTAGGAAAAGTATAAATGTAGATTGCTGTTCTTTAAAGTAATACAATTAATTTGTACATAACAATTAATTTGTACATATTTTACACCATAGTATTATACTTTATAACTGTAATATGTCATAATTGTATAGCTAATGAAAAACATTTTTGTTTATGCTTAGAGTTGCTATATTAATTGGACTAAATTATGGCCAAATTGATAAAACTCCACCTTTTTATATGAGAGTTTATATGTTTAAATGCTACTGTACATAATGATGCTCATTGCTAATCAGAATTAGTTTAAGTAGTAGTTTTCAGTCTAATTTCTTGTTACAAATAGCATTCCAAATCAATCCATATTAAATTAGTTCACACATTCTCCTTTTCTTTAACCTTTCTATCTGTAGAAGAAATCAATAAGCAGTAATATAGTTCTTATTATTAAGTATAGAATCACTTTTCTGTTAAAAGTATCAATTTTTAAAAAAATATTTAAAATTTTTGGGGTTTTCAATTTTGTTATTTTAATACCTTAGGATTCAGGTAATTAAATAAGGTAATTGTCACTATGTTTTTCATAATTATGCTTCAGTTCATTTTTATTTTTATGATTTTAAATAATTTTTTATTTAGTTCTAATTATATTTATTAACATAGCTTATAAGCTTTAATTTTTATAAGGAACTTTTTTATCCCGTGAATTGATAAATTTTATTATTCTTTAATCAGGTTATTTTAAAGTTCTGGAGGAATATCGAAGCAAATTTTAGAGTTTTCAGATACTGGATGCCTGTAGATGACACTTAATTTCTTGCATGTAATTATTGTTTATGATCCTTTTTCATAATATCTTGATTATGTTTTATCTTTTTTATGTTTTGTTGTTTGAATATTGGTTTTTTTTTAATATTTTTAATATAATTGTATTAAAATTTACAATATTATAATCTTTTATAACAAACATGTAAGTTGCTACAGAAGCATAAAAAATAATAAATCAAAATCCCTATTTTACTAATAAGATATGAAGTAAAATCTTCTTTTACTAAAGCTATTTTTCTCTGTTTAATGTTCCACATTCATAAGAGCCATGTTTACATAGGGCTATTATAAGCCAATGAAATTAAATGACCCATCTTCTAGTATTTTGAACTAAGTATTGGCTAATTTAAATGGGATAGAAGATACTATAGCTTTCTGTATTACTTCTGCTGTAGTATTTTAAAGAAATTTTAACATGTTTTGCATTTTAATCTATATTGTTTTTAGAAGTACCTTCTAAAAATGTTTCTAAAAATGTTCAATGGTTATTTATTCCCTTTAATTAAATTTGAAAGATTAAATCATCATCATGCCTGCCAATTATTATACATTATACATAAAAAATACTCATTTTAAATATTCTTTACACCTTTGCATCTGAACCATCTTTTCTTTATACAATTTTTACTGTTTGCTACATTTTATATTATCCTTATGACATATCCTCAAATTTTCTAAAATCTGTTTTGAGCAGTATTTGAATCAAAGCTATGTTACTAGAACAAGAGCCTACTACTTTCCTTAATCCAATTGGATAATAGCATAGAAGTAATTAATTTGCTATAAATTTGATATTCCTTTAATTATAGATATTCTTTATCTGTCCAAAATGTTGAAAAGTAACATAATAAAAGTTAATTTTTCATGTCCCTTTTTATCTTAAAATTTTTTGCCTTCAAAAACTGTGTAATCTGTTAGTCCTCAATAGCAAGAAATTTATGAATTGATTTCAATAACTGGGGTATGGGGTGATGTTGCTTATGCTTAATTTTACACATTACTTTTTTCACTAGGTTGGCAGGTATGCATTATCACTTATATTGTTTTTTAACTAGTTATTGATTTAAAAAACTGCATTTAGAATATTCTATGAAGAATTTTTTTAAGATGAAAATGTGTCTCATTCTATTTTCTGAAAAAAATATTTTATGTGTTAAGACATGTATTGTTTTTTAAGGAATGTGGTGTAGATTGTGTAAAGTTTCAAAAATCAGATATCCATGGTCGATTTACCCAAGAAGTATTAGACAGACCATATATCAGCTGTAATTCATGGGGCAAGACATATGGAGAACATAGAAAGAGAATTGAGCTCACAGAAGAGGAGTTTATTGAACTGAATCAATATGCTTCCACTTTAGGAATATATTTCAGTGCATCAGGAATGGACAAGGTATTGTTTAGGCCAATATCAGTTTATCTTATATTTATTATTAATTTGAAACAGTTAGATTAAAAGATAAATTTTAACTACATACATCTTAATTTAGATATTTCTCTAAATAGTTTAGAAATATAAAAATATTTTTCTTTTCATATATAAGGGGTTCACAACAAAAGTGAAGTATGTCTATTCAGAATAATTTCAATAAATTATGTCCTAAAGTTTCTGGCACATAATCAATTCCTGGGTATTTAAATTAATTTTAAAAAATGCTGTTTAAATAGGCTAATACTGCCTATACATGGAATAGTAAAACAAATAGTAAGAATATATGGACAACTGTGCAGCATATTTACATGATATTTCTTTTCTGTGACTTGTCAAATTTTTAAGTAACCCTAAAATTTAAAATAGTGGATCATACAGCCTTTTGGGTAAGAAATATTGATTAATTTAATCAGAACTACAGGAAAGTATTAAAGCTGTAGATGATCTAGAAAAACTGTGTTTTTTAAAAATATATAAAAATTTTGCTGAAAATAATATACTGTATGTATGCTGATAGACAATATACAAGATGGAAGTAAAAGAGTGCTCTTTCTTTAAATCAAGTGTTTCATTTGCACAAAATAAATATTAATAATAATTTTTTTATTATTAAATGTTCTTGATACAAGTATTACTTAAATTATTAAGTATTTCATGTTAGTGTTATTATTATTAAATTCATAATTATATATTTTATGTATTTACGAAATTCTTAAATTCAATTTCCTTTCCATCTGCAAATGAAATATTAAACATAGGTTTAACAGTGATAAACTTTTTTTTAATGTTATTTTTATATATGTGTGTTTGTGAGTTAGTAGTCTTTTTTTTTATAATTTTATAAATTTTCTTTATAGTCGTCTATTGATTTCCTGTATAAATTAAATGTACCATTCTTCAAAATTGGATCTGCAGATTGGTCTAATTTGCCCCTTCTCTATCATGCTTCAAAATATAAAAAGCCTCTAGTAATATCAACTGGAATGGCATGTCAAGAAAGTGTATATAAAATGTACAAAGAGATTTCTCGAGTAAATGAATCAATTGCTATAATGCAGTGTACAAGTTCATATCCAACTAATCCAAAGGAAGTAAACCTGAATGTCATCAAGGTAATAATTTATTTTTTAAACTGCTACTCAGGTTCAAATATATATTTAAAAAAAGTCACTTGCTTTCTTAAAAAAATGTAATTTTTTTAAAGAATTATCTGTCAAACTATCAGATCTTTTATTTTTTATAATTAAACTGATAATAGCAATTACTTGAATACATAAACATAATATTCCAATAAATGCATTTGTTGTAACATATTTTATAAAATGAATAATCATTGCTAAAATTTCCATTTTTAAATCATGTAAGTAAAGAACATCAGTAGAGTTATATCAAAAGATAGCATAAATATGCTTTTATAATATATAATCTGATTTTGAAGTGGGCATTTTGTAGTAAATTATGTATTAAATTTCTAAATATTGTAAATAACACTAATTTTAATGTGGGTAAGAGCAAAAAATAAATAAATAAGTAAATAAAATCTTAAAATATTATTGAAGAAAATTCTTGATGAATATATTTGATCAAATTTTAAGTAATTATTTTGAAAGGGATATTTAGACTGAATTTATTATTAAATGGATGTTGCTCAAAATTTTTAAGTTTGTAGGGATAGTGATATATTAAATAACTATAAATATCTACTTCAATTTTATATTTTTAAGTTTTGTTTTGGTCTAAAATTTTAAACTGTTTTTCAAGCTTCTGTTTCCTTGCTTTAGACATATGAAAAGCTTTTTCCCCATGCTGTCATTGGTTATTCCGGTCATGAACTTGGAATTGAAATTAGTGTATCAGCTGTTGCTGTAGGTGCTAAAGTTAGTATTTTTCTATATTGTAAAATATTTTGTTTTAGTGCTTTCTGATTAATTATAATTTTGTCATAATTTTACTGTCTTGTGATTCTGTATTTCAAGATATTATCATCCTCTCTCCTTTTCTAGTTTGTTAAATAATATTTTATAAATATGACCTGTATATGATAGTCAAAAAACTAAAGCATTGGCAAAAGGCTGAATCTAAAGGTTTTAATATTTTTATTCATAAGTTTATCCATTACTATTTCTAAGCTTTATCCCTTTATTTTCTGAATTATATAAAGAATTTATAAAACTGTCAAAATTGTAATCATATATAAACAATGAAGCATTGATAATTTAAATAATTATAATAGTTAAAATGAAATAAATCTGTTTTATCTTCTGATAATAATCATTTAAAAAATTTTAATCTATTAATATATTATGATTTAAATCTTCATGATATCATTTTCCTTTACTTACGGTGGTAGTATATTTTATGCAGTATAATATTTCATAACCTATATTTTTTTTTATTTTATAAGTATATGGATTCATTAACATAAGAACTTTTTTATGCCTGTACATTAGTATTACAAAATTTTACTATTAAATGACACAAGCATAGTATTTAGAAATGGATACATTAATGGATACTTAAAAGTTGAAGTTGTTTGAATAAAGGATTACAATTGAAATGTCTTATGTAATCTTAACATACTTATGTTATTAGTTGTTATTCAGCATTTTGTATACTTAACATTACAAAATTTGTATTGCAGATTCTGGAACGCCATATAACCCTTGATCATTCGTTGAAAGGAAGTGATCATATTGCTTCTCTTGATCCTAGAGAGTTGCAGAAGCTTGTATCTGAAGTTAGAAGAGTTGAAGAGGCTGTAGGATCTTATGAAAAAGAAGTACAAAATGGAGAAATAAGCTGTTATGAAAAAGTAATCCTCCTTTTCTTACCTTTAAAAGCTTTTAACACTTATCACTGTCCTTTATAGTATGTTATTTGTTTTAACTAAATATGTCCTATTAAAGCAAAGCCTAAAGTACAAATATAAAAAAAAGTTGCGGTATGAATAAGTATAAATGAAATTGAAATTTAACTTTCTTTTATTTTTTACTAAACTTGTGCTTTTTTGTCAAATTTGGAACTCATTACTTTCTATTTTCTATTTAAACTTGAATCTTAAAGTTGAATTAATTTTTATATTTTATAGCCTCTTTTTAATAATATAAAAGAAAATTTATATTTACTTTCATTATATTTTTAGAGCTTTTGCATCCATATTCCAATTGTGTCTTCAGTCATAATCAGTTTCTTAAGTGATTTAATGCAAAACATATTTCAATAACCTAATTATAGTATTTGAAGTATCAAAATTATATTTTTCACTTGTTCTACTTATTATACTACTTCTATCATATTTATATAGTTTATGTTTGCTTCTTAAAAAATGACTTATTAGAAAACTTAAAGCATTTAATTCTATTAAATTTTTACTAAGAATAATAGATGTATGGTTATATTCATTTTTATTTCTCTTGTGGGGTTCAATAGAATCTGTATAAGAGGCCTTTCTATAAAGTAATGGTACTAGCAGAAAGGACTAAAAGAAAGGATATTTGTATATAATTTATGGCAAATGTATTTTTTATCTCTTTCAATCTCTTCCCCATTAGTACTTACACATCAACCAAGTCTTGTTTTTTACTGGTGAAAAACATATATTTATTTCTTTGATAACTCTTATAATGCCATGATATCTTTTAACAGCTTCTTTTTAGCACAAAATTTATTTTTAATTGCTTTTACTTAACTTCACTTGTGTGTCAGTTGATATTTTAAAATCAGTTTTCAACTACCTTCCTGACCAGCTAGAGATGTGAAATTTTGCACACAGGTTCAATTTTGGTGACAATACAATATTCAATCATAAAAATAAATTGAAGAAAAAAAATCAGTTTTGTAAATGCAAATAGCTGCTCTACGTACTTAGAATCCCAATTGCACAGATATCAATTTGTATATACTTTACAAACAGCTCTTGTGTTCAGTTTTTTTTTTTTTTTTTTTTTTTTAATGGTAAAGTTATGCCTTTAAAACTCTCTAGTAAAAACTGAATGTAGTTGTGAAATTTTCTTTTTTACTTATTGCTATATTTTCTTTTCAGTTAGGCAAAACTGTTGTTGCTAAAGGTTTTATACCCTCTGGTACTATCATAAAGGAAGATATGATTGATGTCAAAGTTGCCTGTAAAAAGGGTTGGGATCCAATTAACTTTTATGAGTTAATTGGGAAAACTTTAAAAAGAGACTATTCTAATGAAGAAAGCATTATGCCAGAAGATGTTTTATGATGATAGTATTCATTTAAAAAAATTTGTTAACTTGATTATTCTGTGATTTTATAAGTTCTGTTTGTAATCTTTAAAATAATTTTTGTTTTCTTGTTTTTACAATATCTTTGATTCTTTTTTTTTTTTTGTATAATTTTATCAATTTTTTTTTTCTGATAATATGCACTTTTTAATTAATTTTAGAACTTGTTATAAAATTTTGGATTTTCTTTTATTCATTTTATAATTAGTAAGGTATTTTAAGAAAGGGTGATACTTTAAGAATTTTGCTTGAAAATAATTCTCAAGATATTAGTAAATATGCAAACATTTTCAGAGCTTAAGAAAATTCAAAAATACTATTTATTATTTTTGTTATTATCAGTTTTTATGGTTCATTCATATGCATAAAAATTTAAAAAATGATTAATAGCTTTTCTATTTTAACTGTGTGGGATTGCAAAAGGAAGGGATTATTCTAAACATACAAACTTCCCAGTCTATATTTTTTCCTTGACTTTTTTAGACAAATGAGAAAGCCTGAGAGTCTGCATTTTCATTTTTTTAAATATTACAGTTGTCAAGCTTGTACTGCAAAATATCAGAGTTCCCCATTTTGTTATAATCTTTCTACATCTATAAACTTTTTTGAGATATACATAATTGTCATTAGCAATAATTTGCAAAGCAACTTTTCTTTGGGGAAAAATGGCCACTTCAGAAAATCCATGTTTACTAGCCATTTTTTGGGGGGGGGGATGGTGAATAAACTTACAATAAATTGATATGTAGCATGGCATTTACCTGTTTGAAGATACCATTTGATATATAGAAAACAATGAAGATGGAAGATATAATTACATATATACACACACATATATATGCATATATATCATTAGGAAGAGGAATCTTAATCTATAAAGACTGGTGATCTAAGTATTAAGGCATTATCTGGAGTTACTTCCATTCTTAATATTATTTTGGCATTAGCTTCAATTTCAGACCTTGTATATTTCTCCCTAGAAAGCAGTCCAAAGATGCCTATTTTTGTCACTAAAGTGTACCAAAAATAGAGAAAAAAAAGACTATAACAATCATCTTGCTTTTTGAATGTTCTTATTATTCATATCACCAAAGAATACCTTTTCAGACCACTGTCTTCTACAAATCATTTGCTGTGTCTCTTCTATTCTCCTAATCAAAAGTTTGGTGCCTTTAATACTTTTGTCCCAAAAGCTTTATATATTTATTCTGTCTGCAAATTATTAATTCTGAGCTCAGTCATCTGAAGATAATTGGTGTAATATGTGGATATCCCCCAAGTTAATTGATTCCATTTGTATGAAACTTTCTCATCCTGTTTGGAAATGAAGAACTTATGAGTAGATTATTTTACCTTTTCTTCCTAAAATTAGTCAGATTGTTAAAATTGTCAAAAGATTTGGTTTGGGAGTCATTTTTAATCCTGTTAATAAAATTTCTTTTTCAAATCTCAAGTACTTTATTGAACATTTAAATAGCTTGAACATGTATGGAATATTGCCAGTGTGGGCTTTCTTACATTGGTCATACCAAATGTGCTCTTAAATTTCATTTGATAAAGAATGAGATTTATACCAGAAATCAGAATCTAAAACACTTTAAAATCAGTCTATGTTCATGAAATTGCCATTATTATTTACTGCCTCTATTATTAAAAAGGGTTGTTCATATCTTTATCTTGATTTCTAGGAAGATTTCTATATCTTCAAAAATGTTCCTATGATAGTTAATAATATTAACAGCCATCTTAAGTTTTCAAATATTTAGAAATCATTTACCTAGTTTCGGTTGATGTTAAAAGGAGAAAATTAATAAAGTAAAAATAAAACAAAAAATTTTATTCTATTAAAATTCTATTATTTTTTCCTCTTTCCCTCAATCTGTGTTGTTTTTAACTCCTTGGGATAACCTCTTTTGTGATGTCTAGTGGCTGTTTCTGTTAAGTTTGATTCAAGTGTTAGGTTCAGGCTATTGTTGGTGTTTAAGCCATTGGCTTTCTAGCCTCTTCCTCAGTCATTAACTATCCATTAAGTTCATTCACATTGAGAATGTTGCTTGCTTAAAGTAGTAAAAGAGCTGTCTGCATTCTTTGTCTCCATTCTTTAGCTTTGTGTTTTATACACGTACATTTCCCCAGCCCCGCACCTACACGATCCAGTAAATTCAAAGGTGCCATTCGTTAGTACTTCGTTAGTACCGGTTAGTACCGCAAAAATTTTCGTTAGTACCGAATTTAAAATAAAATTATTGCATTTTTTTATTACGCTGGGAAAATGCGAGCCCCGCACCTATGGAATTCCCCCCTTTCAAAGATGTCATTCGATAGTACTTCATTAGTACCGGTTAGTACCGCAAAAATTTTCGTTAGTACCGAATTTGAAAAAAAATTATAGCCGTTTTTCTTTTCGGGGCTCTAGAAAGGTAAGCCCCGCAACAGCATAATTTTGCTTATATTTCCAAATTCAAAAATGTCATTCGTTAGTACTTCGTTAGTACTGGCAATTACTGCAAAAATTTCGTTAGTACCGAATTCAAAATAAAATTATTGCAATTTTTTATTATGGTCAAAAGCATTTCTCCAGCCCCGCACCTACACGATCCAACAAATTCATGCTCTACATGTTGACTGGCTACGTCACTGTGTATACACACACACACACACATATATATATATATATATATATAAATCTGCTGGTATGATTCGTTAATATAACTGTTACTATGTCAAATCCAGTATAATGTTTGACTATTTTAAGATTAGTCGTTTAATCTAACAGCATTAAGTTAAATAACAATATGAAAATTGTGAAAATTCACACAGTAAAGCTAAGAATTTACTACTATACTTGTAATAAGATTCAGCAGGATAAACATATATATCTGTCTGGGTGGGGAAAGACGAGTTTCAGGGGGTATCACATTACTCTCAAAGACAATTTACTGCCCAAATGCACTCTTTCCCCTTTCTTGGGGGTGAAATCTGTTTTCCTTGGCCCATCCCCTTTTTGAAGGAAAGTGGTATAATGTTCCGTAGTTGGTCAAGGAACTTGAGATGTTTTTATGGCACTGATTTTGTGCATCTTTATCGAACCCTCTTAAATTACTTTCATTTACGGTGTTGATTCCAAACTATTTTGACCGTTGTGTTATTTTATAATATCATGAATATATTTAAATCTGTGTAAATGACTTTTCGTTTGCTTCCTTGAGTATAATTTGATTATTTCAAAAATGCCGAAAAAGCCTCTTGTAGAAAAACATGATCTGTAAAATGCTTTCTTAGCTTACAGAAATGAAATTACAGATGCTGAAGACCGTATAAATCCACCGACCTGCAACATTTGGAATGAAATAAGTAATTATCTGAAAAACATCTATACTGCAAAATATCTGTATGTGTACGTAAAACAAAATAGAGGAAGTGTATGGGAAAAATTAGGAATTGAGAAAAAAGCCAAAACATCCCGACTAGATTTTTGTAATTTGAATTATGAATCACTTCAAGATAAATCCAATTTAAGTAATAAATCTGCTTTAACAAGTGATGTTGATAAAGACTCTCAAGAAATAGAATTTAGTATCACATTATCTTCAGAAGAGTGGGATTTAATTAAACCCACAGAAAGAAAATATAAATTATTAAATAACTATCACCAATATATTTTACCGCCTCATATATGGACATCAATAATCAATGAACATTTTTGGAAGGCATGTTCTTTGTCATGCTGTTTCACATTTAAAAGAGCCCAAGTCAAAACTAATTCATTTCCATTTATCAACATCATTGGTCATTGCAGTAGTTGCAATTCATAATTTCATGGATTTATTGAAATTGAACCAAGAGAAAATGCAACAGCAGTCTTTAAGTGTTTCTATTCTGGGAACTTCAAAAACTGTGATACAAAAGACAAACGGCGGATGATTGGGAAAACTAAATTATCTGCTTATGATGAAGTATGCCAAAGAAATGCATCTGCTACACTTTACAGAAATGTTACAGCTGCAAAAATTATGAAATTTGGAGATCCTGAACCATCACATTTGTCAGCTTTAAATGCACTCCGCATCATGAAATGTAAAGACAGAAAAAAAAAGATTACATACATGATAACCCAATTATAGCTATTAATGTTATGATGCACAGTCCACAGTTCAAAGGGACTATTAGAGCTCTAGGTTATGATCCCTTTTATATGTATTATTGGATGCTATCTCAGACTCAGGTTTATAATACTTACTGTAAAGAACAAAATTATACGAAAATATGTATAGATGCTACGGAATTGTTGTAAAAAAGTTAGCGCGGCCATTTAATGCAACTTCAGCACATATTTTCTTTTACAAAGTAGCTATTCTTGATGAAATTTCAAACATGCAATATTCGTTTTGCAACATGCTATCCAAAATGCATGACAATATTTCCATTTATAATTGGCTTATAAGTTGGATAAGAAGCGGGGCCCTATCTCCAAAAGAAGTTATCTGCGACCATTCCATAGCACTATTATCTGCTTGCGTGAGAGCATTCACACAATACTCCAGTTTAGTTGATTATTTAAATACGTGCGGCATTCTTGTCTTAAACAAAAAAGGCCAAGGATTAAAAGAAGTACCCAGATGCTACATACGTTGTGATGTAGCTCATACTATGAAAATTATTTCTTCGTGGCCTTGTCTAAAAGGACAAAGTTTTCGGACAAGAAATTTTTACATCAGATGTATGGCTCAAAATGTTATAAATAACAATATTAAAGATGTCGAAGAAATTCTTAGAGCTCTTTTAATTGTTGCTCTAAGTGAAACCGAAGGTATAAATTTGGAAAATGGAGAGCCAACTCACTGCGAAATTTCTAAATTAATGTTAAAGCTTCGCATTACCCATGGCTTGCCCGAAAAGGGTGTCAAAGACAATTTGACTACCTTAGATTAGATTAGATTTAGGGTGGAGCGGCACAATGGCACCAGCACTGCGGCCCAAGGCCTATTGTACTGAAAAGCCCCCCATTCGCAGGAGCAAGAAGCTCCAGCACATGGCCAAGAAACAATAACCATTAGATCTCAGAGAGACCAATAGCTGAGATAAATTTCAGCAGCAATTTAACCGGGAAGTTAATCAGTTCCCACGGCTCGATGAAATGATACCCAAGGAATTCAAATCTCTTGGCACAATAGTATTCACATTCACATAGAATATGTCATGAACTTTCTTCCGCCATATGGCACCCCCTACATACTGGGCTATCTATAATGCCAATAATGTTGAGATGCCTCTTAAGGCAACAATGGCCAGTCAACAGGCCAATGGCCACCCTTAGCTCTTTTCTACTGAGCCTAAGTAACTCCTTGGCCCTCAACCAGGGATAACCTTGGTTAAGCTCTTTGGACTGCCTTTGATTATTAGAGTCAAGCCAGTCATTATAAGTCTCCCCCATTAGGAGGTCCCTAACGGTTCTTCTCACTACAATATGAGGAAGACCAAGTACAGGTTCTGGCCCAATGAAGGGCAACTCAGAACCGTACTTAGCAAGATCATCGGCAACCTCGTTGCCAAAAATACCGCAATGACCAGGAACCCATACTAGGGTTACCTTATTGACCATAGCCAACTGGTTAATGGTCTTATAGCAATCTCACACAATTTTGGATGAGAAGCAGTACTTGTGCAGGGCCATAAGTGCAGCCTGACTATCTGAGAAGATTTTTAACCTTCTCTTGGCAACCCCTCTTGCTATGCAGTTATTTGCACAAGCAAGAATGGCAGCAACCTCAGCCTGGAAAACAGAAACTAGTTTACCCAGGGAGAATGAAATCCTGATGTTCCTGGTAACACAGAAAGCACCAGAGCCGGTCCCAGATGGCGTTTTAGAGCCATCTGTAAACCATACCTCATTAGCACGTGTGAGAAGCTTACAGGGTTCTTCCCACTCACGCCTAGAGGGAAAAACAACATTAAAGTTGTCAGTGAAAGTAAACTTCTTGAACATCCAAACTGAAATCATCGTAAGAGAAGGATGTCCAGTGATCCTATTATTAAATTTATACAAGGATCTTTCAGAAGAAGTTTACCATAGTCCAAGAAACTTCAACCTATGGGAGCAAAGAATTGCTTCCAGCTCGACCTGCTTATGAAGGGGCAAAAGGCCCAGGAGCAGGTCCAGAGTTTGCGAGGGAGTAGTCCTCATGGCACTAGTTATACTGACTGTAGCCATTCTCTGAAGACTAGCAAGCTCCCTAATGGTAGTGACCTAGCATACTTTGCCCCACCAGGCAATGGAACCATAGGTCACAATAGGTATAACTACCTTAGTATAGATCCAATGGGCTATCTTTGGTGATAGACCCCAATTGGAACCTATGCCACGCCTACAAGACCAAAAGATATGTTTAGCCTTGTTGATGCAATGCTTGGTATGACTATTCCAAGTCATAGTCCTGTCAAATGTAATGCCGAGGTACTTCACCTCATTTTGATAGGCCAGCTCTGAGTTGAATAATCTCATTACTGGCATATCCTTAATTCTTCTTTTGGTGAAAAGGATAAGATTTGTCTTACCGGGATTAACCGATAGACTCACCTCCTTGCACCATCTCTCCACTTTTTTTAAGGTAGTATTCATGAGGTCAACAACAGTATTCTGAAATTTTCCTCTTACTACCAAGGCGATATCATCTGCATAACCTATGCAGGTGAGACCAAGAAAATTAATGTTGTTAAGTAATTCATCAACCACAAGGCTCCACAGGAGAGGTGATAAAACTCCCCCCTGCGGACAGCCTTTGCAGTTGGTAACCTTAACAGTGTCATCCAGTAGTGTTGCCTGGATCAGTCTGGTAGTAAGCAGACTATTGATCCAGTAGCACACAAGAGGATTGACATTTCTGCGAATTAACGCATTAAGAATGACATTAGTAGGTACCCTGTCAAAGGCACCCTCAATGTCAAGAAAAGCAGCAAGTGCCATTTCTTTACCATTTACGGCACCATCTATGGCTGTAACCAGCTCATAGAGGGCCGTATCGGTAGACCTACCAGGCGTGTATGCATGCTGGTGGCTAGAGAGAGGAAAGACACATAAGGCCTTATCCCTAATATGCCTATCAATTAGTTTCTCTAAAGTTTTTAAGAGAAAGGAAGTTAGGCTAATTGGCCTAAAGGCCTTGACATCATCATATGAGGGCTTACCTGGCTTAGGTATAAATATCAATTTACACGTACGCCAAGTAACAGGTATATAACCATGACTACCTTAATTGAAGAGGAAAAAGATGAGGCTAATGTACTTGACATATGCAAGGAATGCTACCAAATCATGCATAATAATTGGCTAGAGTGCGAAGCTGAATAAATAAAACGCCTAGAGAGAGGAAAGACACATAAGGCCTTATCCCTAATATGCCTATCAATTAGTTTCTCTAAAGTTTTTAAGAGAAAGGAAGTTAGGCTAATTGGCCTAAAGGCCTTGACATCATCATATGAGGGCTTACCTGGCTTAGGTATAAATATCAATTTACACGTACGCCAAGTAACAGGTATATAACCATGACTACCTTAATTGAAGAGGAAAAAGATGAGGTTAATGTACTTGACATATGCAAGGAATGCTACCAAATCATGCATAATAATTTGGCTAGAGTGCGAAGCTGAATAAATAAAACGCCATAAATACTTACTCAAATCTAATAAATATCAATTTACATGTATGCCAAGTAACAGGTATATAACCATGACTACCTTAATTGAAGAGGAAAAAGATTAGGCTAATGTACTTGACATATGCAAGGAATGCTACCAAATCATGCATAATAATTTGGCTAGAGTGCGAAGCTGAATAAATAAAACGCCATAAATACATACTCAAATCCTATTTATCGATTTATTTTGGAATGAAAATGAAATTGTCCGAAATTCCGGCAGGAGGGAAGGGGCAAACATTATAGTTTGGGGATACCTGTAGAGGCATATCCAATGATGATAAAACTGCAAAAACTGTTGTTCAAACCTAATCTAACAAAGCTTTTTGGAATGAAAAATAAATTGAACCGAGTGTTTGACCACGGGGGGGGGGGGGACTTTTAGGACACCTTTGGGGTGATTTGGGACACTTTAAGTGTTGATCAAATGCCAAAAATGATTGATCGAGTTTAATCTAATGACGTTCTTCCGAATGAATTTATATATATATATATTAACACTTAGTTTAGTTCATTTCAAATTTCATGGTTCATTTTTCATTATGAACCAGATCAGAAGAAGATGATGAAGTATTAAAACTAGCATACATAATGAAGCAAACAATTATTGAGGGCAAATTATTAAGTACTAATGTAAAATATCTATTAAAAATGTAAACTTTTTTCTTATTTCCATAATAAAATATTCTGATATATTTTTCTGATAACTATGATAATATGAAAATTCCAAATATTTTTAATCAGTTGTTATTTAAATAATTTAATATTTATTTTTTATCATTCAAAGAAAAGTCAAATTGTTAAAATGAAAATCAGTTGAGTTTTCGAAAACAAAAATTAACCATTCAAAAAATATCAGACGTAAGATTGGATTGCTTTTCTGTTGAAAGTTTTATTTTTCGAAAAAAGCCAGAAAATGTCATCCCCGCTGTCCACAACTAAACAAGTAGTAATGAATTATAATGAAACATGCAGGTGTTCATTCATTCCTTTCCCAATTCTTCAGACTCCGATTTGACCACACATCTAGCTAGTTCTAAGGCTAGTCATATTACAGTGTGATTGTGGGGAGAGCGAGAAGGTCTGGAAGTTTATTACCCTCCAATGAATAGAGGTGAGAGGTTAACAGTAATTCAACATGTCAACAAGGAGACACTTCAGTGTCAACTTCTCCCCCGTACGTGGAACTCAGAAATAGGGTAAATGGGGCAGATTACGTAGACCATTAATCTCCAATAAAAATAATAAGACAAACAGAGATATTTATAATACAAAATGTCTCTAATCTAAAAATAGTACATTTTTTTTTTTAATTTAGGATTGATAACATAAGGATTGCTGTAAAATATTTGAAAAACTCAAGCTTCCTCTTAAAGTACTAAACCTTTAAAATCCAGAAGAAATAGTTCGAAACAATTTCCTTAGTTTTACATGTGTTTCATTAATATTAACTGAACCACTTCATGTATTTTAAGAGACTATAATAAACTTATTTTAAATTCGGTGCTAACGAAAATTTGTATAGTATAAATTGGGACTAATAAAGTACTAATTAATGAGAATTTTGAAATGCAAAAGCAAATTAAAATTGTTTCCACAGCCTCGAAATAAAAAATTCAAATAATTTTATTTTAATTTCAGAATTGACAGGCACTAATAGAATTTTTGAAACAGTCACAGAAAAAGCTTTTAGAAAATTGCGGGACTAGGGGAAATACTTTTTAAGGCAATAAAAAATTGCAATAATTTTATTTTAAATTCTGTACTAAAGAAAATTTTTGCGGTACTTATCGGTACTAACGAAGTACTAACGAATGGCACCTTTGAATTTTCTGGATCGTGTAGGTGTGGGGCTGGGGAAATGCTTTTCCCAGTAATAAAAAATTGCAATAATTTTATTTTGAATTCGGTACTAACGAAATTTTTTGCAGTAATTGCCAGTACTAACGAAGTACTAACGAATGACATTTTTGAATTTGGAAATATAAGCAAAATTATGCTGTTGCGGGGCTTACCTTTCTAGAGCCCCAAAAAGAAAAACGGCTATAATTTTTTTTCAAATTCGGTACTAACGAAAATTTTTGCGGTACTAACCGGTACTAACGAAGTACTATCGAATGACATCTTTGAAACGGGGGAATTCCATAGGTGCGGGGCTCGCATTTCCCCAGCCCCGCAATAAAAAATTGCAATAATTTTTTTTCAAATTCGGTACTAACGAAAATTTTTGCGGTACTAACCGGTACTAACGAAGTACTAATGAATGACACCTTTGAATTTACTGGATCGTGTAGGTGCGGGGCTGGGGAAATGTACGTGTTTTATACTATTAAACAAACTCGAATATTTTTGTCTGAGTGACTTTTCTCTACAAAACCCTATATCTTGTTTACATGGAAATGTTTTTATAGCAATAAATGAAAATCAAACATAAATCAAGCACAGTCAAAGATATGTTACCGAATCAGATATTAATATATAAATTAGAATGATTAATTAAGTAATTATTAATAGAAATTTTTTATAGGTGTATTAGTTTTATAAAAACTCATTGTGATTTTTTTTCATTTGTTCTGTTTTTAAAGTTATATTATTAATATGCAAATAATCTGTATTAACAGTACATAAAAGGGCTTTATAAATTATAGTGTAGTTAGTATTTGCAAATTCTGTCAGACTACCATTGAAATAAAGCTTTCTTCTAAAAAAAATATTAAAACTTATTCCAAATCTTACTCTTAATACTCTCAATCACAATGTCAAATAAAAATTATTAGTAAAAGAGTATTATGCTAACACAATATATTTAATATTACTTCTTAAATATTCTAAAATTATTTTTTTATTAGGTAATATCTGAATTCCTTTTATTGTTTCATTTCATTTTCCATAAATTTCATTTTTGTAAAGTCTTACATAAAATATATTTTTGGGGGCTTTGGTCTCTTATTTTATACCCACTTTCTTAATATGTTAAAGTTTATGATGTATATGTTTTGCAAATTCTGCTGTCTAACTCTATTATATTCATGTTGCCAAATTATATATATATATATATATATATATATATATATATATATATATACATATATATATATATATATCCTAACGTTAATGATTTCTTAAAAGTATCACTAAATTTCGTCCTGTAAGAGGTTGTTCTCTTCATAATATATACATTCATATATTCATGTAGAAATACATGAATATATCAACTAATATGTAAAAACTTTGTGTGTTTTGAGTTACTATATTTATCTTGCATTATGAATAAAACAGGAAATAATGTTCTTATATTGTTTTAAATGGTGAATAAATATCTTTTTATCCCAACTCATTAAAATGCTATTTATGTGTATTTATTCTGGAAATTTACATTTACAAATTACCATTTTGCATTCCTCAAGTATTAGGGGTGGGTAAGGATGAGTTTTTTGTAAAATGATTAAAATATTTATAAATTTATAGTGATTGATTTTAAACTTATAATTTGTCATGACCAATTTAATATTTTGAATAAAAGAAATACATAAGTATTCTAATGTCCAAATGCTAAACTTTATCACCTATATGTAGAATTGGTCCTATATTATTTATTTATATCTTGTAGTTGAAATTATAATCTGTACTTGATAAGCATATATATTTGATTCAATTATGTATTGAGTGCACATAATTTGTACCAAGTTATTTAAATTAGTGCTTGCAGTTAAGTGCTAAACTTGACATAATCAGTAATGGGATAATATTTTGTAACGCTTTAAAACATTATTAATTTTTACTGTTACTCATTTCCTATATATTTCTTTCTATTGAACTGAATAATTTTCTTACAGATTCTTTAGTTAGAAAATGGTATGTGTCATTACTGGGGCATACCCAGATATTAATTTTTTTAGGGGGTGTATATTGTCACTGTCAAGAAAGAAGTAATGTATTTAGTTTCAAATTATCGGTTTCAGAAAACCAAAGAATAACATATGAATCTAGTTTCTCTTACATAAATTATTCGGAGATTTATATAATTTCTATCAAGTTAAAAATATTACAAGAACAATAATGTTGAAATATAACAAAGACACTGTGCTAGAAAATTTTCTATATACTAGAAACAGTGGAGTCTAATATCATAGAAAAACTAATGCAAATCTTTTAATAGTAGAAAAAAGTGGTCAGAATTTTTTTTTTAAGTAATTTTTAAATTGCATATAGTGTCCTGTAAAATATTATTTTTATGGGGAAAAATTCATTTAAAATTTATGAGTTAAAACTGTTGAGTGAAACTCTAACTATACAGCTTAATAAACTATAAACCAAGAATATCAAACTCATGGCCCATAACAAAACTCTTAATATAAATTTCATAATTGAATTTAAAAGTGTTTTGCTACATTGCTAGTCATCTTTGGTTTTCCCAGATCAAGATTTGTTGTCTCCCACATATATTTGCTGTATATAAACAGGTGCTTTCATATGCTATATGAAAATTTTACTAACTTTTTTGACACAATGGCTCCTAAAGTAGGACTGAAAGTGGCAGAGAAAAGATGATAAGTATCAGGAAACATTTATTTGTTATGGTGTACTTACCTTACTTAATTTTCTTTTATTTTTTATACTCTATTGCTCAAAAAGAAACCTATACTTCTGTAAAAATTGAAGATTTATTCTATTTAGCCCGTGGAATGTTATATCTTTCTCTTTGAGTTTTACACGCTTGCTTTAGATCCTGGATGCCAGCATTTTGGGGTGGCAATTCTTTTGCATTTAAATCAATTTCATTTGTAAAGAAAGGTATCAAAACATTTAGAAGTATTTTATTTTAAATGTTAATAACTAACTTTATACCTTTCTGAAACCTCCCTCTAGTCTAAGAATCTATAGAAAGGGGAGTATTGCTGTTAGACCACATGCATCAAATACTTTTTATGAGCATTGATTCAATATATGAATGTGTTATTGAATTTTAGCAGAAAGATTATATAGATTTCTTATGCTTTCTCTTTTTGTTTGAAAAAGTTTCCTAAAGCAAACATGATTCATAATTAATTTTAAAAAACTGAATTTCATTGCTTACATCCTGTTCAGTTAAGGAAATAGAGATATGAAGCTAAAAGCTTAAAGGAAAAACTATGATTGACTTTATACATTTTTTTATGAATATAAATATGCACACATATATATAGAGAGAGGGAGAATGGGGACACTAACATACTATAGGACATACAGAATGTGGACTATGAAAATAATGACCCAATATGTGAAGTATAATGTGTCCAGATTGTTTCCCTATCTGTTTGTTAAAATAAAATTTTTTTATTTTATGTATTTTATTTGCTACTTTACAGTGGCTTATATTAATTTATACTTAATTATTCAGTTATATATATTTATGTTATTATGAATGTCTTCAAACAGTTTTTTATGGAGGACCTATGAGTTGAAAAAGGAACCCAATATTCAAAACAAAGTGAATCTTTAGGACCACTTTCACGAGTACTCAACAATATCTTATATTTATATGCATGCATAAATATGCACATACAGACATGTACTGTTCTCTCTAGAGTTTGTTTTCAAGTCAATATAACTTGGTGATCAGTAAAATGTGTCCGATTATTTTATTCAATTCATAAAAATATTAATGTGACAATTTAGCTGGTGGTAAAAGTAGCTAGGCTAAAAATGCTAAGAGAAAGGACACTTTATATGTGTGTGTTCGTGCGTACACGCTTGTGCAATATATCAAAAACTATTGGCCTCTACAGTTCTTAAAAAATCTCCCAATTCATGTTCTATTTTTATAGTCTTAACCTTCCCAGTTATCCAAATTAAATCCAGAGCATGAATCATTAAGATTGCATTCCTTTCACACATCTCAATGGGTTTACTATGCATGAGAATGATAATGAGAGATTATTAATTTAAACCAATTAACAGAATGGGTAATGGTGATAACCTTAGAAACTTCTGAGTAAATATTAATAAAAGAAGGAAACACATCTGTTACAAGTTTTAAAATCGCCTTTCTACCTAGGTAAAATTGTGTGGCACGACGTTCGGTCTCTAGGGCATTTCGAGGGATGTCTGTCTCGTAGAGTAATCAAAGTACTTGCGATCTACCCAACTCGAGCTGGAACCAACTTAGAAGGATGGTTCTAGATTAGTACATGGTTAAAGTTTGCCATTATTATGGTTTGTTGGGACTTCGTGGAGAGGAAATAAAATCTTCCAGCTCCACAGCTTTGAAGTTTGATGTTTCATTATTCTTAAGCTTTTCTTTTAAGAATTTGTTAAAGCAATTATATTTTTATTTAAATAGAAAAAAGACCATATCACATGTCAACCTGTACGCATTAAAAAACTAATGATTTTAGTGGATTCCATTTTTCGATGAAGAATGCGTGGATTTCTTGTGTGCTAGCAAAAAATTTTCAGCCGATTTATTTCGGTTTAGGGAAATGAGTGATAAAATTTTAATCGGTTAAAAAATTTTGTTATACCAAAAATCCGCGAATTCTTCATCAAGAAAAGGAATCATAAATTAAATCAGTTGTTTTTTCATCATGTGTGGGTTGACATATGACATATGATTAATATTGAAGGTTGCAAAGTGTTGCCCTTAATTCACTTGTCCCTTTGAAGCAAATTCTGAAAATTCTTTGCACTTTGTATTATTTATATTTGCGTGGATTTCTAAAACTTTATGTATTACGTTAAACAGTGTGAAACAATTTTAAGGATTTAAAAATATTTTTATCAAAGAATTTATTAGCTATATATATATGTATATATGTCAGGTTTAAAAATGGAGGTTAAGAATTAAGCGCATTATAATTAAAAATAGTTGGAACTCCTTAACGATAACGTAATAGGCGAAAGATACACCCTCGAGCAGAACTATACAGAGTAAAGAAGCTGACGCGGAAGTAGACAGTAGGAATTTGTTTAGGTAGCAATGCCAATAAAGACACTTCTGAGCAGGAACTTGGGCTGGTAACATCTTCCACGTTTGTCGTACCAAAATGTGAACAAGGGATATCTAAATGGCGTAGCCATGGACAGATGGGTTACAATAAAGAAGTTTTTATACAAACACTACTATGTGTCTTCTATGCCTAAATCACTCGGAACGTGTCATATATATATATATATATATATATATATATATATATATATATATATATATATATATATATGTACTACATCAAAATTATTTAACTTTAATATTTCCTTAATAACCTCCTCTCTCCCATTCTAATTCCTTAAAATCTTTTTCACAGCCTTTAACTGTCTTAATCAAAGCAGCTTCGTCGACTTAAAATTCTTTCGATACATTTCCCAAAGCTTTCTATCTTATAGATGTAAATTTTCTGTCTATTCAACACATTTTCCAGTTGTCGCCGGAAAATGGCTGATCTTAACACTTAAATGTTCTGGTCTTAACACTTAAATTCGCTAAGTAAGTTTCTTGTCCCTTGGGGAAAATTCTGTCTTCGCTCTTGGGTTCTGCTCTGTTCGAGCAGAGTGATTTTTGTGTTTCTCTCTTTTCTGTCGTTGACTAATAAAGATGTCCGTTTTAGCAGCTCTAAAATAAAGTTTTATTTAGACTTGTGCCGTTCTCTTTCAATGCATCTTATTACTGTTAACTGATTAGGTTTCTCCATGCCCAGTAGCCCGGGCAAGTAAAAATAATAGGGGCTATAATTTCCAGCAGTTTTGTAATTATTGGATTACACACGCACACACACACACACACACATATATATATATATATATATAAACAAACACCATGTAATTAAAAAGTTAGAACACATTTTTAAATTGAATTATTTGCTCACAAATAAAGATTTAAAGATGTCTTTGCATCTAACGGATGAAAATGTAATCGAGATTTTTCCTGACACAAACAAAAATTGTCTTATCTAGTCCTCTGTTTACCTCTGGATGTCGTTGCCAATTTTCTGACATTGGATTAAGCACAGCAATAGATAAAAAATCTGCAAGAAATAAGGGTGGCTGAAGCTGTATGTGACGCCTTCAATATTCTCAAATGAGAGGTAGCGTGAATAATGTATCACAGTCAAAGAAAAAATTCTAAATCCACTTTAATTCGGGATTAAATACGGCTATTTACAAAGGAACTTTAATTCCTAAATCATCTAGATCTGCAAAGGATGGTTGCCGATAAAACTTCCTCACGACAATCACAGTCGAAAGAAAACGAAGAGAATTAATAATCTCTTACAAATGGGGAGGCTTTTCAGGGTGCAATCAAACCCAATATATCCCCCATTCGGTCCCGAGATTCTGCCGCTCCCTATATGAGCGGACTTTATGAATCTCCCGAACTAGCAAGCTGTCGCTGGTAAAAGACGAAAGCCTCCACAAGGTCAACACACCTCCGAAAAAAATGACAAAAAGCCCTGAGTTTCGAATAGTTGGATTTTACAGGAACACCTCGGTCCTAGACCGTATCTCCAATTTGATTCGTTGGTACATTCAATGAGGGTGTGCATCAGTAACTGAGGTTCCCTAATGTGCCATATATATTTTAAGTTATAAAAACATTACAATAATATAAGAGAAAAAATTTAAGTCCCTTGATAGCAACTAACATCATAAGATGTGAAAAATTTTAAAGATATTAAAGATAAATAGGGGAGAGAGGATAGAGAGATTTATAGTCGGATGCAGGCATCCATTTTATAAAATTTTATACATTTTTTGGGGGGATTATTTTAGTTTTTCATAATTTTTTTTCTTTAAAATAAGAAAAAACAATATGAAAAAATAAAAAGGAAAATAGGAGATGAAAATGGAAAACTAATGATAGGAAAGGATAGTATTCAGCTAACTGAAATGAGGAGTAGCAAGCGTCATTGTGGCGCCATCTTGTATCGGCGCGAGAAAATAGTTAAGTTAATAATTTGGAATACGACTTAGAAAAACTAAGTGAATTTGGAATATAAAATGATTTTAGGGAAGCATAGCGGCACGGGGCCTTTTACGATTATTACTTTCCCTGAAATCATAGTCAGGTAATTCAGCAATGATCTCATTATTAATGTTATTAATGTTGTTATAAAAATTAATGGAAATTTTAGTACAGATTTCTTTAAACGTAAGCATATTCAGATCACGTCTGATAACATCATTTCTTAAGTAGCGCGTAGCCCTTGCTATTCCTCTAAGAATTTTACTGTAAGCACCATTTAAGACAGGGGTAGGTAACGCGGCGCCCGCGGGCGCCATGGCGCCGCCGATCGATTTTTAATGCGCCCTCGCTGGACTAATGTAAATGTATGATAGCCAGAGCGATTTACTTACTCTTGTCAAACGGCGATATACAGCAAGTAGTCAGTTGAGTTTAGGATTGTGCATTGATTAGCAGTTTGCTAACCTTGAGCGTATCTAATAACACGCACGTATTTTTTGTTAGTGTGTGATCGTATTTCGAGTAGACCACGCGTAGACCGTGTATTTAAAATTACCAAGTAATCCGAAATAATTCTTTTCTTTCAAAACCCTTCATGGATAAAATTAAAAGAAAAAGTACATTATTTTAACGATGAATGGGAACATCTATATTGTTTCATTGATTACAAAGGAAAGTGTATTTGTTTGTTATGTAATAATAGTGTTGCGATTCCCAAGAAAAGTAATATTGAACGACATTTTAAGACCGTTCATATCAATTTTGATAGCGCTATCCAATGAACTCTGAAATTAGAAGAAAAAAAATTATTTCATTATAAACTTCAATAACTAACCAACAAAGTTTTTTTACTGCAACAACATAAAGCAGCAACGATCGCGTCATATGAAATATCGCATTTGCTAGCTAAGAATAAAAAACCATTTACAGATGGAGAATTAGTGAAAGAAGCCATGTTAGAAGCTGCTGATTCACTTTTTGAAGAATTTAAAAATAAAAAAGAAATAATTTCAGCTATAAATACGTTGCAATTATCAGCACGAACTGTTACTATAAGAATTGAAGTAATTGCGGAGAATTTGGAGGCAGAATTAGCAAATGATATGGAAAATTGTATTTTCTTTTCGCTACAGACGGATGAATCGACAGACGTGACAAATATATCACAATTAGCAATTTGCTTGAAGATGGTATTTTCTGATTTTACAACAAAAGAATTCCTTAAAGTTCTGCCATTAAAGGGAAGCACCAGAGGAGAAGATATCTTTTCTACTTTTAAAAAGTATATTACAGATGTAAAATTACCTGTACAAAAGTTATCGTCAATTACAACAGACGGGGCACCAGCGATGACTGGTAAGAAAAAAGGATTTATTGCCTTAAGTAGACATGATTCCTTATTCCCTAAATTTATTTCTTATCATTGCCTCATACATCAGGAAATGTTATACGCAAAAACAATCGGTTTTCAACACGTATTTACGATAGTGACAAAAATTATTAATTCCATAAGATCGGGAGCTATGCAACACAGATTGTTTAAATTACTTTTAGAAGATGAGGACGTTCAGTTCACAGTTCTTCTTTTACATACTGAAGTGAGGTGGCTGAGCAGGGGTAAAATACTTGAGCGGTTTATCATGCTTTTGCCACAAATAAAGGAATTTATTGCATCAAGAGGCGAATTTTACGAGCAATTAGAAAATAAGGATTGGCTAATCGACCTCGGGTTTCTGACAGATATAACGGCAAAGCTGAATGATTTAAATTTAAAAATACAAGGGAAAAATCAGCATATCGCTGACATGATTAGTGCAGTAAATGCATTCAAATGCAAGTTAGTGTTGTTGAAATCCCATCTATTGAAAAAATCATTATCACATTTCCGAAATATAAAATATACTGTTGAGAGTTTAAATTTGAATAATGAAAATTTTACTGCTACATCATATTTAGAAATTATAGATAAACTAATAGAAGAGTTTTTTCTAGATTTGAAGATTTTGCAGCATTAGAACCCGTTCTAAGATTTTTCATAAATCCATTCAATGTTACTGAAGATGATGTCCTTGAATAGTTTCAGTGTATTTCGAGCTTCATAATATCGAAAACCTAGAATTATAAATAATAAACTTGCAAAGTGATATTATTTTAAAAGCGCATAGTAATGATAAAATGTTTTGGAACTTAGTCGATGAAAATAAGTATCCTATTTTAAGGAAATGTGCGCTAAAAATTTATTCATATTGTGCAACAACATACAATTGCGAGTCTTTGTTCTCAAATATGAAATATTTGAAATCAAAATACCGAACAAAGCTTAATGACTCACATTTAGATAATTGTTTAAGGACCGGGAACTCTAAATGTATCCCCAATTATAAGAAATTAGCTGAAAATATGGACACCCAAGTTTCACACTGAATTATATGTATCATTATGTATGACACCAACAAAATAAAGTTATAAAAAATCTGTTTTTATGCCTATTTATACCTGTTGATTATCTGTAAAATATGCGCCCTCGGTGATTTTCAAATTTAGTATTGCGCCCTTAAGGACAAACAGGTTGCCGACCCCTCATTTAAGATGTCTAAGTTAGCAGGGAATGCAAACGACCAGACCGGTGCTGCATAAATGGCAGCGGGCAGTATTACTGTTTTGTACAGTAATAATTTATTTTTAATAGACAAATGAGGGCCGAAAAGTAGTGAACATAGCTCGACTTTCCTAGCGATGATTTTATTTTTAACATTCATAATATGGGATTTGAAGGTTAGACGTTTATCTATGGTAACTCCAAGATATTTAACAGAATTCTCCCATTCGATTACCTCGTCGTATAAATGAAGCCGCGGGGGGAGTTTGAAGGAGCGACTAAAATAAATAGCCTGGCATTTGCTAGGATTTATTTTAATCTTCCAACGTGTAAACCAATTTTCCAGAGCAGAGATATGGTGTTGTAAGTAAGAAGCCACACTATTAATCTGATGAGCAGAAGTGTAGATTGCCGTATCATCAGCATAAAGTGCGAGGTTTGTGAGATCGAATCTAGGAATATCATTAATGTATATATTGAATAAAGTAGGACCTAAAATGGAGCCCTGTTGGACTCCAGCTGTAATGTGTTTAGCGTTAGAATAGGTGTTGTTGATACGAACTTTAAAGTATCTATTCCAAAGGTAGTGTTTCAATAAGTGTATAATGGCATCAGGCACACGGAGCTGAATTAATTTGTACATGAGTCCGTCTGTGTGTGATGCGATCAAATGCCTTTGCAATATCAAAGAAGAGTACGGCAGTTGGCTTCTTGTGTTGTAGTCCTTCGCTAGCGAATTCGACAACACGAAGCAACTGATGTGTTGTGCTATGGTTTCGTCTAAAACCAAATTGCTCTGGAATGAGACTGTCATTTAAATCTAGGTGTGATTGTAGACGGTTCAAAATTATACGCTCGGTAATCTTACTGAGAGAACTCAGAAGACTAATGGGGCGATAATTCGAAGGTAGATTCCTATTATAAATAGTTTTAGGAATAGGACAAATTATAGCAGTTTTCCATTTTTGTGGAAAATATTTTAGATTTAAAATGTGATTAATTATAGCAGTTAAATAGACTAGGACATTAGGAGGAAAAAATTTAATTGCTCTATTAGTTATGTTGTCAAGCCCCGGGGACTTATAATTTTTGAGGGCATTAATAATATCTCTAACTTCCTGAATATTCGTCTTAGGAATATTATAGCTGGGAAGGGTTGCAAAAAAGTTGGAAAAACGTTCACTAAGTCTGCATTGGGAGCAAACTGATTTTGAAATACATCGGCAAGTTCCTCTGCTTTGCCGAAGGGATCAAAGTGCGTCGTTGTGGCGCCATCTATGGGAGGGTAGTGATAGCTAGATCTGCCGCGAAGTCTCTTCTGGAATTTCCAGAGCGAGTTATCTTCGACGGCGAGATTAGACACAAACTCAGCCCATTTCTCGTCACGATGATCACGAATTCTCATCTTTACGGCTGCACTGAGGGCAAAATACTCTTGCCGTAAAACGGGGGTACGAAGGAATTGGTAAATTTTACTAGCTGTGTTACGCTTTTTGATAAGTTCACGAATTTCCAGGGGAAGCTTGTGAACTTTGGGCCTAATAGTTTCCTTCGAGGAGTTAGAGATGGCAGAATTTACCTGACTAGTGAGATTTAACACAGCTGATTCAAGTTGATTAGAATTAATGACATAAGGATAGAGTAATTTAGAATCGGCAAGAGTATCCTGGAACTGCTGCCAATTGGTGTAAATATTCGGTTTAGACTCAAGACAACTTATCCTCAAATCCACCGTCAGTAAAACTGGCAAGTGGTCCGAGTCAAAGAGGTCAAGAGTATTAGAATTAAAGTTATGGGGGATGTTATATGCGAAAGCAAAATCAATTACAGAAGGGGAACCGTGAGAAAAATGGGTGGGAGAATTTGGAAAATGAAGATTAAGATAAGGGGTATTGGTGATAAAATTTAAGAGCTCTCGCCCTCTAGTATTTACACCTCTGCAGTTCCAGGCTGTATTATGCGCATTAAAGTCGCCGGCAATAATACAGTGAGGGTGATAGCTAATTATTTTATTAACGTCCGAAAGAGGGAATGGAGAGTTGCATCTAAAATATGCAGAAGTGATGAGAATTTTGGTTTTGCGATCAGGCATAACCATTACAGACAGAGACTCCATATCATCAGTGACGAGATCCGTGATTTCATAATGATTAATGTCTCTGCGGATGTAGATCGCTACACCACCAGCAGGTCGCGAGCGAGCAGAGACCAACGGGCGGTCCCAACGGTAAAGCGATTAGTTACAGATGTTAAATTTGGCTCGCGGGTTCTTAGGGAAAATAGTCTCCTGAACTAAAACAATAAAAGCCTTGAGTCGCAAAATTGTAGGCTTTTTATACCTGGGGGGGTCAGTTACGGTCCCGCCACTGTTTTTTTTTTCTCAGTTAAGATCCCAGTTACATGAGAACTCCAGCCAAAGTTACAGTTATACTTTTCAACTGAATTCTCATTCGCTGGCTGTCTCTTCATGGAATTTCCGAGCGTTCATTAACGAGATCCATCAGGGGCGGGTTCGTCTATTCAGTCTGATTGTCAAGATCCCCGACGTCACGCTATTGTCCAGGTACAGGTGCACTACGATCAGCTGTTTTGGCACGTGCTCGGACAAAGGGGAGTCTTCACAGTATATCTAGAAATATTGTCTTTACTTAAAAAAAAACTTTGTAGCTAAGCTGAACATCGAGAACTCTAAATGAGCCAATGTTATTTTGGGCATATCTCTACATGTGCGAGGTGATAATACACTCCTGGCGTGTTCTGCACTAACTAAAATGATTAAGTAATTTTGGATTACAGATCTTTGATGTCACATGTTAGAAGTGGAGTCTTTCGTCAAGGTGCATCTGCCATACCGAAAGCTATGTTACATACTGGTGTGAACAATGTGATGTCTCACAACTGTGCTGCTGGATGACAGAAAGCACATTGAACACCTATAAAGTAACTGGTAGGCATTATTGAACAAATAAAGCATCTTTTAGTGAAATAAAGAATTATAATACTCGGTCGCCATTATAACTAATTTAGTATTTTTTTGCTTTCCCCTCAAAAAGTCTCACTTTCGTTTTCATAAGAATTGTATCTTTACTTGTTGTCGAGTTATTCAATTTTAATGTATGTCCTGACTTTTGTATATAAATGGGGCCGGACAAATATTCCATTAGTCAGTGCTTGGGAACGGAGTAAAACAATCTAGAGAGGAAGGTATTTTTAAAAATGCTAAAAAATTGCTATAGAGTTTTCTTAATTAGAAAATTTCTTAAAAAGATTGAAAAAAATTATCAGTTTATATAGAAAAATTTGTCTTTGAAATCTTAGATGGATTGCAGAACACATGTATGGAGTAGGGGCAAGAAATATCTTAATCGACCATTTCAAAATACATAATTCACCCTCTTGAAATCAGTTTTATAGACTTATTTAGTTACAATTTGTTCAATATCACTTATCTTTAATTGCATCATATTTCACAATTACCTTAAGTTTTATTAGGATTAAAAAACTACCAAAACATCCATTATTTTAGTTTATTCGTGTTAGTATTATTTAAGCTTATGGTGCAATAGTCGAGTTACGAAAAGCTCGGAATAAGTTTAATTAAATATTTTATTTTCTTATCAAATTGTCTGAATTGTACTCTTGATAGCATTTTTAAATTAAGCATTTTAAGTGAAAAAAAGGTAAGGATTTTTGTCAATTTCTGAGTGCATTATTGTTTTTTGGACTTCCGCTAAAAAATGTGTAAAAAAGGCAAGGTCGCATACCATTTTTCAGAATGCTTGCACTTACTCATTACCCAATTTTTTAATTTTGCTTGGAAGGATTCGAAGGTTAAATCCGACCCTGTATACATATAAACTGACTAGTTGTTCACAGTTCACTCTTACCAAATTATATTCTAATACTGGAGTCCTAGTTATTAAAATATAGAATTGATAACGGATTTAAATGTTTAGTTTCGTTCAGAAGAGTAGAAGTGGATACAATCATTTACCGCTAGTAATCACTTAGGAAATCGGCTATAAAACAATGTTTTCAAAAGTTTCAATCATAAGAGCATGGGAGAAGGCGAGATTTATAGCTACTTGCCTTCAAATGTGTCACTGAAATGAATTTGAAGGTAATCTCTTAACAATTTGTACCACGATGCTGCAGATCTGCATAATAACTAAAAGTTGTCATTTTTACAGAGATCTTTAAAAGTCAATTTTTCTGATCATTACAGTCCTGTCTCACTGTAATGAGCACAATTTGCTGGTAGAATTCCTATTAAAAGTGATACAAAGATTAACTTTCATATTAAAGCTCCATTTATCATTTGATGAATTGCATATTATTTTTATAAAAATGAGTTTTCGGTTTGTTAAAGTTCACAAAAACAAGCGGAAAATGCTAGAAGCTGATATCTCCCACAGGAACTCTTTATGTCTTTTTGTAAACTTTTTATATAAAGGTAGTTTGTATTAAATGAAATTAACAATGTTTATAAAAAAATATGCATTTTTTGTTTGTAGAAAAAATACCTTTTCTCCAATAAGTTTTTACTTCTATGTTTTAAATCTGTTAAATACTTTTTACATGTTTTAAATAATGTAGTCTAACATTTGAGAAAATATTTTTCAGTTCGAGGTTGATAAGGTACAAAGGGTTAAACGTCCATTTTCTTAGGGAGATAATTGGTTTCAGTTAAGTTGGTTCTCTCTATAACATAATATATTTGGTCCTGATGGTATTCACGCAGAATTTATCAAACATTTAGGTACAGAAACTTTGAATATCCTACTGACACTCTATAACCTTTCTTGGAATTCGTATGTACCCAATTCGTATGTACGAATTGGCGAAAATCTGTTATCATTCCAATAGCGAAGAAATATAAACCCTTACTATGCCCAGAGAGTTATAGACCAATACTCTTAACTCCCCCATAGCCAATATAATGAAGAGGATGATTAATAAGAGACTTAATTTTTATTTAGAACATCATAACCTTTTAACAGAAACGCAGAGTGGTTTTAGATCTCACCATTCTACTATCGAACAGGTCATAAGATTGTCGCAAGCTATTTAAGATAGTTTGAATAAAAGTGAAATGCTAGTAGCCGTTTTTGTAGATTTCAGAGCAGCATACTATCGAATTTGGAGGACTAAATTGATTTATAAATTTGAAATGTTGGGAATTGTAGTAAAAATGCTCCAATTGATTAAAAATATTATTTCTCAAAGATATTGTGTAGTACGCTATGGATTAGACACCTCAAGCTACAAACAAATTCATTGTGGTCTTCAGCAGGGAGGTGTGACAAGCACAAGTCTTTTTAATGTTTACATTAATGATCTTCCTGCAAAAATTAAAAAAAATAAAGGACATTGAATGTTCTTTATATGCTAACAACTTAGTATTATGAAGTTTGTTACTATTTTATCTTTTTACAATTATTTACGGCTCTAATCTCATACATCTGTGATGTATTGAAGGCAATGTTGTAGAATCAAGAACTTCTGAAGTAAATAATAACAATAATAATAATAAACATAATATATTCTACGTGGTTGGGAAACACTGGTGTAGCTAAATAAACGGTACGAGCAGCTAATGGGAAAATCGGGGAAATTTCGTTTTCCAGCATCTCAAACAATGTACGTTAAAACTGTGAAGTGGTGGAAGAGCTTCAGCTTCTGAATCAAGAACATATTTATAGGGGGAGTACAGGAGGTCTGGACCATCCCCGAAATATTTTCAATATGCATTGCAAGAGTTTTTTAGATTTATTAAAATTTGTGTACTTTTCTAGTTTCCACTGCAAGTGTTGAATGTTCGTTTTCAACCATTTCAAGAGTAAAAACTTTTTTGTTTTTTTTTTTTTTTTTTTTTTTTTTTTTTTTTTTTTTGCAGTAGAACTGGTGACAAGAGTTTGACAAATTTAATATTACTTCCGTTGCATATAGGCCAGACTATAAATGCAGATGAAGGTTTGAACAAGCAGGTCTTAAAAGCTAGAATTACTCTACTACAATAAAATGGTAGTTTATAAGTTATTGATTAGGCAGTTCTGTTTTCGAATTCCATTGCCATATAAGGCAGGTAATTTTGTAAAAGAAAAATCAAAAGATATGTCATAATTCATTTCTCAATTTTTTAAAATTTTCCCAGTTATTCAAAAATCTAATTTAATTTAAATTCGTCTGGTACATACTGGAGTGTAAATCAAATACGTTCCAGTATACCAGGTAAATTTAAGAGTGGTAAAAACTTAGAGCGTAAATTAAAGACATTGTGTGGTTGCCAATATATTATTCAAAATACAATAAAATTACGTACACCATTGCTGATTCGTCTTATGGCGTATTGATGTATACATGCAAAACTATGTATGTATGTATAAGACTTTTGTATGTATGTAATTTGTATGTGTGTGTGTATATATATGTGATGATTTTTTTATGAACTTGAAAGTTCAGTGTATTTGTATTAAGACTTTGCCCCTACCTGAAAAAAAAGTTCTGGCTACTTCATTGTTCTGAGTTAGCATA
>CM063503.1:45733784-45738784 GCA_032207245.1 Pardosa pseudoannulata | reverse complement strand
GCAAAATAAATATTTTTTATAGATTTGTTTGAGGTGGTTCCTTTTCAATTAAATGTCTTGTAAAGTCTTTGAGATAATAAGAACAACGGAGTGCCTGTAAACGTAGAATTTAGAAATATAGAATTAAGCAGTTTTATATCCAAAGGAAGAATCTTTATCTCAATATCATGTGTATTTATAGCTTTTCTTTTCAATTCACTAAATCTCTACAAAATTTAACTGGCTCGTTAAAACCGGATTTGTAGTTAAATAATACTCAATGTAATTCTTCTGCTTCAAAGTTTGGTTTCCTTTTTTCCCTAAATAAGTCCGAAAATAGTCAGTTTAATGTAAGCTTTCTTGTAAAAATAAAATATAAATTGTATTATCCTTTTCACTTTAATTTACAACATCAAAATGTTTTCGTAGCGTACCTTTTTTAGCATTTTATACCTTCTTAAAAACACATACACTCAAATAAGGAACAGAAAACAGAATTCAGTTATAAGTGGTTTATGATTATACATTAGCTTTTTATAATTTGAAAGTATGTATACATATAAATAATTTTATTCTTGGTTTAACATTTCAGTGTGAAGAAAGCAGTAGAAGATATATTTCGTGGCAACTTTAGTTTGGAAGTTAGTGGGCAACTGTTTAGATTGCATCAAAATGTGAAGTAAGTTCTAAAGGTCAACTTACAATCCTAAAACTTATTTACTGATAAGTTTTCTGGTTATAAATTATATATATATATATATATATATATATATATATATATATATATATATATATATATATATATATATATATATATATATATATATGTGTGTGTGTGTGTGTGTGTGTGTGTGTACATGTATATATAACCAAGGCGAAAATTAATCCGCTGGTCACATTGAATTAATCCCCTATTGTATTTACTTGCCCGGGTTTGCTGGGTAAGAAAAAGCTTAGACAACTAGACTGTTGAAGTAAGATGCAGACGGGCCACATTGATGAGAAGTACAGAAGTCCACATATAACTTAAATTTTATTCAAGAGCTGCTAAAAATGAAATCTTTAACAGTCAACGGTAGACGAGAGAATGATCATGAAAACAAGTGCTGGAACAGGGTTCGAATCCAGAACGAGAGACGCAGAAAAGAAAATCTTCCGCATAGAAAGTGGCTTATTCAACGCTTTCAACAATAAAAGGAATTTAGATTATTGAAAAGGGGACAGGGGACAGCTGGAAAATATGAAGTATGGGCAGAAATTTTGCATTTGTTGCAAAGAAAGCTTTGGGAGGTGGGTTGGAAGAATCTTAAGTCACGGACACTTCTTTAATTAAGACATTTAGTGGCTGGGAAAATATATTTGAAGGAATATGAATGGAACAAAGGAGATTTTTGAGATATTAAAGTGTAACTATTTTGATATATTACACACACACACACATATATATGTGTATATATATATATATATATATATATATATATATATATATATATATATATATAGAGAGAGAATTTGTTTTTCCACTGAAATATATACTTTATAGGGAGTTGTTAAAATAATGGACAAAATATCGTTTCTGCCCCACTTTTTAACAATGAACTGTACACTCACAATTTGTTTTCAAACACCATACATTTTACATACCAGTGCCATATGTTGGCATTCTGTAGTATTAAAGAGTTACCAGTGTACTTCACTTATAGGTACGAAACAAATGGAACACCTTTTGACTCACATTCGGCAAAATAATATTCTTCTAGCGGTCGTAAACTTTATGTGACTTGATTCATTCCATAGTAAGCTTTCATTCCCCATTAAGAATGTACTCTCTATCCTTACTGAGAAAGTTTTATTTTCAGAAAGCAATCAGATATATTTGTCTCAAACTATGCCAGTAATGGTTTGATTTGGATTTCTACTGATTTTTTTTTTAATCACGAGGGTTAATGAGACCGGGGTCTACTGCTTAAAGCCAATTCTGAGGAACCACGCCACAATGGGATTTGAACCCACAACCTCCGGTACCGAAGATCAGAGCCCTAACTATTCGGCAATAGTTCGGCTGCGTCAGTAATGAATGGTTTTTGATATCATACAAAATTATTCATGTCTACCCTACGTAACCATAATCTTTTATCATTCTAATTTAGTCGTGTTCATAGAAACCATTTCTGTTATTATTTATTTTTATATAATTTTTGCATAACTTGCTTTGATCAATCCTTAATGGTCTTTCCCACCTAAATAGCCACTCCGTCTTTTCATTGAAGAAATAATAATGATTTGATATCTATAGCATATAATAATCTTTAATGCTATATCTTATAGTCTACCGATAATTTCTACTCTCAATTTGAATAAAATACAATAATCATACATTAAAGAAAATCTTTATGATACAACAAGACATTAATTCCTGAACTAGTTCTCATCCACTGCACTACAATTACTACTTTTGTACAGACAGTACTCATGTACAATTATATAGAAATTTTTGTATAGAAATTTAAAAATTATTGTAAACTGTACACACACAGAACTGTTTTCTGCTTTCAAGAGATCTTTCCATTACTTTGATAACTTCCAGTGCATTACTTAATTGGAGGACATTTCAAAGTTCTTCTGCAAGTTATTAATTTAGAGTTATAATATTTTATAGACATACACATTGTCATGTATCTAAATTATTTTCTTTATTTTTCTAAATTATCCTCAATTTTGCTTTAAAGTAAAATAGTTCATTTAAAATATTTAATTTTATCCTTAATTTTTAAATTGCTACTGCATTTTAATTTTCCATTGATTCCCACAAAAACTATTGTACATTAAAATAAAAATGTGTATAAATTTTAATTCTAGATTTAATTTAGGTTATCAAAACTCAATTTATATTTATAAAAGTATTATCAAATATTTTATTAGAAGACATAAAGACATTTACTATGAGTAAACTATTCAATCAATCAAAAATAGTAACACCCAAATATGTTCAAAATATTTTCAAAACAGTAATAAACAAAATTATAAGAAAAAAAAGGAAAATTCAAATGCGATAAATTATAAAAATTACCAAAAAATTGAATAAAAAAAAATTACATAGATTTTAAAAATTTAACGTGTTTAATTTATTAATACTTCAATTTATATGTGTACAAAGTTTCATAACTGTAAGTTAATAATTTACAAAAACGCTTTGTAACATCCACCACCACCTTAAAACATGATCAAATTAATTTACTCTTGTTAAATATTTTCAGGAATATTTTGGAATCAAAGACTGGAACATTTCTGCGGGATTGCTATAAAGTATGTACACATCAATTATTATTTTAGTATTTATTTCTTTATAGTTGATAAAAATTAATAACTTAGGTAACAGTATAAAAAAATACTTATTTTAATTTGCAATTAATAAAAAATAACAAATATCGAAAAATATAAAAACATAATAATTTTTCAAATTTCTGAAATAAAAAATAGATTTTGATTTAGAAGAACTTTAATTACCCAGACCGAAGGGTAATTATATGCACATATCTCTTTCTATATATTTGTGTGTGTGTGTGTATATGTGTAAATATATATGCATATATATAAATTATGAATGTTATTTTGATAGTGTATATTATTTCAAGTTGAAAATATCATATTTATATTGAGCAACATAACTTATTAGGGGTAATATTTTATGCACTTTTTATATATTAGTTTAATTAGCTCATATTTGGCTATATTATAATCTATGTATATATATATATATAAAATATATATATATATATATATATATATATATACACATTATATTATACACATTATATATATGCATATATATATGTGTGTGTGTATATATATATATGTAAATATATATGCATATATATAAATTATGAATGTTATTTTGATAGTGTATATTATTTCAAGTTGAAAATATCATATTTATATTGAGCAACATAACTTATTAGGGGTAATATTTTATGCACTTTTTATATGTGAAGACAATTTCTCGGTAAATAAATGCTTGCTTTTGTTTAAATATTACTAATTTAGAACAATTAAAGTATATAAAAATACATCTATACCTTTAAAAGGATTGTTGATTAACCACTGCTATTTAACTTTTAAAACTGCTAATTTTCGAGTATTATCACAGAGTTCAAGTACAATAAATATTTTATAAAGCATATAAATATCGAAAAACATATAAATATCTAAAGCATATAATTATCTAATAAATAACTCGGGGGAGGTGAAGGTTATGTATTTTCAAGGTATTATAAATATTTTCTTCAGAGATGCATACTTTCTTGTGTATCAAATCACAGTGATATTTTTCGATTAAATTGGTGACTAATTTGAAAAAAAGTATAATATTTTTAAAATACTTAATAATGATATTACTTTAAAAATTAAATTTAATTTGAGAAATTTTATACATTTTTTAATTTGACATTAATATTAAAGGCAATAAAATTGTATTGCTATTTAAAAATGTATAAATAATTAAGTAAAGCCGTTTAAAGATTTTAAATTTCTTTTCATCATATTTAAAATATCTAAGAATTGGTTTGGTTTTGGAGTGCTACGGTCTACTTTTTGCAACACGAAGGCTAATGAGACCGGTCTCACAATAAATACCTCCTCTAATTTTTATTTTAATATTACATCCGTCTCTATTTATAAAAAACGATGCTACTACAAATGTGTGTATATGATATATGTATATTTATTTGACTTGTTTGTGTTTACAAACAAAAGAGCTGTGTTTAGCATGAATAAAGTATTAATACATGTTAAGTAAAATTGGAAAATAAATATGATTTTACATACCTTTGGGTTTTAATTCCTCGTATTTCTGCTCCCATAAAATCCGGGTTTTTTGCCAAGAAAGAAAACATTGACATGCTGTCAATTTTCGGGAGGTTGTCTGATTGTGCTTTGGTAAATCCAGGTAGAAGAGACATTTATGACAAATTGAGATAACTAAGCTATCTAGATCGATAAAATAAACCTTCAGGTTTAAATAA
>CM063503.1:45728784-45731284 GCA_032207245.1 Pardosa pseudoannulata | reverse complement strand
TATACCTTTAAACATTCTTAAAAGCTCTATCATTTTTGATAATACAATATGTCACTTCAAAATGACAGAAATATCTCTTTGCAGCAAATTAACACACTGTATGCGGGACACGTACTAGTAAGTTTTCTGACGATTGATACTTGAGAGAGTGTCACGTACGAGTACGGGGTAGTGTAACAACATGGTTTGTTTGTGGGTACAAAAATAATATACAGGAAAAAGGCGCCGAATGTTCTTGTCTACTACATAGATTCTGGAAAAATTTAGACAAATAAAAACTAGTTTTTATATTATTGGTTTCATGATTGCTCTTTTCATTTTTTTATAATGTAAAAATGTTTATGTATAACATAATTCGAAAAAATTAAAACTATATACTACTATTTGTATTTGATGTTTCATATTTACGATACTATTATAAGTTTATCCACTAAAAAATATATTTTTTGTTTACAAAAATCTTATGGTTGTTATTTATATATTTCTATTTATATATTTGTTTATATATTTCAATATAAAATGCGAAAAGTTGGTTAAAAAATTAAATAATTTTCGATCTATTGAGATTTGACTGAATAACTAAATGTACGCACAAAACTCCCGCTCCCGGTACAATTTTGCTGCTAAATGTACCCGCACACAATGTGTTAATTGCGTTTTAGGAAAGCTTCCTGTTTCAGTTGGCATGGCAAATTCCTCTCATTTATTGCCAAATATTGCTACCCATATTCTAGAGGTTAAATGAGTGATTTTAAGGTCTTTTAATATTTTTTAATTTTGTTTTTAAGATTTTTTTTTTATAAAATATAATAAATTATTTTTTAAATTAATTTATCTAACAATTTTTTTTTTTTAACTATTTATATTATATAAATTATATTTATTTTATTTTTCAAATTTTAAATATTTATAAAAAATATCAAATATTTTTTTTTTTTAATATAAAAAAATATCTGATAATATATAATATCTAAATATATATATATAATTTTTTTACAATAATCTTTATATATTTGAATTTTTTTTCTTTTTTTTTATTTTTCAAAATTATAAATTTTTAGAATTTTTTTAAAATATATTTTTTTTTTTAAATTTTTAAAAAAAAAATTATAATTTCTTTATTAAATAAATTCAAATAATATTTTAAATATCCAAAATTAAATTTATAAATTATTTTTTATTTTAAAATTTAATTTTAAAAAATTTTTTATTACAAAAAATTTATTTTTAACAATATATCTTTGGCGCAAAGCAATCTAAATTTACTATCAAAAAAATATTATAAAATTAACATGATAAAATAAATTCAGAAAAACAAATTAGATTTTAAAAAAAAACATTTTTTTTATAATTTTTCAACTTTAAATTATTTTTCTATTTTACAATATAAAATTTTCTTTATATTTCAATTTATATTTATTACTAAATTAAAATATGTAAGTAAATATGGACTAATATAAGAGAAAATTTTTTCAAATGTAAACTTTAAAAATATGTGCTCTTAATTGTGAAGAAAAACACATGCCCGGAATATGACAATATTTGCTCATTTATTGTGTAAAAATGGAACAGAGGGTTTAATAACATCCTCTTGAATCTAAGCACTGGCTTCGGTTGATTTTTTAATTTTGTTTTGTGAACCGCATCATGGGTATTGAACGCTGTTACAAAATTCAAAATCGGAAACTTTTCCGTTAGATGAGTTAGAAGAATAAATTGCTAACTCTTGCCAAATATATCTTTTTTAAACTTTTTTAAACTTCCTAGACTTCACGTGAAGCTGCTATACAAAATACTCTTGGTTATATTTTATTTTTCATTTTGTAAATTTTAATGTATAGAAAGTTGTTGCGTAAATGACTTTTATTCCTTTTTCCCAGGAATGGCTTACAAAAGAGATGGGCTATATGGCTGGGAGAGTCAGAGGTCTGAAAGGTATGTAAAAAATATCCCATTCTATGTCTTGTTTACCATCCTTCTATACAGAAATCTCTTAAACAAAAGTATCTGGAAACTTTGGATTTTACACTTTTGTTTTAATCTTTCAACAAAGATATAGCGAATTTTTCTAGAATTTTGGGCTGTAGCCATTTTACCTTTAATGTTACGGGGCTGAAACTGGACTCAGACACTCTCCCAATATTTCAGCATTTTTAATTTAAAAATATGAAATTTAGTAAAATAGTTAATTACTTTTTGCATACCTGTTTCATAATCAACTAAATACTCGAATGAATAATTTATTTTTAATTTTATTTATACTTTTTAGGGCTCAAACTTCTCCATCGGCTGGAAGAACTGTGGAATTCTTTCTTCCGAAAAACTTTACCTATGCTTGAAGCTGTTCTCTACTTGGTGAAAGTAAGAGTGAAATGTTTATTGGTAGAGTCAAATTTGAAAACATTCTACGGGATACAATATAAGAGAGACAGAAAAAAACTTACCTTAATATCGAATTACTTATATTCCTTCCCAGTTTTCCGGGTTGGGCTATCTTCTT
>CM063503.1:45673784-45723784 GCA_032207245.1 Pardosa pseudoannulata | reverse complement strand
TAAATTTGTTAATGAAAAATACTGCACAATTTATGAAATATTTTATGGTTTTATAGTTGTGCTCATTATGTATGAAATTATTGCTTTTATGAGAATGTCAAGGTGAAAGTTTATTTCGACTCCAAAATCAATCATAAAAGATGTTTTTTCATTTTACTTTACTTTATTCATGCATTACCAAAATAAATTACACGATAAATTTACTCGTGTCGATTGATCTTCAACTCTGTATTTTAAAGTTTTTATTTTTGCCTCAATTATATCGGATAATGGCCAAATACTTTGTAGTCCGTCTTCTTGAACGAAGTCTAGGGGTTAGAATGCCACTGGTGTCATAGTTAATATCCGCTTAGAATTGACTTTAAAATGTAGGTCCCTGTCTAATTAGCCCTCGTGTAGTAAAAGATTGATTGTAGAGCGCAAAACCTTGTAACAGTCAGCTGAGATTTACTCTTGTTTTTTCTTTCTGTCCTTTAATCTCTCTTAATAATTAACAATAATTTATTTGCAGAGTGTCAATGATTTGTATCCTCCAAACAAAAATAAGTTGCGTATAGAAAACGTAGCAGCACAAGTTTGTAATTTTTATTTGGGTTATTATGGACTGTATGAAATTGGAGATTTAATCTTTACTTTAAATGAACCAATGCTAGCTGCATATTGGCTCTGTCTAATTGGCCCTCGTGTAGTAAAAGATTGAGTCCAGAGCTCAAAACTTTGTAACAATCAGATGATATTTACTCTTGTTTTTTCTTTCTGTCCTTTTTATTTCTCTTAAAAAATAATTAACAATAATTTATTTACAGAGTGTCAATGATTTGTATCCTCCAAATAAAAACAAGTTACGTATAGAAAACGTGGCAGCACAAGTTTGTAATTTTTATTTGGGTTATTATGGACTGTATGAAAATGGAGATTTAATCGTTACTTCAAATGAACCAATGCTGGCTGCAAGGAGAAGGCCAAGTGGTAAATTGAATTTCTTTTTCCTTTGAACTTTGAAGTTGCTTTGAGATACAATGAACTATATTTTACTGTATATTAAACCTTTATATACACTCAAACCTCTTTTTATGTCGGGGAAGGGGGATAGGGACTACATAAAAGAAACCACAAAAAAATCCTGAAACTTCATAAGTAGTTATATATTATTTGCAACATAAAATTATGCGGTAAATAGGAACCGCGTAAAAAAAATTCTAATTAGAAGAAAGGATAGATACCGATAGGTTTGAATTTGGACCGACAATACTGTTCTATTCTCTAAAAAATAGTCTTTGGGATAGCAAATTATTATTCAAAAATAATACATTCGACATCAGCAACAACAATCATTTTTTTCCACCTCTTTTTCACGTTGCCACCGGCGGAAAACCAAAAATAGCCGTGCTCGCTACAAATACTGCTAAATTTGCCAATTTTGCGAAATTATTGAAAGACAACCAAAGTATTTACAAAAATAAAAATAACAAACAAGTAACATAAATAAAATGTTTAGTACTTTTAATTTTGAGAACGATAGTGCCATAACTAATACCCACGGAAAAGATTGGCATGAAAAATAGCGAATCGTATTAAAAAGAATGAAATATGCCAAATAAACAAAGATAAAATTAAACAGATAACTTAAATATGAGAACAAACTTATATTATCTTAACATAACATTAAATTTTTATTTTAAAGATATATTTTTTTTATGCGCTGCACAAAAAATTGCACATACAAATACACAATTAAAAACCATGAAAAAGCAGGTTTTAGTGTGTACATTTTTGCCTCTCTTAAATATGGGAATTCTTCAATATATATTGCGTCACTCCTAAAAATCTATTATCCTTTTAAACAATTTTTAATTTTGCTATTTCCTTCTTTCACACTCCTGAAAAATTTTAATTTGGTAACAGATGCCAAAGATTTACTTCTCTTTAACTTCCAATGGGTATAAATATTTTCGTCATAAATTAGTTTAGTTTATGATAAAGCTTAAAATATATACACACTATATAAAGCAATAAATATGGGGTAAATTTTGGCATTTTTTTTTTTTGACGCTACCGAAAAAATTCTAGAATATTTAAAAGCTTTAATATTTTTAATTTGATATATTTAGTTTCATAATGTTTATTTACATTCAAGTAAATTTTAAAGACATTAAGCATTATATTGAACATAATTTATGGTTGGATGGAAAATTTTATCTAAGACCTGTCTACAGAAACTTTTTTCTTTTAAACAATTTATTTCCTTTCAAGACCATTGAAGTTTTTAAAATAATCTGAATTGTAAATTTGTTTATAAAAGTTAAATTTGCTAATAAATGTGTTCTCGTCGGAGCAAAATTTGCATTTTTTGTCAGCAGGTGGGTAGGGAGGGGGGTTGAACTAAAGCTTTTCGTTTTCACTTTTTTTTTATTTGATACCATGTATTTCAGTAAATGTAAGTTAAATTTTGATTATCTTGATTTCCAACTATATAACAAATTCCTTTAACTACTAAGCTAATCTTACGAACTACATATTTAGATTTTTGGAGTTCTGCTTCATGGGTTATCTAAGTATCAACCACCGGGGATACTCGATGTCTGATTGGATATCCAAGTGTGAGTCCCCGGTGGTGTATCCAACGGGACATCCGTGAGGCACGGTGGTGCACAGCTCCCAGTGGTACATATTTAAGTATGAGGCCACGGTGGTACACACTGTGTCTGATAGATACTGAGAGAACTGGAGTGAAAGTACTAAACATAAGAGATGTTTGAAAAAGACCGAACTTTTGAAGTAGTCAACTGACTGACATAGGGATCGAAATGAGGTTACTTAGCTTATCTACCGGCAGGTTTAGACAACAAACCGCCATTCGCCTCTTTATGTTCATTAGTCATGATACAGCCGCTGAAATGAGCCCTTCCACAAGCTGTTCGTTGAATTTATGGCAAGGTGACAATGGGAGAGCTTGAAGAACAACGTGTAGGTATGTGTATGTTAAATAAGGCTTCAAACTTTACAAACTTATATAGAAGCATTTGGACAAGCATACAGAAGAACTGTGTGATACGAAAAACTGCTCAATTAATTTTAACGCTTTGAAAAGAACAGAATATCAGTCGGTTGAGAATCCCAAACATCAAGGCGATGTTTGTTATTTCTTTTTGATTGGAAAAGCATTACCAATCATGAATTTCTACGATGTTTTCAAATGGTAAACAATTGTACCAAGAAATGTTAATACGTTTCAGGGATGTTCTGCATAGGATGAGGTCAGAATTGTATGAAAATGAAACATGGAATATATACAATGACACTGTGCCGGTTCAAGTATTACTCCTCATTCTCAGTGATACAGCATAACTTCATAACCCTGCTTTGTCCCTCCGCCCTGTTCTCCAAAACTGTGGTATTTTCTTGTTTGACAAACTTAAAACTAGCTTGAAAGAACGTCGTTTACTAACAATAGAGGAAAGTGCAACAAGAGACCTGCGTGCCATAGAAGAAAGTGAATTCCACACGAGGCTCTCCCAAACTTGAAGAAACGGTAGAACTGGTCTATTAATAAAGTGGATAATTTGAAGAGGGAAGTAATTTAAATAGTGTAAAATGAGCAATGCAAGTTTTATAGAAAAAGTTCAGTATCTTTTAAAGACATCTCATACATTCATTTTATTGCAGATTTATTTTTTTCTATTTTACTTCATATAGAAAAATAAAATTACTTCTATATATAAAATATACTGTGCACTTTTCCAACTATAATCAATTTTTTATTTATATATTTTCAGCCGACATTAGTGGCCCGAGGAGAATTTCTCGGCCATTTAGTGTTCAGCCTCAGACTTTGGATACATTAGACGAATTATTTAGAAATGCTGTACGACATCGACATTAGAGAAGAAAATATACATTATACCATTCTGTTCAACTTTTAGATGAAACAAAGTACATGACAATTACTCTGGGAATACAACAAAATTGTTGTTTAAAAATGTTGTACGACATCGACATTAGTAAAAGAAATATAATTTGTATAATTCTGTTCCAAGTTTTGATGAAACAAAATACACGACAAAAGTAAAAAATAGTTAAACTCATTTGTTCTGTTAAATAAAATGTTTTTCATTATTTCAGAAATTTTTTTTGTGTTGTAAAATGTAAGAAATTTAAAAAATTTCTCAAAAATTGTAGACTAATGTGAATCCTCACTTGTTTTTAATAAAGATTGCTTATTTAATATTTTCTTTACTAAGCGAAAATATTTTAGATGTTTGCGCAAGATCTACTATAATATATAAAACATAATGCTACAGTTTCATTTAATAAGTAGCACAAAATTACAATCATGAATTTAGTTTTAATATATTCTATATATATATATATATATATATGAATTTAGTCTTAATATATTTAATAAACCTAAGTTAAACAGTTCTTCTTCATGAATCTTTCTCGAAAGTGAGGAAGTTGTGATTAGAAAGTTTTCTAAAGTAAATCAATGGGCTTTGAATAAATAAAAAATAGCATTGTGTTAATTTCGGCTTAAGCAGGTATTTAAGGAATGTAGTACAATGTAGTAGAAATACCTGTGAAAAGATTTTAGATAGAACTTAGATAATGCCTAGCGTAGCCTTAAAAAATTACAAAATTTTTCCTGGAACAATCTCTTTTTCGGTGGAAATAGAGGGCAACAGGATAATCCATCTCTTCAAATTTTAAAGTAATTGATATCATTTTTAATGTAGTCACTTGAATCAATATTTTTTTCCTTTCCTGAGTCTCTTGCAAAAATTCCTTTTGCAGCAGTTATGTGAATTGATATCATTACAAAGAGTTGTATTTATTGTAACAATTCACTTTCTTGCAATGTTTACATATGATTATAATTATAGCGCGTTTTTTTCTAAACTCCCCACTAAATAGGACATGTTGTGATACTTAGTTGTATACTCTCTGGAGTCCGCTCACTTATTTAACTTTTTATAAGGCAAGTTTTCTTACCAGTTGTGTATTTAACACTAGATTACCCAAGGCAGTCATTTTGACTGTTTTTTAATTTCAATTAGAAAAAACAGTTATGAAATATAATGACACAATTTCTTAGAATTTGGTGACTTTTTCTATAACATATAAATGGGTTTATGAATAATTGTAGTTACTTCCGCCCTCCTTTATTATATAATATTAAAAATTAATTTTAAATAAATTTCTTTACATATTTGTTATTTTTTCCCAATGCAGTCATTTTGACTGTTTTTGGACAATATAGGTATACAAGAAATCTCGGGCAATCTAGTGTTAAATACTTCTGAATTGAGGCTGACTTAAAATTCATTTATATTATTAGATTAATTTGTTTAATATTTTTGGTGGGAAGTATGCTAACCACCACTCACTGGGTGTATTAAAAGGTAGGGCATTTTGTTTTCTTATGTTGTACTACATATTTTTAATAAATCCATTTTGTAAATACTGCTAATTTAAAACAAAACTTGTATTGGATTTATGAAAATGAATCAAATTAACGAAGAGTTATGTGCAGAAAAAACTGGTTTTCTAATGTTTTCTTCATCCAGTTATGTTTATTTGAGCTTTTATTGGGCTCATCGTCTTTGCCTTCAGACTGTTTTACCTTTTTACATTTTCGTTTAATTTTTTGTATTTAATCTTCTTTACTTTTTTGGTCTTAGTTTAAATTTTAGCAATTTGGTTGACATAATGTCTCACGATGACTTAGAACCATTAAGGATAATTCTATTAAACTTCATCCAAAGCTAACCCTAATTGTTAAAATGTTATGACGTCAAAACTCTATTACTTTTCTTTACTCCTAAAGTTATTAAAAATGGCAGATTTAATGAGAAGTGGAAAATAGTTTACACTTTAGACTTTTAATAGTAAAGTAGAATAGGTACGTTAACCACGATCTTAATGCATTAAATATATTAATCAGAAATGATCCATCATTAATGTGCTAAATAGAGAACACAGCATAATTTTACGTGTAGAAAATTTTACTTGTTAAATATCAAAGGCTTATGCTTTTTTTAAATCTGGGTCAAAAGGTATTAACGCCTTTGTTTCTCTTGAACAATAGGATCAGCTTTATAAGATTTTCTTCCCTTAACTCTTTGTTCAAAAATCGATCTCAATGTATTGATTGCGAAATCCAAAAGGAGGAATAGGAAATTTTTAAATGTATTGCGGTAATCGTTGAATGTCATGTGTCATTTATTTCTACATTACTAAGTTATTTGAAAATCTAAGAGATGGGAGAAATATATAGATCCCTAAAAGGAACATTATTTTACTTAGGACGACTACATTTTTTTACTAAGGATTAGCATGTTTGGTGTAAAGCATTAAGACATATTTTGTTTAGGGTGAGAAATAACAGTTGTAGTCTGTTCTAGCAAATAAGTAAAAACTATTAAAAGTGAAACTTATTAAATTTACGAAAAGATTGTGGTACATCATAATGAAACTAAAATGTATTTAATGTAGGGAGATTTATTTAAAAAGTTTGCACTATAGCAGAAAATAAACCTAATTTTGCTGTTTAAAATATTTCTTGACTTTTTGATAAATTTTAATTTCGATAGCCAATGTAATACATTCTGGTGCATTTAGTTGTAACACGAGAATTGTGCATTGATTCAAACACTTTAATATAGGAAACTATTTGTATATAACTAAATGTATTTTTAGAAAAAATTAAAATTGGATTCCTACCAAAACACTCCATAGTAATCAAGTCAATTTAAATTGGAATACTGCACACCTTTTGTTCTCTTCGAAACAAATTTGCCTTTACAGAAATATTGTATATCTTTTTCTTTAGAATTACTCCATCATATAACTTGTATTTTAGACTATAGGTAAAGATTGACAAAACGAGAAATCAAAAAGGCCCAAGAAAATTAGGTATACATTTTCTACCCAAATAGAGCCCCTCGGGGGGAGGGTTGCCTTCTTTAGGTAAAAGCGTGTGTCGCAGTCCCGAGATACCCCAACTATCTTCAAAATTTTCCTATTTCCCCTCCTCTAGTCTCCTACTTTTCTCTTTTTTTCTCCCTTGTTGCAGTTTCCTTTTAAGAGGGTGAGGGCTTTTCTCGCGATTCTATGTTCCGTTCTGAACTTACCCTCACGTAGAGATGTAAAAAACCCGAAATTTTGAAGAGGTGGGAATAAACCCGGGAATTTTGGGGAATAAACCCGGAATTTTGGGAAGAAATCATTTTAACAATGTTTACATTTGTTTTTTCAACAGTGACTATTTAAGAACTAGCATATTATTTCTAAGAGATTTCTTTTTACTTTTGGCAATATATATATATATATATATATATATATATATATATATATATATATACAAGAAATAATAGTAATAAGCATTTAAATGATTTTATAGTAGTACTTATGTAATAAATTACCCTGTTAGTCTTATCAAACACATAACTGGTTGCTTCAATTTTAATTGCTAATATAATAATTATATACATGATTTTTTTTATCATTATTTATTATGTAAATTACTTTATGTTAAACTTTTTCCCCTCTTTTTATAATATAAAAATAAATCATTAAATTTAAAAAAACAGTTTATTATTTTTTGTAATGCCTATAAAATTTAAAGGTGTAATCAAATGACAATGTTGGATTTTGTGTCCAATTTCTACACACACACACAAACATTATATATATATATATATATATATATATATATATATATATATATATATATATATATATATATATATATATATATATATATATATATATATATATATATATAGAGAGAGAGAGAGAGAGAGAGAGAGGGCGGAAGAAAGAGATGCTATCCAAGAAAAATAACGATTTATGGGGTTTGGTGACACTACAGATTATTGCCTAATATTTATGTAATAATAAAAATATTGGATATTTCTCAAAGGAAAAATATACTCATACTTTCATGCTAAACATGATATCTTGCCAAATACAGTTAATTAATCCCAATTATTCAATTTTTTGGCTGTTTGGCTTCCTTACACGTTTATTCATTACAGTTGCCAGTTAACTATTAATATCAAATCATTTATGAAATCTAAAAATTGTCTTAGGATAAAAGTAAACAAAAAACTTCAAAATTTCCATGTTTTGGAAATTTTCAAAATTCCCTTCCCAAAAAAACCGGTTTTTTTTCCACTGCTCACAACTTTAGCCTCACGCTAATTATTTATTGTCCACCTGTTTGCCCTGCATGGAGAGTTACGAGGTAATTGAGGGAAACCAAGACTTACTTTGGCTCCTGATTTGGGTAAATGGGAAATTCAGATTGACCCATGGGCATCAGTCGGCTGGTCATTTACCTTGTGGTTTGGTTGAGAATCAAGTGCGCCCTGTATTAAGGGTGGAGGAGCTTAAGGGATACTTTGTGTGCGTATAGACCCGGCTAGAACTCATGTAGTTTCTGTATCCCCTTGTTGGACTCCGTGGTGGGTGGTGTCGTCAGGGATCTGAATTCTATTCTTCAGTCATGATTAATGATAAAAACTCTACGACCTGTGTTGTACAAGATTACTCGAAACGGTATTTCCTCATACAAAAAACTGGTGGTTATTAAAACCATTTCTCTTCCTGATATCCAAAACACTAGAGATCTCCATAGGTACTGTAACTTCCATCAAGAAGCTCCGGTCTGGACACCTTTTGGTCGAAGTTGGTTGAAAAAAAAATCAATTAACCTTATTGCTCTTGGTCCTATCAGGGTTACAGTAACCGCGACCCCCCCTAACACACACATGAATCGCTTGATGTCATATTAGAGCAAGAACTAATCAGAACCTCTGAAGATGAAATACTTGAAAACCTAAGAGATCAACCTAAGAGATGTATGGAGTTAGCCGCATCATCAGTATGTGCTCAATGCTCAGAAGTTCGACAAGACAAAGATGCCTGCAAAAAATATCCACCGTGCGCTAACTGCAAAGACAGTCATTCATTATATTTTCGCGAATGCCGGAAGTGGTTTTGGGGAAAGAGGCCGAAGTCCTAAAGGTAAATAAATATATTACACATTATTTGTAAATAAATATTAATGTTGTCGAAGTAACTCCGGAAGATGAGTTATCTATGCTTTTCAGAGAGAACATAACGAACTTCACCCTACCTGCCGCAGGTAAGTAAGAGGAAAAGTCACACGCATTTTTCATACACGCCCCACATAGCCCCTTACAAACATCATTTTAATACTGATGTCGAAAATATTAAGGAGGATATTAACATACAGAAAAGGTAAAACCAATAAATGAAATGGAACTAATAATGGCGGCCGATTCTCAAGATGTTATTAAATCTCTACAGCCTATAAATCGAACTTGAGCTTTTCTAAATGTTGTTATTGTCAGAACATGTTACATATCTTATTCTAGTTTTGTGATTGGATGAACGGTGCGCAGATAAAGACCGCAATAAACTTTTTTTCAAAATATTAAGTCATTTCCAAAGTCGGGGTTTATTTCCAAAACTCGATAGTAGGTTACTTGTCACACATGTGTTGCCTTGATTCCCGAGTATGGTTTAAGGATCTAGCAACAATTAAGTTGCTCCAAGTATTTCACAACTCACATTCGAACCGATTCGCAACGCTTTGAGTTGGGAGCCTTAGTTACTCCTCTCTATCCTATTTACTTGAGAAGGCTAACTATAAAGAAACCTGCATTAATATTTACAAGTCAAAGTTTTCATATTTATTGTTGTTAAAGAAAAAGTTTTCTTTTTTATAAATATGTAGCAAACAAGGCTAGTATGGACTTGCTGAGGTACTAATCTATACAAAACCCAAAGGCAGCCGTTTTAAATTATATAAGCTTGTCTCAGAAAAAATTAAAATACATATGCTAATTTAAAATGTGAAAATATAACGCCTTTCAATTTTTAAGAAATAAAAAAATCTTTTGCAATCTCGAAGAAATAATAATATAATTAAAAAGTTTTAAAGACTATAAATAAGAATCACAGGTTTTAAAATTCAAATAGGAAAATAAGATAAAAAAAATGGCTGAGGGAAAGTGAATATTTATTACAACAGTTGTTTAAACTTGATTTTATAATCTACCCAGCTAAGTAAAAAATAAATAATGAGGTGATTTTCCCTGAAAATTAACTAAATAATATTCAATGTTACAACAGTCCATTGTGACCCCAAGCTGCAACAAAATCCCATGCAATCAAATACTTTTGCTATCAAATTTATTTTGAGTATTGAAATCCTGCTGAATACAGCATATATATATATATATATATATATATATATATATATATATATATATATATATATATATATATATATATATATATATATATATATATATATAATATATATATATATATATATATATATATATATATATATATATATATATATATATATATATATATATATATATACATACATACCTTAATTTGGGCTTACTTTTTATTCGAATATTAAATTCTTTGGTCACGCAAACTCTTTAGGGTTTCTGTCTTTCTTCTAGTCTAAAAAAGTGTCATACATATTTTTCTGTTGTATTTTAACAAGTTTCAGCATATTTTATTCTCTGTATATTTTGCACAACTGTTAATATGTTCTGATCATTCTCCAACCAATTCTATTCCTTTTATGGATGCCCCTCGATATCCATCTGTCAAAGACAGCAAGTATGTCACCACATGACTCGGTATCCATGACTTCGGGGCTTACTCTGGACGTTGCGAGTCGAATCGCAAGTTCGTTGTGACGTAATTTTGACGTCAGCTTGAACGTTTGCAAGCAAAATTTCCGCAAGCTGACGTTCCAACGAACGTTCGAACCGAACCGCAACTTCCAGAGTAAGGGCCGTAAAGTATAGATTAGAATAGGGTGCAGTAGGCATTTGTATAACATAGTCTGATTTTCCCTTATTATGTAATCTGATCTGAAATATCTTCGCGGTAGTTAAAAACATTTGTTAGGCGTGGTAATTGTCTTCTGTATCGTTGTTATTATTCCATTATTTAGAAAAATCTCTGAACACAGATGGATTAAAATGTTAATACTTTTGAACCTGCAAGTTTTTATGTAGTAGGCATTATCATTCTTGAAAGGAATATATACTTCTTTAAAGAGTTTTTAGATGTGTAATGTTATTACTCTAATAAGCTAAATGGTCAAAAGAAACTACCTCCTCCTAGAAAATAAATAGGTAGATGAGTAGTGAATAATCGTTATGAGAGAAGTTAAAAAGATGTTTATCTCATAATCTTTTAAGGGGACATACAATAACATAGATTAATTTTAGTAATGTACTTGACCAAGTACAAGTATTTAATTTCGCAACAGATACATCAAATATTTACATATAACAGATGCACTGTTATGTGCTTTGCGTTTGTTCTGTGTTGTAGGAAACTTTTGCAAGTGCATTGTAAATTTGTCTTTTTGTTGACGGGTAGAATGGAAAGTTTGATATATTCCTTATGCCGATGTAAGCTACCATGTAAAGGGCAAGAGACAAGAATTAGAATGTGCTATAGCTTGTCATAGTTTTACTTGATGATTCCAATACCAAAATTGAAAAATTATTCATTACAAACGGAAGATGAAAATTAGATACCATTTATTTTTAAACTAAATTCCCATGAGTTTTGATAAATTTGAGTAAATACTGATACATCCTTTTTCCATTTGTTTCAAAACGCATTTTAACCACATTTAGATGGCACAGCCACAAATTATACCTTCTCCTTGAACACGAATCAGCCTACTGTGTCTCTGCGCACAGTTCAAAAAACTTATAATTGCACCAATCAATTCTGATGTAACAATTTTATCCAATAACTATATATAAAATACGGAATTTGATTCGCTTGTCCTTTTCAAGCTATAGGCTGTCTTAATGTCAGTCCAGAACTTCCGTAATATTTTATGTTTATAATTGTGAAAAAAGATGTGATAACTCTCGTAATATCAATAACGCCGTCTCAAATAACAAGATGTTAGATCAGCTTATATCTTTAAAATGTATGTAATATTATTGTGATTACTATGAAGAAAAATTCAGAAATCTATTTATAGCAATTTTCACATAGTTTGAAGAAATTTTAATATCTTTTGAGAATTGTAAGCTTAATGTTTAGAATTGTTTTTCTCTTTTAGCTCAAAATCTTTAAAACAATATATAACACAATATAATGTCATTTTTATATTGCTATAATACACTAGATTTCCTTCAATAGTATAAATATGGGTAAATTAATCTCTTTTCGTAATGTTTATATGTCGCACTTAAATTACAATAAGCTGAATTCAATTAATGTAAACCCGTTTTAGTGGAGGTCATTTATTTTCGAAGAAAATTAAATTCAATGTGAAAATCAATTTTGTAGCATTGTCATGTTGTTGTTGATTTATAGTGTCTGTCACAAAATTTTTCTATGTGAGAAAATTCTGCCAGTTCATCACAAGCATGTATACATATTAGGTCAGGTATACCTGCTTCAGAATTAAATTTTTACTTCATATGCAAAGTTCAAATAAGAAAATAATAAAACCATGAATTATCAGTTTAACTGAAATTTTATTATTTATAATGTTTGTTACAGTATGTAAACATTAAATAGTAATTTCAGCTGTTGAGGATATGATCTTTCTTAGAAATCAGTATCTGTAACTTAAAAGTTTTAAGGAGAAGTCAGATTTGTGTGGGTGTAAAAATATTCTATTCAACTTAATGTACCATCTATTTAATGCTTTATGTTTAAACCAATTTTTCTTCCAAAATTAGTTTCTGTAAATTTATTTGCTTTGGGTTTTTATATTGAACATAGGGGAAAGAGTTAGAAAATATTTTCTATCACTTAAATATTAATTATATATTTATTGGGCAAATAATTGTGTTATCTGTAGAACTCATTTTCAATTTTTTTATGTCCAATTTTGTCTTGTTTTAAGATGTTATTGTCATATAAAACCAAGTGAGCTTTAAAGTAGATTATATATTTTTTTCAATGCGTCAGGTGCTTTCATCATGATATACTTGCTAAAAACAATATTTTTAAAAAAATTAGTAGGTGACTAGAATTTTGATGACACATATGCTATAGGACTCTTTAATATTATTAACAGATACAGAAAAAAAGCTATGCTGTATTAGAAAAAAATAATCTGTAGTAGAAAAAATGTGTTTTGTTATATTTCATTATTAAGAATATCTGCATTTAAACTGCTTAATTGTATAGACTTAGGGTTGTAAAAAAGATGACAAAGTAGTAATTAATGTTCAGTAATCTAATGAAAAAGTTGAAAATAAAATTCTTCACAAATTTGAAAGTTCAGAATTTATAACATATATTAAATTGTTATTCAGGCAATAAAAACATACTAAACCTCATTTACCTTCAAAAATGAGTAAGGACATATTTTTTACATGCAATATTTAAAACTGGGGAGTGTCTAGGTAAAATAATAACTAAAACAAACACTTGCTCTATCAAGTTAAATTTTTTTTAAAATCCAATATTGTAAGCAATAAGCAATGGGGAAGTTTAATTTATTACAGTAATCACTTGTAAGAGAAGTCTTATTTACCAGCATTTAAGTATATCTAATGTTTAAGATATAACTTAAATGAATATTACCAATAATAATATTTTTAATTATCTTGCTTTTCAAATATCATTTAAAAGTCGTACTAGTCATATAGCTTATCTACTTGAATGTTACTATTTTCTTTATCAGTTAACAAATAAAAATAATGATGCAGTTTTTGTGTTTAATAAGACACAGAAAACATTCTATGGGATAAAAATAATTGAAGATTTAGGCTCTAATAACAAAAGTATATGCATTAGCAAGTATGGTTTCTTTTATGTTTATGATTGATACAAAATAAAAAAATGACTAATGTTTCTGACTTTAGGCATTCAATTTACTCTGTATCTGGAATATAAATTCTGTATAGGTTAATCAGTAGTAACATGTAAGTAGTGTTAAAATTATAGAACACCAAACAATATTTAAAACCCTTTAAGTATGAAAGATATCTTTTGACTTATTTGTATCAAAACAAGTTTTTTAAACTTTGTGTTATCAACTTTAACCAATACTGTAATTTTTAATTTCTTTTATGCTTATAATTCAATTTTGAAGACCCTCACCCTTAAATTTCTCCTCCTACAGAAAATAAATTTTGTACTATATTGCAAAGGTGACCTTAGCTGCTCTTGCAAGTAGATAGTGACCCTTATACTAATAACATTTATGAAATATGGTAAACTAAAGCTACTTAAAGTAAAAATACAATAATTTTATTTCATTTCTTGTTAGTTAAGCAAATGAATGTTGTTTGGAATCATAAAAATATTTTACTGATTCTATCTAATAGTTTTATAATAGAAATCGCTGAAATATATATTTTTTATGGATGTTGTACGAATGTTGTATCTTTTAGCAGTTGGCCATAATTCACACATTGTTAGTGTATTGGAGGGAATGTTGTATATTATCCTTAGGGCAAACTTTTGTTTTAGTAGGGATTCACATAGAACTTCAATTTACAAACGTTTTATAAGTTGTGACTGGACTTCTAGTGAGGAGTATAACCTTAATTATGAAAAAAGAAAAAATGGAATGCTGCTCTCCTAGACTTCATATTTGGCCATTCCTGCTATTTTATATGGACTGTAGCAGCCTTAGATAAAGCTGAAACTTTTGTAAGCTATATTATTAATAGCCTTTTCATTTTTATGAACTCCATATTTGCAATTTTGATTATATATAAGCTGAATGGATTGGGTGCTGTTGTTAGGTACCAGAGTTTGTGGGTTTGAATCTCACAGCTGGTATGAATATTTATAGCTGTTCAGAATTGGCTTAAGCAGTAGGTCCTGGTCCCATTAGTCCTTGTGTAGCAAAACAGTAGATTATTGTGCTCCAAACTAAACTTGACTCAATATGGGATCTAGTAAGTTCAGTGGAAAGTTTAAATATATATTTTATGGTTTAAACGCTTTGTTACATATAAAGATAGTTATCCTTATTTTTAATGTTATATACTTTTGATATTTTAACATTAAACAGCTATAACTTTAATATATGTAAGATATTTTTCCTCCTGTAAGACTTAATTATGTATATGATTTTCAGTTGCTCATCTGAGTGTAGAGTGTAAGGATGATAAATTTTGTCTTCAGAGGGATCCGAATAGCCATTGTTTGACACTGGATGAACGCGCACAGTGTGCTTGTAAATTAAATTATCACCTAGACTTAACTAATAGAACTGGAAAATGTGTATATGGTAGGTATAGTATTTTTTCTTTTGGGCTATTTCAATTTGTTATACACATTTATAAAAGCTATATTTAAGCATTGTTTAAGTATAAATATCCATTTTAGAGATTTTTTTAAACTAGAATTTAAGTGTAGCTGCTAAATATATTTTATAAACACAAGGATGCTTCTGCTCAGGAGAAAATCTTATAACTGTAGGGATTTCACTTTAATCATAAAATTATGAATTGGTTCTTAGTACTTTCTGTTTACCTTGAAAGCAAATTAAAGAATATATCACATTCTTTGTGACTCTAAAATAATCACCAAACTACTGTGATATGGTCTACTAGACTCTATAACTTGAAATAACAGGTTAGAACTTGGTAAACTACTTTGATATCCTACTCGAAGAAGGTACTGAAAGAAAGGGTCATTTGTGATTTATGATTATTATGACTTATGATTTATTTGGCACTTAGGGATGAAAGTCATGGAGTCTGTAATATCATGTAACAGTAGTTAAAGGTTAATGCTATAAAACACATGACATTTTTATTCAACGTGAATGAATATACAACAATGCTCAAGAAAGAGAATATACTTACCATATTGGTTTACAACAGAAACCAAATGCTTATCCTTATTTTTAAAAAGTAATCCTAGTAATTTCAGAAAATATGTTTAATTTTTTTCATTCTAAAATCTAATCATTTTAAATGTGTTTACCATACTTACATATTTTAAAATATATATAAAAAAAAAAAAAAAAAATCATAGAATTAATTTAATTTTCCTCTTCCCTGTTCAAATTGCCATTTGCTAATACTTGTTTTTGTATTCCCCTTGATTGTTAGACCAAAAGAAATTTTCTAGGAATTTTTTTCCCCCCACAAGCACTTCTGAAAATATCATTGCAAACATTTATTTAAAAAATTTATTACAGGTGCTATTTAAATATTGTGTAAAATTAAGATGAAAAATAAAATCTTTTGGTACCAAGTAATTATTTACTTTATATTTTTCTATATGAGTAATATGCATTTTAAGAGTGGAATTTCTGTATTTTCTTTGATACTGGATGAGATTTATGAAATTTGTAATGCATTCATTATATTAAATTATTTTTCTGATTTTCTTAACTTTTTTTTTGTTCTATTATTGATTTTTTATTCTGTTGATATAGAAGCTTAATTTATTCAATTAACCTGTAAATGCTGCTAATTATTTATTAATATGTCATATTTTTAGTTTCGTACAAACATTAACTTTAGTTGTTTAAAATAATGTCATTTTTAAGCTATGTAAAATTTTTATGAAATATTACTTAATAAAAATTTCTTTTTACCAAGCAGAGTAACATATAATTATTTCAAAAGCTAGTTATGATGTAAATAATTATCACAAGCTTTAATTAAAAATTTTATATACCACATTGTCTAGTATTGTATCATCCTTAGATGATAAATAATCATTAACATTTAAATAATTTATTTAAATGTTTTACTGTAAACATTTTTGAAAAGTAATTTGTTTTATGGAAATTATTGCTTAGTTCTTTAACTGGCCATTTATTTCTATAAATATAATTAAAATAATATTCATTGAGATTATTAAATAAAATAAATCTGATTTTAAACATTTTTTAATTAAGTATACTTTTTCATTAGGGGCTGTTAAAAAGTAGTAAACTTAATGCTTTTTACTTCTTTTATGTTTTTATATTTTTAGAATATAAAAGCAAAAAATTAAAATATTTTGTGAACTCTCTGAACTGGGAAAGGAATTTATCATAAGAATTTTTTTATTCATTGATGACTGAAATTAAAGTATTATTTTTCATAAAATCTTAGAAAACCTGTTATTAACCTTTTGACATATAAATAAAATGAAATTAGATGCATTTGAAAAATACCAGTTTAATTTTATTAAACAGCTATGAATAAAGCTGAAAAAAAAAAAAAGAATATTGTATTTTCGAATTTGGATTGATATGGAACATTTCATTGGTTCAGATATTGTCATTTTTGTTATTTGTCATAATATTTAAGTCTGTCAGTCAGAAATATCGCCTAGTATGGAATTTATTGTACTGAATACTGCTTTCAGTCTCTTCTATCGCATTTACTGATTTGGAATGCAAATTTGTTATTGGTACTGTTAAAGAGGTGGGAAGGTGAGCATCTTGAATATTGTATACAAATCAAAATTGATGCATGAGGGAATCAACTGAGTAATCTATTGATATACTTTATAGCATCTGCCAAAAACAGAGCTTGACAAAGTAGACTTGTCAAAGTCTATAGTGGTACATGAAATTAATGATGACTCTAACTTATTATTGTATATCACAGAGTTAATAGATGGCAGCACAAATGAACTAATAAAGTAGCTTACCATATAACATTTCAGAAATTGAATATTTATCAGTTTTTTAATGTCTCTGCTAAGCTATTTTACCACTTGGCACTAAGTACCATAGCCTTCGAAAACATTAAATTCCAAATGGTTTTGTAAAAAGCTAGATGAACTCTATATGTCTTTTACTTTATAAAACAAAAGAAAAATGTTAGGGATTTGGCTGTAAAGTAAATCCAAATTGGGCAAAAAGATAACAGAATATCTGAACTTAGCATTTATTGCAAATAAAAGTATATGCCCGCATGTTTATAAGTAACGTGTTAAAAATATATAAAATTGTTAATTTAACATTCATAAGCAAAACACCTCTTCAGCATTTTGATAAATATTAAAAAGGAACACGAGAGGAAATGTACATTTTATAATCTGAATTTCATCTTTGAGGGATGATTTCATTTAATATTAGAATTAAATTATCATGAATTGGTTTTATAGAAGCTAGACAATGATACGGTTCTTTTAAGTACTTAAGCAATTATGGAAAGGATACCTATTAAAGATAGATGCTGTTTGGGATAAGAAAGGAAATCAAGATAAGTTGATCCAAAATAACAGTGCCAATACTGTTCATAACATATATCCTGTTAGTCTGGTTGAATAAAAGTCTGGTTATCCATCAGAATCTAAATATAATTAATATCTAGATTAGTTGCATAACCAGTAAATTGTAAGGTTATTTCTGTCATCTACTTTTAATACATTTTGTAATACATTTTGATCTAAGTACCTAGTAAAATTCAACATTTCTTGCAAAGAACTTGTTAAATGCATTTATTAAATATATGTTTTGTTGTTTGAGGTATTGCAGATAATTTTATTGTTATCTGTGCACATCAGATATGATTTTAAGGCATTTATTTGACTGTTAGTCTTAAAAACCATTTGCTAAAATATATCCAGAGGTAAAACAAGTTAATAGAATTTGGTTTTTAAGATAATTTCTTGCTAATGATAGTAAAATCCATGGTTTGTAAACAGGTAGAGCACTACATTTCTGCACAAGATCCCAATTAGTTTGAATATCAGTGTTGATATTTACATTTGTTTGTAATCAGCTCTTAGTAGGTCTGGGCTAATTGTTTTTATGTACCAAAAAGTTTACTATAATACTCATAGCACAAAAGATAAAACCATATTTTTTCTTTTTGTGTAGTGATGTTAAAGTAATAAGCGTTTAAGCTGCTATAGGAAGGTTATTGTCAGACGATTAGTATATTATTTCCATGTGTCTGCGAAATAAAAAATTCTACATTTTTACGTGGCTGATATTGAAACTAATATGTTGATATTATTATATTTTCCTATTATCTTGAATTCCTTCTCAAGTTTATAAGTAATAGATCATAGATATGAAGTAATTAAAAAAATTATTAGCATATATATTTTTTCACTGATATTAATTTTTCAAAAATATTTTAATAGGAGAACCTACTGAAGAATATAAAGAAGGACTTACTGCTGCACCAATAATCTTATGCTTCATGGGATGTGTTGTGGTTGAAGCAGTTTGTTTACTTGCTTTTCATTATTGGAAAAAAAGGTAATAAAAAAAATAAGTAAGCAAATTATATGTGTATGTGTGTTTATCCTGAATGGATAATAGAAAATCCCCATAACTTTTACAAGGTGAAATTATTCAACTCTTTATTCAGAATCATATTTTCTTTGAAAAACTAGCACTTTATGTGGCATATAACACTGGTTATAGTTTAGCCTGCTATATCTTTCTACAAAGCTACAGAATTATTTGATTGTGCAGTTATTTTTTCTCCTTAAATTAATTTAAACATAAAAAACTTTGGTTAAATAACAGTTAAAATGATCAATATTTTCATAAAAACTATTCAAATTCTTTCTTATAGGTTTTGAAAGTTTTTCAAATTCTTTATATTGTTGTAGTTATTGTGACATTTTTCTCCCTCTTTTTAAAATTTTCATAGTTTATAGCTAGACTCTAGTTTGATTCATTTTCATTTTAATATTAATTTTAAGCTACTGATATTAAAAGCTAATACTAAAACCAATGCATTTATAAATACCATTTTTCGAATTCTAGGTTAGGACTTTATGACTTCTACCCATTAAAGAATCCCTTTCCACCAGTAAATCTGGTTAATCAATGACTGATTTATTACAAGACAAAAATCTGAAGTTGAAAACTGAATAACTATTTTAGAAACTCATAACTTTATATATTTGTAGTAAAACTGTTTTTAAAATATCAGTTTTTGCTAGAATATCTGATAAGTTTTCCATTGTGTTTAGTTTATAGACAGCTTTGAGAATCAGCCAAATAGATCCTGGTTTAATTAACCTTTGTATATCCAAAAATCATAGGTCATAGTATTCCATACCAACCATTCTTTGTGTTAGTGTTTTAGTTCATTTAAATTTTGCTTTACATACAACCTTTTAATTTTTAGCAGCTATTTGAAAGTTTGCTTTAATAGAAAAGTTTTTCCTGCTATCATAGCAGCTTTACAAAATTTCATTATGTCATAATAAGGCTACACATATTGCTATGATTATCATTTTATACATTACAAAGTTATGAAATATTTTTAAATCAGTTTACCCAGAATTTTAACTGCAGTTACATTAAAAATTAAACTTGTAAACTTGTCTAAATAATCCAAACAGTTTGACAGAATTGTTAGCTTATTTTATTTACATGATAATTACAGTATCTATAAATATAATATTGCTCTTATATTGATATAATTCCTGGTATCGACTTCAGGAGACCATGGAAAAGTCAGAGAAAGGGCAAATATGACTGAAAATAAATTTAGGAAAACTGCAAATATGAGTGGAAGATTAATGACTTGCAATGATTTTTTTTTTTTTTTTATCCCTTGTAATAGTTCTGTATATCAATTTTTTAAAGGCTGGAATGTAACTCTATTTAATAATTAAAATGAAAAAGTACTTTGCAAGAATGTGCAAGTTTAAGCATTGATAATCTACTGCCCTAATTAATTTATATCTATTATCAATAGCATTTTCCTGAAGAAAAGGAATCATATTAATATTTAAATTGTTATAATTTGCTTTTAAATTTAGATAAATTGAATATTTTTATATCTTCCTGAAAGCTAAAATATAAGTTCTTTGCTACTGTAACATGTATAATATATATATATATATATATATATATATATATATATATATATATATATATATATATATATATATATATATATATATATATATTTGGCCATCTCTCTTAAAATGCAGTCAGGGAGATATGTTATTCAAAGAATATTTATGAATTCAAAGCCTACATTTTGATAGGTTTTAATTGTCCAATGATTTATAGGACTTTTATTTTGCCTTGAAACCGAGATTGCAAGCAGAAAAATCATTGGAAAAACAGGTATTAGTGCAGTGATATGTTAGTTGTTTGGTCATGGCATGACTCTATCACACATGTTCAAAAGTTATATACATGAATATATAGGTATTGCTGACCTGTACAGAACTTAACTTAGTTACTTAGCCTTGACTAATAGGCTAATAAAAACTGAGGGAAAAAAAGAGAATTTTACTAAATGACTGAAAAGGGTTATATTTTAGGTATAGAATTAGCAAAAATGATTAAAAAATAGAACATAAAATCATTTGTTTTAAAATAATATAGCAAGCCTTATGTAATATTTTTTGAACTTTAAATATGCTGGGAAATTCTTTAGAGATGTGATCAAAATGCCAAGAACATGAATTTTAGCAATATCCTAGATACCCTGTAATTTCACCTTCATTGCACATGGAAGCTTTTCTTTTTTCCTTCTCTAATAAATATAATTTTTTTCTGAGCTTTAGGAGTTCTTATAATAAAGATTATTTCCTTACATTATGTTCTAATTTTCAGAGATATATTAAACACTTTCATTATATTTAAATATATATTTCAGTAAAGAAATTATCAATTTGAATAGTATTATTTTAAAAACACATATTTTTGAATATTTTAGGAGAACTGAATTTATATCTCATGGAACATGTCATCTTCAAGCTGTATCATTGGCAGATGTAAGATTTCACATTCAAGATAGAGGACCTGTAATATCTTTCACAATTACTCCTGAAATGGAGTCTTCTATATCTGGTAAACTATCTTATAGAAGAAAATATTTTGCTACCTAACTTTTTCATAAATAAATTTGTATGATATTGCTTGTCAATTGAATGGGTAATAAAACTTTACAAAATGGAATTATTTAACTTCACTGTTATTAAAAGTATGTTATTTTTTTAGTAATTATACTTAAAAAATAAAGGCATAATTTATAGAATTATTGGTTACTGTTACTATTAATATATATCATAAATTTGTTTTTAAATTGCCTCAGTCCAAAATAGATACATTTTTTGGGAAAATTGTAGTGATCTTAACAAAAACAATTATATAATTAATAAATTTATCAAAATTTATAGGTTTTAATTAAAGAAAGTGAATGTTATTTATTTTTGAAACATTAAATTATAAATATTTAATGGGTAGTATTTCTAAATTAGTGGTAGTGAGCAGAATTTGCAACTCATCTTTTGATTAGTTTGATACTTTATTGAGGATTGTTCAGCCCATTTTATCAGATTAATATCTAAAATATATACTAGTTTTTACTTTGAATTTCAGAAATAAACATGTTATATATGAGAAGTAAATATATTTAAATTTTATTAGTGTTCTAAACCATAACTTTTATCTTGTACTCTTTTTAACTGTTCATAGTTATGTTATTTTAAAATTACCCTTTTACCTGAAATATAATTCTTGAGTACAATTATTTTGTACATAGTTAATACATTAAATATTATTTAGCATTGTGCGTGTGAATTTTGTTTGTAAAATCTATCATGTTTTCTGACATAACTAAATTACAAAAACATCAAATATCATTTTCAAATTCTAGGTTGTTCTACTATTCCTATTTAAATGGCATAATAAATTTAAAATTTGGAGAAATAGATTCATGTTATCTTAACTGATTGTTTTGTTTGAGAGGGTTATTATATGTTTGAAAGCAAAGAGACTATTAATTTGATTTAGTTTTACTTTGATTTGATTTGTTTTGCTATACCTACATTTCATTGCATATTTGTTTAGATACCAGAACTTCGTCACCACCTCCATATAGCCAAACTGTTGTTCCATCAAGTAATGCTGCTCAAAGTGAGGTATATAATCTTTTATGCTTTTTAAAGAAGACATTAATTTTTTTCATATTAATTTAATCACTTCTCATTTTAGCCCATACCCTGCACAAATTAATTATATTTTTCATGGATACTTATATAAATAAATCAATTTACTGGTTTGCTTGCATTTTACATTTTTCTCACTTTACAGAGATCTTAACAGATTTCTCAGGTATTCTAATAAAGTTTGGATTGTAAAACAACGTAACAAGTCTATACCATTTTCTAGGTCAAGTTTTAATACTTTTTAAATGGAAAAATTTGTTAAATGGTGAAGGGAAAGTAAATTTTATGAGGATGTTTTGCGTTTTAATCTATAAGCATTAAGTTTAGAGACTCATTTTTAGAGTCAGGCAAAATGATGTTTGAAAGGTTAGGATGCTGACATTCAGTACTGGAGTTCATGGGTTTGAATGCCGCTGATGTTTTTAGCCATTCAGAATCAGCTTTAATTGGTATGGCCCAATCTCATTAAGCCCTTGTGTTGCAAAAAAGTAGACCATAGGGCTCTAAGCCAAACCATCATTTTTAGAGTTAAGTCATAACTGCTTCTATAGTTATTAAAATCCACATATATTTAGTAAAAATCTTAAAGGAATAAGAATGGTAAATCTTAAAATAGTATTAAATTAAAAATAATCTTGTGAAGCTAACAAGTATAAAATATTTTACTTCCTGAATTTGAATCAAATCTATATTTCAGGAACCACCTCCTCCATATGAAGAAGCTGTTAAACAGTGTCCTGAATCTACAGAAAAGTGTGGTGCCGATAAAAATAATCGAAGAAAAATGTCTTGTTAAAAATGTATAATTTCTATTCATAAGAGGTTTGTTATTTTGAGAGTGAGGTTTTTGGTATATATATCTGAATACATTTTTAAAATTACATTTTATTTCTTAGTTTATTAATGATTTTGGAAATTTTCATACTCTTGGTTAACAGTTGAATTTTATTCGACTACTTAAACTTTTAGTATAATTACAATTATTGTTTAAATTATGATTTATTTACAACATTTTTTAAGAAATACTTTGTTACATGATTTATGTAATACTTTCCTTTTCTGTTAAATTTCTATATTTAAGCCATTTATTTATAAAATAATCATTTTTAAGAAATTTTATGTAATAATCTAACTTTTGAAGGTATACATACTGTTTGATAGATTGTATTTGCTCTACAAGGTTATTTTTATTGTATTTTTTTGTTAAAGTGTTTTAATTTTTGTATTCAATTAGAATTTAGCCATGCTGTATATGTATATAAAATGTTTAATGTTTTAAATACAAAGTATACTTTTATTCTTGTTTTTACTTTTTTTTCTCAATTGCTATTTTTGCTCTTACAGTTACCAATTCCATTCTTTCATGTTTTTTATTACATATATTACAGATTTATACTGTAACATGTTATGCAATTAGCTTCATGTTATGAAGTGATTTATTATAAATTATTTTTCTTAGTTTTCTTCAAAGCTATGCACAGGAATTAAATACTTATGTATACAATATATATATATATATATATATATATATATATATATATATATATATATATATATATGTATGAATAATTGTTGTAAAGATATTTTAAAAGCAATTTGTTAATATTGTTTATTACAGAGAAAAAAATTATATTTGTTGTAAATTGAATGTTAACAATCTGTACATAAGATTTATAGAGATGAATCACTTGTTTTATATATGTTAGAAAAAGAAAGAGGAATGCAACCAGTTTTGTCATAAGAATTTTTATATGTGTACAAGCCAAAGATTTTTGTGAAAATGTGCATCTATTGATAATCAGTGTTGTTCACATACACTATAGTTTTTCTTTGATTTATTCAAAGAATTTGAAACATTATAAAAAAAACCCGAACTGAGTCTGAAAATCAACTGTTTAAATGTCCTAAATATGCAATTTTTTCAAAGTAATGCAAAAACTAAGTGTTTTTCCTTGCCTCTGTAATAAGGGTAAAATAAGATTTTTGCCACAAAAAACTTTTACTGTAGCTCTACAAAACAGAACAATAAACACTAAAATTTCTTGAGTGAGAATATGCTGTAGTTTAAATTAATTTGTCTATCTGTCAAATGTTGTCAAATTTTTGGAATCAAGCAATTAATTTTTAGTGTATACTTGTCTTTTTAATATCTCTAGTGCTGATTAACAAATTCATATAAACCAAGTGTTTAAAAAGTTTTATAGCATGTGTTATATTTGAATAGTTAAGTGCTTAATAAATTTGTAAAGTTTCTGTTTCTTAATTGAGTTGGGTTAGCCCTTGTGTGCAAAACAGTAGTCCGTAGTGCTCCAAACCAAACCAAATCAAACCTTAATTGAGTTGGGATTTAAAAAAAAAAAATTTAATTAATACAAAAAATAGTAAATTGCTTATTTAATGATTTTTACATATGATTTTGCAGGATTATAATTTGTTTTAACTATTTTAAATGATTTTATTCACGCCAGTTGTATAAACATTATTTTAAAGCTTAAAATGGTTCAAAGTAATATTTAAGTTAATTTTGTATTATTAAATCATAAAAATAATAATTGTATATTAATATTTGGGATAATGTTTTAGTATGAATTCATATGTTTATAATTATTATAGTGGAATATTAGTCATAGATTAATGATTAATGACTTGTGTAAAGCAAGCATAATCAAATGATTTAATATATATCCTTTGGTTAAGAAAATATGCTGGATATGCTAAAGATCTTATTCTGGTATTGTTCTAGAGGATTTTGTTGTACTTATGCATGAATCAGATGGGAAATGTTTTTCTTGTTGGAAACAGATGCTTATATCTAACCTTGTGATAAGAGTTGTTAACTTGTTAGATATGCATATAATATTTCAAATTATCTGTATATCTAACAAGTTACAAACCTAACAAGCATTATTAACAGTTTTAATGATGTATACTATAGTAGGGTATATAGTATTTGTGAAGTCTTTAGAAGTATATTTTATTTGTACTCTTATTTATTGTATGCTCTCAACTTTTCAAGGTTATGATTATAATCTGAGTCTTTTAAACATTTAAGATAGTATTATAATAACTAAACATTTTTGAATGATTCAAATCTCATTAAAATTATCATTCTCAAAGGGATGTTTGTGCTCTGTGGTAACCCCAGAATTCCAGAGCTGTACTATCTCCAGATTTCTGGAGAAATGAAATTATGTATTATATACCCTTACTACTTTCTGTTAACTCTGAAAGCAAATCAAAGAATACAACATGTTTGCTGACTTTCAGATAATTCCCTCATTGCTGTAAATGGGGTCTACTAGACTTTCAATCTTAAAGTAAGAGTTTGAAACTTGATAAGTTTGATAGCCCTTTGCAGGGATGTACGAAAAAGGACTGGCCATTTACAATTTTGAGTAGTAGAAATGCTTAGTGTTCAAAGTCATAGAGTCTGTGAGATTGTGTAACAGGAGGTTAAAACTAAAAGAGATGCTGTTGTCATGGAATATGGATTAAAGTACAGACAATGCTGAAGTCTTATTAGTTAAGGAAAAGAATTTGAAAGCTTATCTTTATTTAAAGAAATAACTCTGGTAATTTAAGGAAATCTACTTTCATTTAATTTTTTCAAAGGATAATTTAATGCTTTTAAATGTGTTCAGCATACTTGCATATCTTTTAAAAGATTTTTCATTTCATTATTTTTATTAAAAGGATTTGAATCTCCGTCCAAAATGGCATTTGCTAATACTTGTTTTTGCACTGTACATGGCATTTAAATCTGTAAAATTTTCTTGGTATTTTTCTGACCCTATAAAAACAACCCCTGTTTTTATTGCTTTTTATGAAAAACTTAAAAGCACAAATTGTTGTTGGCCACATATTTAGAAAAATTTGTTTCCTTTCTGATAGTTTTAAACTATTTTGAGCCAGATTACTAGTTTTTTGTCCAGACATTATATATAAGTTACTTAAGATTAATGTACTGGAAATACTCCACAAAAGCATCTGAATGACAATCTCAGTATGTAAACTATGTGATTTATTTGTAACTTCTAAATATCTCACAAATATTTGTATAAGAAACTTAAAAATCTCTATATATACTTCTTGTGTTGGTAACTTATTTTCAGTGTGCAATAACTGTTTCCTGGTATATCCTGTTTAGTACTTTCTTTTGCCCTCATACTTATTTTATATTAGAGAGATATGCATATACAAGTATGAGTGTGTTTTACCAATGTTCACTATTGTAAAATAATTTTATTATGGTTTAACTGAATTGATAACTTTTTGTGACATTTTTCTAAATTTAAAACGAATGCACAAATATATATAAATATAACAATAAAAATACAAAAAGCTCATTTTAAGAAAAAAAAAATACCCAATTAATTTCAGGACAGTAGTTGTCAGATGTTTGTAAATAATATTCATTTACAAAAAAATAAAACACAAGGTATAATGAATCAGTTTTACAGTAATTTCTTTATAATGTATTTTTGTATCAACAAATTTTTTTTTAACATTTCTAACAATAAAGTACAAAAACTTAGAAACTTGACAAGGTACATGAGCTTTCTTAAGATAAGAAGCAGGTGGATTGGTCTTCAAGAATTTGGAACTAACAGATGTTTTTGAAGCTTTTATGAGCATGTTATTATTGTTATTATTTTTGAAGGAAATTATAATCTATATTTTTATTTTTTCTGAATGTTCATGTGCTTGATATGCTTGATGCACAATTTTGAGAAATGAAAACTGTTATCGGGTTTAGAGCCCTTTACTTGATGTGTGGTGTCTTTATATATAAGAAATTATTATTTATTTATTCTTTTTTGATTCCTTACTGGTAGAAGGCTTAGGTATTTCTTGTTAAGATTCTGTAGAATAGTCTAAAATTTTTATATAGTTTGTAGCTTGTGCCAAGTCAAAGCAGTATTATATCAGGCAACAGGTTTAGAAGATGGAAGACCTTTCATTTATCAGTTGTAAATTATGCTTTTATAAGAGTAGTCTATTTGTTACTATTCATATATGTTTTCCCTACTTTCCTTTTCCACTAATAGAAAATATTTAAAAAAAAAAAAATGATTTGTTTTCCCATTTCTTTCTTTTCATACTGGTAGTTCTTTCTTAAGTAAATTATATTTTAAGTAATGTCTAAATTTGTTATCTACTATTATTAATCTTTAGATGAGGCTTATATACATGTATAACTTTTAGTTAGGAATCATGCTTATTGTTATTCATGGCTTAAGATTTTTTGTAATTCTTCACTTTCTTGGCATCTTATGGTTTCTAACTTGCAGAGTTTCATGCTAAAATGTTTGAAGTTAATGAAATAGTAGTAATCAGATAATATTATATCAATAACAATCTAGTCTCACCATATGTTTTACTACCATTTGGGACAGAAAAAGTCTACCTTATGCTTCCTTTTTGAGTTAAGATGTTTATCTCTGACTTTCATTATATTCAGATTACAAGCAATACTTTCTCAGTGAATGAGTCTCTATCTAATATAATTAAATTCTTATTACTCTGAAATCATATGCTGCTTCCAGCTATAAAGAAGGGTTGTTTTATTACTCTTTCAGTAGTGACTAATATCCTAAGGTTTAGTATAATTGTAGTATTTTATATTTGGCCATAGTACTGTATTTTTATTTTTTAAAATAGAATAAGTGGCTAAATTTCTAAATTCTACATTATACCCTTAGGTTTTCCATGCAATTCCATTTGTTCATGCATGCAATGTCCATGCAAGTGGGAATCTATGCAATGCATTTCTCTCCTCTATATGTGTCTTATATCATTGCCACCTTCAAGTTTTGTCCAAGCATTTTGCCAGTTGTGTCATTTAACTCTGTATTGTCAAAGTTGGATATGAGTGAAAAAAAAATTTCTCTGGGTGTAGTAGGAATGTAAATATATGCCTTTAAATCTGGCTCTTCATACTTTGAGGATCACATAGGCTGATTTTTTCAGAAGTATGGTAAATTTTACAAATTTTAATTTTTGTATATTAGTATTTTTTATTATTTTCCTTTCTACAATTTCATATATAAGAACACATCTTGAATATTTTTTTTCCTTTTGTAACTGCTATGTAGCTATTTCATAAATCTATTACTTCTAATCAATCCAAAAAAATAAAAAAAAAACTAAAATCTCATAAGTCCATAAAGTTTAAAACATAAAATATCATAAAAAAATCATCCCCAATCTTTTATTTGATTGCTCGTTTTAGTTGTTTTTTAACTGTGAATATTATTATTTATAGTATGATTTGTATTTTTTTTCCTTTTGTTTATTTGTTTTAAAAAATAAGTTTAAAAGTATATTGAAAGTTTTTATTTTGATACTGAAATTTGTTTTTTGATTTAATTTCCATTGAAACAATGAAAGTGTACAAACTTTTTATTGATTATGTATTTTTTATTTAGAAATTTTTATGACAATTTTTTTTATTTTTTAGTTTTTATAATTATTTTATTTCATGTTTTTTGTTTTTTTGAAAAAATTGTTGCTTAGTTAGATGTGTTTGTTGTTGTTTTTTTTAATATATTATTAAATTCCTTAAAAATTGTTTGTGTTTTATTTTTTTATTAGTAATTTTGAATAGTTTGTTTTTATAATATAATTTGTTTTTTTATATTTTAATTTTGTTGAATTATTTGTTTTTATTTGTGCAATTTTAAAATTTTTTAAATGCACCTTTTATATATTGTTTATATTTATTAAAATTTTAAAGCACATTTAATTTTGTTTTTAAATTATTTTAATAATAACATGTTTTTTTATTAATTTGTTTGTATTTTTTTATGTTGTTGTATTTCATTGTTTGTTATTTTTAAATAAGAGAAAAATTTATTAAATCAATTAAAACTATACATTTTATTATAATTTATTTTAATTATTGAATTTATATTTAAATTATTATGAATTAATATTTTTTGTTGTATTCTCTTTTTTTTGGTTATAAAAAAAGATTGATTTTATTTCATTTATATATGATTTTAGTTTAATTTTTTTAATTATTGATTTATTAAACTTAAATTATGAATTAAAAAAATGTTAGTTTTTGGTAATAAAAAAATATTTTATTTCTGGAAAGTGTTTATATTTTTATTGATCTCTTTAATGTTATGAATAAAAATTTAAGCATTTCATGTATAAAAAAAATATTAAGACTTTGATAAAGAATATCATTCTCTAGTATATTTATGACTTTCTAATGTATCAAATATTGTGTTAATTTTATTTTTTCTAGTCAGATTTTCTCATTTTGTAGTTTGAAGATTATACATTTTCGTATCATAATGCAAAACATATTCAGCAATTTTGAAAGTTTTTTGTTTTTTAAATCAAAGTGAATTTTCTTCTAAATATTTTGTTTTTGCTTATGAGTGACCTTACTTGAAGCAGTAAGTAAATATTGTCTTTTCTGCAGTCATATGATTGTAGTACCTTTTGGTACAATGTATGAAGAACACAAAAAATGATCTTTATCATTTGCTCTTTTAATTTAAAAAAGGGAAAGAGTACTAGTCAAATGACTTGTAAAATTTGTGTGGTATATGAAAAAAGTTTTTTTTGGTAAAAATTGTGGAAATTTCTGTCTCAGAGTGTTTAGGGCAAACTATTCTCTGTAGATGAGGATACATTAAAAGAATTTACATATGAAATTCACCAATGTATAGCTAAAAAACTATGAGACAGCCTGAATATTCCAGAAATTACAGTACATGATCATTTAAAGTAGACTGAATGTTTAAACACAACAATACATGGGTACCTGTTACTTAAAGAGATCAGGATAGGCTTGTAAAATTTTGTTTTATGATTCTTTACTGAAATGAAATAAAGAAGCTCTTTCCTCGAAACTGCTAATTACTGGAGATGAGTTGGTACTGTTCAACAATGTTGAAAGAAAATGATGGGGGGTTGTCAAAAAAAAAAAAAAAAAAAATTTGAAAGGCAGCTGATTACAAAGAAGAAATGCTTTTTGTAAGATGGGCCAACAAATGAATCGCATGTTATGAATTGTTGCTAATGAAGTTGGAAAACTACTATGTCCCAATTGCTTTTTCTAAAAGTAGAAATCAAAACAAAGTACCCAGAACTTATTAACCATGAAAGCATGGTATTGGATCCTTTACGACAATGCTTAATTCCACATTTCAATAAATATAAGATAAACTTACGAGTATGGGTAGGATGCTTATTGTTTTGTCATCTTGCCCTCCCGATTATTGTGCCTTCTGGTCACTTCAAAATTTTCTGAACAGCTTAGACTTAACATCATTGGGGATTGTAAAATAGCACAAAAATAACTTCTTTTCTAATAAACTTATTGCCATTTTAGGATGAAGGAGTTTTCCTACTGCTGTAGAAATAGGAAAAAAGTTGCAGAAAAAAAATGGTGCTTACGTGATTCAATGAAATTTTTTTATATTTTTATGTCTTCATTTGTATTTATCATAAAAACCTGCAGAAACTATTTGGAGATCTACTAATTAAATAATACAGTCAGTTCAAAGTATTTTTTTTTGTTTAAAAGTTAATTGTTTTTTAATCTGTAGCTCCTATCGTTCACATTATTTTAATCTTTTCTATAGTAAGACTAATCTCATACGCTGTCCCGGCCTAAGCCATGCAAAATTTTTTCTGTAATATTGTCGTTGGTTCGAATTGTAGATCATGTAAGTCAAATAACTGTCATCATGAATACTTCAAACAATTACGTACATTCCTCTATTCGCTATCAAAATGCATTTTGTTTACCATCGCAGATTTTGTTGTAATCTCATGCATATTCTGGCTAATGCCACTCGCTTGTTATTTCTTAAATACCTGAGCTCTTCAAATCTGCGAGGCATGTTTGAGGTATATTTAGTTTAGGAAACTTATTTAACCACTAAATTGTCGTTTCAATTCCTCTTCCTCACCTTCCCCCAAAATAGGGGGAAAATGTACCTAGTGACTGCATTTCACTCCCAAAAAGTTTTTTCAACGGAGCTAAATGTCTTTAAATGTATTTTCAAAACACACATTTTTTAATTTTATGAGTATTTGAAATATTTAAAAAGCATTTTTTATAATTTCTAGCCACGCTTCAAATTTATGACTGTTTACCTTGTTAGACATACAATAAAAATTTAGTTCAAATTAATATGTTTTAAACGTAAAATTTGTTTCTTCTGTACTGTAAGAACAGTTATAAATATTCTGCTCAGGAAAAACTGATATTTTTATTTATTTTTTTTTTGAATATTTGCTATAACACCTTTGTTCTCAGGTGCAAATGGTGTTAAATAAATAAATATTGCCTTCCTATACTAATGGAGCATTTTTAATGGAGGACCTTATCAAAGAACCAATAATTAATAGGCTGAAATAACTAATTTACCCTTAATATTTCTGTCGCTTACATATAAGTGTTTTGATAAGAACACATTCAGTTTACAGTCAGATAGATTAAAAACAGTATAAATTAGTTTTTAAAATTTATTACAGCGTTAATTTGAACTTTAATGTCGATAACGATGAAATTTAGGTAGAGTGTTTTTGTAAAAAAAAAAAAAAAAAAAAAAAAAAAAACAGAAAGCTGACGTTTGATTTACTGTTATTTTCTTTTCTGGAAAAAAAATCTTTCAGTGATAAATAAATAGATTTTGAATGTAAAACATAAATTTTAAGGTAATGAAATTTTAAGCTTTTTCATACTTTTTGTTTCTTAAGATCTGTTTTTCGTGATACATTTCGAAGCAAAGTGTGAAACATTATCCGTTTGAGGTCAGTCAAAAATGCCAAGTGAGCTTAGTGATAATGTATTCCATGAAAAGAAAACTCCAAAAATATGACCTCATTCATTAGAATATTTGTGTCGTTTCTTTGATAAGCTATAAAATACGGTCAAAACAGCAAATAATCACGCTAACTTATCTTATACGTTCTGCGTGCGGTGAAATCAGTTAAATGGTTAATTTCGCTCTAGTATTAAGAATGGGAGTGCGGAAAGTAAATTGTAAAAATATTTTGACAAACATAATGGTTAGAGTATTCTGCATGAGACAAAAATGGTACTTAAAAGACACTAAAAGCTTCATTAGGGGTAAACAGCTTAGGTACATAGATTTCTATTCATTAACCAAAATTAGCGTATATAGCGGAATCCGCTTAAGAAGTTCCCATTTAAGTAGTTTTTCCGCTTATGACGTTTTTTTTCTGTGGTCCTGATTTTCTCCATATATCGGCAGTTGTGAAATCTCCCAAACTTATTAAGTGGAAAATGTTTAAGACGCTTAGCCTTAAACATTTTAGAAGTTTAAGGCTAACGCTTCTAAGTTGTTGTTGTCTTATGCCACTTAGTCAAACCAAGCACGATTGAGGCATACGCTACTCGTATTAATTGCAAAGGGGTGTGCATTTCGTTTTGACGAGTACCTCAAGGGTGAAACTAACGCTCATAAGTTTAAGACTAAACACTTTAGGAGTTTTCTCCTCCGAACCTTTCTTTCAACTTTATTGTAAAACTTGATTTTTGATCAAATGGAAACAAGATTAACTTACTGGCTTATGGTCTAATGGTTAGCTTCGAGCTTGCCCATGGAGGCTCCTTAAAACATCTTCATGTGCAAAAGGAGTACATACATGCAGGCTACATCTTTCAACCCAAAATATATTTCGCTGAGAGGTGGGCTTTGGAGAATGATACTGAATCAGGAGAACATTTCTCCATACAGGCATTTTCAAAGTTAACGGAGAGCTCTCTCTCTGATGTGGCACAAAATCTCCTTACATACTGTGGGTGGTACGTAGTGAGTTGACAAAGATTGAAATACTGTTTTCTTGCTGTATGAATTTTTCCATGAGCCGTTATAGGGGAACTAGGAGTTTTCATGGGTGTAAACGGTGACTCTAGTGTTCTCTTACTCAAGCCCTATTAATGATAACCCTATTTTATTTCTTTAGAAATTCATACTGGTTGTGTTCTCACCACTTAAGTATAATTGGGATCAAGCAGTAGTATCTCTGTCGGCAAAGGGAGCGATCTCTTAATCGAAGGTAGCGGGATCGAGGCTCGAGCCCGCTAAAAATTAGCAGTGTTTGTTAATGGTGGCTGGGGCACGTAAAATAGGTTCATGATCGCAATGTTTTCCAATTTCTCAAATGATACCTCTGGAAGTGACAGGCCAAGCCTGTGGGTGTGTGTGGGTCCTTCTGCTTGATCCTTGCTTCAAAATTATGCGAACCCACTCTTAGAAGTCCAATCTTTCGAGGCAATGGCAACCACCTTTCCACGAGAAGTCACATGACTTCTAAATATACACGATGTCAACCCATTTACAGTTAATAGGTTCAGATTTTCATGAAAAACCTTAATTTTATCAGAATTGATTTCGAGCGAATTGCTCATATATCATTAAAAATACCAGCAAAAAATATTTATTTACCATTTTTTGAACTTTTTCAGTCATTCACGTATGATGACCATGTGTAGTGTTATAAAATAGAATTAATGGATAACAGAGAAATGTCAATGTCTTCTGTGTCTTTCATTTGGGTATTTTTCTACAGTTACGACTCGAGTATTGCGTTGCTTCCGCTTCTTGTAAAATAAATATTCGATTCCTAATGTGATTACAGCCAGGACGACTCCAATGAAGATCACAATGAAAACACCACCTGGAAATGAATGGAATATTAATTTAACAATTGTATTTGGAAAGGTATGTTTGAAATAACGTGTGCATATTTCTTAATAAACAAAGCTTTTTCATTGACCCACTCGCTAACTTATTAAATAAAAACCAAAGAATGAATGTCATATGAGTTATTTTTTTATAAAATGGTATAGTAAGATTATGTAGAGAAAAATAATTTATTTAGCTCGATCCTATCAAGTAAAATTTAACAAGAACTCCAGGAAGACGTGCTCCTACTTGCTATTTCCAAGAATATCGATAATATATGTATATATATACATTTATATATACACACACATTATACAGGGTGTCCCAAAACGACCGCATAAACTCTGCACAGCTAGATTTCTCGTTGGGAGTACATAAAAACTGCCCAAACAAGCGTTTCCGTACGATCCATAGTTTACAAGATAAATACGAAAAACAAAGTATTACGTCACTTCCGGTGCAAGAAAAAACACTTTATTGAACATATCAACACCAGTATATGCACGGGCATACTCCATAACACTTCTGAAGGCATTTCCATTACATAGGCCGCACATCAGGTACATGTCGCAGTGGTCACGAACGGAATACATGGTCACTATACGAAGACTATCGGTAGATGCAAGATGCAGCCTTTTAAATTCCAGTTCAACGGCGGCTTAACGTCATTTCAGGGCTCGTGCATGCATGACACGATACGCGCGGCGACCATTTTAAACATTATCGTCTGAAAAGATATGCAAATACTGTTGTTGATATGTCCAATAAAGTGTTATTTTCTTGCACCGGCAGTGACATCATACTTTATTTTTCTAATTTTTATAGTAAACTTTGGATCGTACAGGAACGCTTCTTTGGGCAGTTTTTATGCACTCCCAACGAAAAATCTTGCACAGCAATTAATGGAAGTAAAGGAATGAAATTATCATTTCCACTATACCCTGGAGGTAGATAGAATTTGTTGTTAATACCGGTGATAAAATTTTCATTGCAACAAAAAATAATTGATGATTAAATTTAAAATTAACACACATCTACCTAATCTATTATTTAAGCCAAATATAGAAGAAAATTATTTACGTGATATCTAAATTCAGTGATAGAAAGTATAAAAATAATGGAGACGATACCTAAATAATTTAAAATAAGAAATTATTAAATGAGATGGTTAAAGGTATAACGTCATAAGGCTAGAAAAAATGTTATTTTTACCTATTTATTATGTGACAAATTGATAAATTTAATCGCCTGCTCTAAACCGGGGAAAATAGGGCTTAAAATAATGACATTAAAAGCTAGAAAAGGGTGGAAGGAGTGGATTTCGAAAGTTGCTAAGCCTAATTCATCAAGAATCCAATGTGGATTCCTCCATTAATTCCAGGTCCAACCACTTCATAAATACGAAGACAGACGGACAGATATCTTAGGCTATTATTATATAGGAAATTCTACAAATTATTTGTTTTAGCCGTTCCTGAGAAGATACGCCAGGCATTAATAAATTAATGTGATAATACTTACCGATATTAGCAATGCTTATTCCATCACTTTGTTGTTCTGAATCATCACATTCAACTTTGGCTGGGTTCTTGTTCCACCATTTCTCTTTTAAACCTTCTAATTTTCTCTGATTCAGTAGTTTTAGAATCCTAAAAAGACATGTAATGAATAACAGTAAAGTTTTTGATAAAACCTTAAATGAGAAGGTTTAACGTTCTGAAGCCAAAAAAGTACACGCTTATTTGAATTCGCGTTTCCCCCTACTTCTTGTATTGTGCATCGCTCGTTTTACTGTCTCATGTCAAGTGACAATAGAATATCAGAAGAATGGGTTTTTACAGGTAATATACTTGTTTGAGAAAATATCTCATTAAAGATGCAAACTTTGTACCATGCATTCACCCTGACTCTGTGCAGTCATATAATGCAGCAGGTGGTCCACCCTCTGTCCAAGTTTCATATAAATTTGGACTTTTGTACACAGTGAAAAGTGGAAGAAAATTTCCAGTCGCAGATGTACAAAACAGCTATGTAGACACATGTATTTTTAGGCTCACAAGCTCAATTTTACTATTATTGCATTAATTTACTCTGTACCACAACAAATAAATTTTAAAAAATACTATGTAATATTATTTACACTAAAATTAAAATGCTGGTTTAAATCATTACATCTAAAAATTTAGAACTTTATAATAAATTGTTAAGCCTAACCAATATCCATTTCCCCCATCATACAAAAATAATAATTAAACATAAAATATTTAAAATATTTCTTGCCTGTTTCTGAAAATTGTTTTTCAGAAACCCTTTCAGTTGATTATTAAAAAAATATTGACGATAAAAGAAATAAAATATCATTTTTTTGAAAATTTTTAAGACCTTAGTAAAGAAGAATGTAGTCTTGACTTGCAAACAAGGCAATCTACGTTGACAGATGCAAAATATTAAACTTCTTAAGAAAAATAAATGTTGCCAACAGATGTCTAAAAATATATTACAAAGATAAAATATAATTGTCAAAAGCTATGATGTGTCTTTTAAGTAAATTATAAAAAATACCCTTTTTACTCCACCAGACCCTACGGAATATTAAAAATTTTTCATGCAAATCAACAAAGAATATAAATACATTTACTGTATAACTTAGGATTTTAATGCGGGATATGTCTATTAATTTTTATTTTAAAAACTCCTGAACTATAATAATATTGTAAGGAATTCTGATATTGACATTTAGACTTAAATCATATTATCATTAGACTTGCTGAAGCCCTAAGCCGGGAACTTCAAATAGGATTTTATCAAAGTACCAAACTCATAGTTAATGAGGAATTTTCACGTTTTCTAATTTTGATTTTAAACGATAGAAGACAAAAAAGTAAGCAGGACAGTAGCTATTTTTCTTTCATTTGGGGGCCTAATGAGTGATTTCTGATGGGTTTTATAGCGGACTCTTTAACGTCTCTCAAAAACGATACTTTTTCTCCGACGAGTTTGTGACGTCATCGTTCATGCAGACACCGAGCGCCTATGCTGTTTACATGTTAAAAGGCGACTTTTAAATTTGTTTTTTGTGTAAAGTATCGCATAGAATAGAAATTTTTTTTGTTATGTCTGGCATTAAAAAATCATACTCTAAATATTGTATTGTGCCATTGTGTAAAAATACAACAATTAATTGCAATGAGAAGATATTTTTCAGCGTCCCGAAAGACCCACATACACGTAAAATCTGGACAACTGGGATGAAAAGGGATGAGAAATTAAACCCAAATTATCATATAAATCATTGGCTTGTGAAGACCATTTTTCGGTAAGTAAATGCTTGCTTTTGTTTAAATATTACTATTTTAGAGCAATTAAAGTATATAAAAATACATCTATACCTTTAAAAGGATTGTTGATTAACCACTGCTATTTAACTTTTAAAACTGCTAATTTTCGAGTATTATCACAGAGTTCAAGTACAATAAATATTTTATAAAGCATATAAATATCGAAAAACATAAATATCTAAAGCATATAATTATCTAATAAATAACTCGGGGGAGGGGAAGGTTATGTATTTTCAAGGTATTATAAATATTTTCTTCAGAGATGAATACTTTCTTGTGTACCAAATGTAACAGTGATACTTTTCGATTAAAATTGATGACTAATTTGAAAAAAAAGTATAATATTTTTAAAATACTTAATAATGATATTACTTTAAAAATTAAATTTAATTTGAGAAATTTTATACATTTTTTAATTTGACATTAATATTAAAGGCAATAAAATTGTATTGCTATTTAAAAATGTATAAATAATTAAGTAAAGCCGTTTAAAGATTTTAAATTTCTTTTCATCATATTTAAAATATCTAAGAATTGGTTTGGTTTTGGTTTGGTTTTTGAGTGCTACGGTCTACTTTTTGCAACACGAAGGCTAATGAGACCGGTCTCACAATAAATACCTCCTCTAATTTTTATTTTAATATTACATCCGTCTCTATTTATAAAAAACGATGCAACTACAAATGTGTATGTATATGATATATGTATATTTATTTGACTTGTTTGTGTTTACAAACAAAAGAGCTGTGTTTAGCATGAATAAAGTATTAATACATGTTAAGTAAAACTGGAAAAAAATATAAATGATTTTACATACCTTTGGGTTTTAATTCCTCATATTTCTGCTCCCATAAAATCCGGGTTTTTTGCCAAGAAAGAAAACATTGACATGCTGTCAATTTTCGGGAGGTTGTCTGATTGTGCTTTGGTAAATCCAGGTAGAAGAGACATTTATGACAAATTGAGATAGCTAAGCTATCTAGATCGATAAAATAAACCTTCAGGTTTAAATAAAAATAAATTTTGATAGCTAGAAAATTTTAGGAACTTGCAAAAACAAAATCGAAAAATAGTGCGCGCTTAAAAGTAATACAAAAATATTGGTCTTCATGAACGATGACATCACAACCAATCACGGAGCGTTTTGATGTCACGTGATTTTCGCTTAACTTTAAAATTAATTTTTTAAATGATGGACCCAGTTTTTTACATTTTTGAGAACATTTTTGGAATCTGCGAGTCTGAAATTATCAGAAAAACACTAAGTTGTTCGAATCCCCCACATGTGCAAATTCCTCATTGTCAGAACGATGGTCGAATGATAGAAAGCTGCTTTTCTGTACCAGAATTCGTGGGTTCGAATCCTGTTGATGGCATTGATTGTCTTAGCTATTCGGAATCGGTTTTAAGCAGCAGGTTCCAGTCTCAATATCCCTCGTGTAGCAAAACAGTAGACCCTAGCGATCCAAACCAAAAGAAAAGTAAACAAGAAAAAAAGTTAATTGGGCGAAATGTTAGAGCACTGCTCTTCGGTATTTGAATGTGTGGGTTTGAATCCTACTTCTGGCATGGATATTCGTAGCCAATCGGAATTGGCTTTAAGCCGTAGGGCCCGTTCTCATTAGCCCTCCTGTAACAAAACAGTTCATTGTAGCACTCCAGTCAACCAAAGTAAATTGAAACGAAAATTATTTCAAGAGCCAGTACCTTATGTAACTTTTTTTATTAATTATTTTACTGATATTTAAAATTTTTCGTGTGCCAGAAAAAGTTTATGGCTTGCTAAACTTGGTACGCATTCACTTAATTGACATCCCTGTCCTAAGCTATACAAAATCTAAACGTTCCCTACTATTTTGAATTACATCATATGGTCTCAGAAAAATAAAAAAATAATACTCCTTTTAATATATAAATATATATTTTCTTCAAATTTTTATTAAAAACATGAAGATGTGTTTACAGCACCAAAGAAATAATTTTATAATTAAAAATTTTTTAAAACCACAAAAAAGGCACATATTATAAAAAGTTTATAGCTACTCTAGTCGTTCAGCCGAGCAAAATTTTTCCCAAATTCAATTTTTCTATCTCCCTAAATATTTCTCTTAATTTTTTAACAACTTAAATATAGTTTAGACATGGCTAGTATTTTGTTCATTGATTCAATAGGGAATTAATAGGGTATGTTTTTATGTCTGTACGTTGAATTTCCATAAAAATCTTGGACTTACCAGAATTTGAAACTGAATTCTAACAATCTAAATGAAGCCAAAATTTAAAATAAACACACAGATTTATCTTAATACAAAGAAGTGATTAGTAAAAACTTTGTAGTAATCTATAGGAAATTAAGCCGGAAAGAGCAAGTTAAAAGCTCATATAAAGATTTAAAAGAGATAAATATAAACAAAATGATATAATTAAAATTTTTTAATGGATTTAATTTAGTTATACACTGGTGTGCAGAACTTAAGCAACAGGTGGGTTTTTTGCCATAACTCCAAAAGAAATCATCTGAGAGACATGAAATTCAGAAATGAGGGAGAGTATTATGTACGTAAAGGATGCCGCCGGGTCCTGATTTTGAGAGAGGTCGGGATCCGGTTTTATCCTAGGAACATCAAGGAAAGACACCTTTACGGTGGTCCTGTAGTTCTTGTCTGGGGAGGCATTATGCTGAACGGGCGAACTGAGCTCCACGTTTTCGACACAGGTACTGTAACCGGGAATCGCTATTGTGAGGAGGTACTCCTTCCCCATGTGTATCTGTTCCGAGGTGCCATTGGCCCAGACCTCATTTTTATGGATGACAATGGACATCGGATGACAATACACATCGGATTCTTGCTGTTGAGGAGCTACTGGAAAGTGAAGATATCACTCGAATGGATTGGCCAGCGTACTCCCTTGATTTAAATCTCATCGAACATGTGTAGAATGCTTTGGGGGAGACGCATTGCAGCACGCTTACATCCTCCGGAGAACACCCAACAACTCAAACAGATGCTGATTGCTGAAACAGATGCTGAAGGGGCACTCCTACCGCAGGAAATGTTGGACCAGCTGGTTCTGAATATGCGGAGACGGTACGAAGCAACCATTGTAGTTAGGGGAGGGATATCCCATATTAAGAAACATCTGCTTGTTGTTCTTCCTCTTAGATAGACAATCATGAGTCAAGATACTATGGGTTCAATAAAACTTGTTTTTGTTTGATTCTATACAATATGCATTGTATTCCTTTTTCAACGCCGATGCTTTCGTCATCCTTTACGTACATAATACTCTCCCTCATTTCTGAATTTCATGTCTCTCAGATGATTTCTCGTGAAATTATGGTAAAAAACCCACCTGTTGCTTAAGTTTTGTACATTAGTGTACTTCATTGTACATCCTGTATGAAAAGTTTTATAACTCTATGATTAAATTAAAAAAAAGCTTTGTTATGCCCATTGTCCCCTTAAGTATGTATTTCTAAGGATTAAATCAAAGCCTGTATTGCCGTGTAAAAATTAACAGTTTTCATAGAAGAATAAATGTTTCATTTTTTAATGCATGGTTTTTTGGTGTATTAAATATTATGCTACTAAACTGGGATAAAGCGCAATATAAAAAATGATTAATTTATGTTTCCACGAGTGTTCAAGCTAGTACTATACATTAGATATGATAAGTAAAAGCTTTTAACTTACGCACTAGAGAGTTGATCTTTTAGAGGTGAACCTTGTTGAACTGCTAAAGCTAGAGGTTTCCGACTGAATTCACTGCCTACAGAGGTTAACTGGCAGTTAATCATGACCGCATACTTTACTTGGGTTGAGTCAGCTGTGAGGAAGAATTTATCCACATGTAATTTATTCATACGAGATTAGAAATGTAAGCATTTATTTAGCTTACAAGTATGCAAATACACATATATACCAGGTGATCCAAGGTAAACACTAAAATTAAACATTAAAATTGAAACTGCTTTTTAATTTATCTAAAAAATTCAAAGGAAAAAAAAGGATCTGAAAAAGTACATTTCTATTGGAATATGGATAAAATCTCCTGATAATGCCACATATAAGAGGTTTTGAGATTGATTCAGTAATACAGTAGAATCTCTTTTTAACTACCCCACGATGCAACAACCCCTTCGTTAGAACGATCACCTTAAAAAGTCTCAATTATTTTACCATAGGAATAATGTTAATTTTGAATCATTACAACGACCCCAAGCGTATTATCTTTCATTAGAACAACCGTCAATTTTAGTCCGCAGAACTCATGGGCAAGTGGGCTATTTCAAAATTATTGTACTGTGGTGCAATTTCAAGAAACCTGTGCTTCTCTCTTTGTGTTTGCTTAACCCTCCGAGTGGAAACACATATAGGAAAAAGTGACCCAAAATACTCTAAAGGTTTACTGTGTCAGTGGCCAAAGCATTCCATGATTTTTTCCTTAACCCTTTGTCTACTAGAATGGAATACGGAAACCCACCCTCGTTATTGTCCCTTTACTTCCGGTTATAAATAGATATATAAATAAATATTATAGATTGTCAGTTTTTAATGCACATAAAGCTCGTTAAGTCTCAAAGATCATCCCATAAGAAATAACTGATTCTAAAAGTACAAATAAAAATATTCTTTGAGAGACTTATTTTATTTTTTTATGAAAGACATCCAAGATATTTAAGTGGTGCAGTGAGAGATACATTAGTTACTGCAAATGAAATACTTCGAATTAGAGATTTATAAGCCATGAAAAGCTATCAGCATATTTGTGCCTCAAGGGGTAGGGGTACATCCCTCAATAAATATTAGTCAAAGAGGGGTGCAGTTCTTAAACAATAGACCTGACCCTCCTACCGTAAAAAGCACTGGCAGAAATGTACATTACATACATATATTTTAAGAGCGTTTTTAGAGGTTGAATATTGTACGTGACAACTGCTTTGAAGACATCATCGGATTGGCGGAATTGTACGTGCAAACCGCTTAGAGGATTAAAGGAGGGGAGGGTGCGAAAAGGGTTGAACTAAATCTTCAATCATCTTTTGATGAGTTTGTTGCGGTTGACGGAACTTTACAGTGCTGCGCAGAAAATTTGAATAAGGACGATTTTTATTGGACTGGAAATGAAGAAATCTGCGATTTCGACGACGGAGAAGAAATCGTCCAAGCTTTTGAAAAAGTGAATGAAAAGGAAGCCTTTAATGCAATCAATGCATTGCGTCAATATTTTGAAGGACTATTTAATTCTGAAGATTTCCTTCAAAATCTAACAGATATGGAATCAGTGATAATGAAAAATTCCCAAATGAACTTGAAACAGGCGTCAATCAAAGCCTTTTTTTCAAAAATTCAGTAATGGAAATACAAATAAATAGAAGTGTTCTCTAGGTATGTACCGTTTCATCATTTCTTTACTCAATTTTTTTTTATTATATTTTCAATTCGTTACAACGACCTTTCGTTATAACGACCATATGATGTTGGTCCCACAGGGGGTCGTTATACTGAGATTCTACTGTATCTAGAAATTGTTACCGAGAGAAAGCATTTAACTAATTACTCATAACTGATTCTTATTTTAATTTGTGTCTTTTTCTAAAACATAATAGTAAATACAGCTACAATAACGTTTAACCGAAACAATTAATTGTTAAATATGGTGAAGGAGAAATATGTGAAAGAATAGAAAAAAATCTTATTCTTACCAATAAATGCGAAACCATCTTGGGATCCTTTAGATGCCAAAACTTTATCTACTCCTTCTTGAAAAGTTTTAGGCATTCCAGTTTCTTTCATTGTCCACCATATTTTTGTATACTTATCACTTACAGGATAATCCCATACAGCAAGTTTCGCTCTTTCTGTCTCATTCAGCGAATCATCCAGTGACATGTTTTTCCATATTCTTAAATACGATAAAACCATATTTAAATATTTAAATATATATTTTACTTTTTGGTCTAAATATTAAAATCTTAATTGCCAATGAAGGAGGAGCTTAGTAGCCTTTTTTTTTTAAAATCAAGTTTACCTCAAATATACTTTGTGACATCTTGTATACTGTGACAAAAATTTAAGACGATATAATAACTATAAATGTATTAAAAAGCATTTTTGTCAAAAGCATTGTGTCACTAAACCTTTTGCTTACAAAGTTTCATTATTTCATTTGTCCCAAGGAGTTTTAAAAACTCCTTAAAAGAATAAAATGCAATATATAAACGAGAACATTCGCTCTCGATAAATGTTCCCTAGTTCCCTTTCTTTTTTGTATTATTATATTGTAAATAAATATTACAACTGATGGAGCTCCGGCAATGCTTGGTTTAAAAAAAAAAAAATAAAAAAAAAAAAAAAAAAAAAAAAACAAAAAAATGGTCTTATTGGGCTTTTAAGATATGATTCTCAAAATCCACAATTCATATCGATTCACTGCATAATTCACCCAGAACATCACGTTGCAAAATATTTAAAATATCCTGATGTTATGAAAACAGTGTAACACATTGTAAATTACATTTGCACAAATGCAAAAAATTATCGACAATTAAAAAATTTCCTTGAAAATTTAAAGGACGAAGAACTTCCAAATGGTATTCTCAAAATATAATTTCTATAAAAAAATTTTTGAATACCCTTTTTGCATACCTTTTATAAATACGTATTTAATTGTGGCTTGAGAAAAATATCAAATTTTGAAAATTGGATAGGATTATTAAGGAGCTTGCCGACCCCCTGCTCTGTATGAGTAGACTATTTTATTAATGAAGATTTTTCAGCTCAAAAGTACTTAAATAATTTAAAGATAAATTATGTTATTCTTACTCGTAGAATTTTTCTTCAATATAAGCCATTCTTTCAAAATATGTAGCTGCAGAGGTACTAGCTTGAGGAGCATATTTAATCTTATATTGCTTCGCCAGATCATCGAGTGATTCTATTGGAGAATCCAAACGTGAAACAGTCAGGAAAGCGGCTAAATTAGCAGTGTACGAAGCTATGATGATGAATCCAAAGAGCCACCAAGTTGCAGCTACTAGCCTGCCGGATAAATTACGAGGAGCTTCACCACCACCTAAATAGAAAATCATGTGTAAATACAGGTCAACTTTAAAAAAATAAATTCATTTTTAAAAGCCCTATATGAGATATTTTCTTTAAAAGTCATGTAAGCCCATTTTTGATAAAAATTTAGATACACAGTTCCCACCTTTTTCGACTCATAAAACCCTTTCAAAAATTTCATCATTTTGTCAATAAAAATTTACGTAGTTAATGAAATTACAAATGTAATTACTTTCAAAGTTGTGTGAGTTCACTTTCATAATATTTAGTTAAAAAATTATACCGAGTAATTTTTCTACATTCTTTTAACAAATACATTGAAAACGATAACATTATGAATTAGATTAATTTAATATTTAAAAAGCAAACAAATGAGCAGATTATCACTATTAATATTTTTCAAATTAAACAAATACCAACTTTTAAATATCTCTATATAATATAAATGGAGCTTAACAACCACGTTTAAAGAAAACCTCTCATATATTCAAAATCTCAAGTATGAATCATATATGAAAATAACTGCAAACTCACCAAGTTTTCAGCATATCTACAAATGTATTATGTGCTACAAGTGTTGTATGTGTGATTATCATGTTCTAAGTTCGTCAATATCTGAATGATGAACTTCCTCATAGCTGAAATTGACGTGTTGGTGTTGATGATCTCACTTTCTTTTCTTGTCTCCGCTACCCCAGATCACTAAACATAATGACTTGTAAATCCTTTATTTGAGGGCTCATTAAGGATTTTGTTAATGTACCTTCACTACCAAAAACTTTAGAAAATCTCAGAGAAAGAATCAGTTTGGTATTCATAACCATTGACAGGATGACACTTCAAAATCTATGGAACGAGTTCATTATCGCCTGGACGTGTCTTGTGATGCAAGAGGGGACACATAGAAGTTTTTTAGATTGTGATGAAAACTTGGTAAGTTTTCGGTTATTTTCATATATCACTCGTACTTGTTCTTACGATACTTCTGAATACAAAGTGATTTGAAACTGAATGAATCTTTCACAGTAGGCTTGTATTATAGAAAACGAATTTTACAACCGATATTTGCAGTGAGGCAGAGGACCAATTCAAAAAGTATAGAACAAGATGTTAAAGGAAAATGGCGTTTCACCGGCTATAGCTTACGAATGGACTTAAATGAAGTACCCATTATTGCTCTTAACTGAGCAAGCGAGGGTTGTTGACAAGGGGTTTGCCCTCGATTAACTTGGATAACATAGAAAAGGGGAGAGTCAAGGCTGAATGGGCAAGTAGGACGGAGCTAAAAAGAACTGCAGGGGCAGGAAGGGATGGAGAACTAAACTGAAGAATTAATATGTCTTTGGCCATGAAATGAAGTGATGAAAAGGATGAATAGTTCATAGTTTTGTTTGGAATTTCAGTTCTAGTTGTTTCAAAAATGCTAGGTAGCCTGCAAATTTGTTAACAATTTAAAATTTCTTAAAAAATTGAAGGGACGGCTCCATTTGAATGCTGACTGAGAAAAAGTTAATCTCAGTAAACGAAAGTTTGTTTAGCAAACAAAAAGAAAAAGAATTTTTGTCGACAGAGGACGATACACGCAAGGAAAATCGCAAGAAATATTCAAATTCGTGTCTAGAGAGACAGTTTATTTAAAGGATATTAAATAGATTTAGATGCTTATGTGGTATTAAAATATTATCCGACGTTAAATATTGCCTTTCAGTACTATCAATATAACTCTTAAAATGTCTGTGTTAAATCGAGTTGTTTTAATCCCAGAGTTGACTCTAAAATTTTGAAATGCTTTTAAATTCCCTTTTATTCAAGCAATTATAGGATTTTAAAGCCTTAATTTATTAAAGGGAATTTTGAAACTGAAAAATACTATATTTCAAAAAATAATATTTACCTTGGGGTGTTAGAGATGTCATGCAAAACCAAAGACTTTCCTTCAGGCTGAAATCTCTTTTCTCATCTTCATCATCATCTTTATATTTTTCTTTATTATTATAATAACTGTAGGGACTCAGACGGTCGAATACAAACATTAAAAAGCTAAAATGAAATTTTGAATTTTGTGAATTCAGTATTTTAATATTTTAATATAAAATAGTTGATTATTTGTTTGTTGCTCATTTGAGTTATTAAATGGATCACTCAAAAGCCAATGCAGTTAAGACCGTTTTTTTGATATTTTTAATTTCAAATGGAATCAATTTAATGGATTTTCTTTTTTTCTTATATGATTTACTCGTAGTTTCGATAAAAACTATTATGTCTATCAGTAACATTTTAATAGACGAAAAATTTTAAAATTTAATATAATAAAAACATTAATTTTCACAATTTTTTTTACTGAATTTAACCGAATTGATTTCTGAGCAATACACTTACTAGTACCTGGTGATATAAAAGTCAGAAAAAACTTTAAATATTGATTATTCGACAACGAAGATGTTCGAAGATAAAAAAAACGCATGGAAATGCAATCCTGATATTTTGTTACGTAAGGGGTTTCTCTGCTCTTATGCATAAAGTCAGTGAAGAACAATTTTTAGCAATTTTTGGCTTGTTATGTCTCCTAAAATATGGATTGAATGCATAAAGTTTTTTTATTCAATATAAAAAAATCCCTTAGCTTCTGCAAATTGTTATTGAATACGTAAGAATCAGTAAGAAATTAGTGAATATAATTAAAATTAGATACCACTAATTAATGCTGAAATTTAGAATGCATACTTATGCACACGATTGTAACTCTATTTTGAATTGAAATACAAAATATCACATGTAGTTTTGAAAATACCAGTGTGAGCTTGAACTAAAAATATATTAATTATTTACTAATAGCTAAATATTGAAAAATAGATAAGTAATACGATAAAAAATTTTCAGGTAATTGAGAAGATTTTCACGTATTTCAGTAGGTGTAAAAATTGTTCTTTGGTATCGAAATACTTACATTTAGGTTTAAACAGAAGCTATTAAAAGATTTACACATTGAAAAAAAAGGTAAATGAGATTGATACAATATATCCCACATAAAATTTGTTTAAACTTTCTTAAATATCATATTAAAATGCTAAATAAATGTTTAATAAGAACAATAATAGATATTTCATACTAAATAGGTCTTAAATATAGTTGTACTTGCGTAAAATAAAAAAAATAACAATCGAAACTTGAATAATTCAAAACTTTAATAGCGACTTTTGCACTCTTAAAGGTTGCCAGGTTTCTTCAGTTTTATTTTTGTTCCCCAATTCCTCAAAAACACTGAAAACATAAAAAGCCATATAAAGGCGGTTTTTATCTAGCCAATTAGGAATGAAATCTAGTTTCTGGAACGTATTTGCCCATTGCGACCGAAAGGGTTAAAGTGTCACAGTTAAAATTTCTTTGTACTCATGTGCAAACGTAACGCTTAACGTGACGCCCTTTGGCTCTTTCCACATGAAAGAATAATTATATGATGTAAAGCTTTAAAGTTCATACGTCTAACTGAAAAATATAATTAAATTTAAGACGCTGCATCAAATTTTCATCTTAATATGTAGCTCACTGTGTGTCACAGGTGATATACAACCATATAAATCATTAGATTTGTATGTCAGATATGATGTACATGGCATGCAAAGGGACAAAACTTGTCAAAATAAATTCAGTATTCAAAGTGAGTATTTACAGAGAAATCTGAAGTCTGAAAATTTATATTACAATACTGCTTTTAATCCGTACAAGGTAGTAAAAAAGAAAATTTAAGAATTAATAGTTTAAATACGGCTAATTATTACCTCGTAACAAAGTAAGCTGCAAGTATACACGCCCAGACATTCGCTTCCAGAACTGTCAAGAATTTGAAAAGGGATGGCGGCACGGAAGGTTTTTTCATCAATATACTAATGCCCACCAAATCGTAGTAAGGTACCGTAAAATCGACGACTGTTTCCCTCTCAGCCATCACTGATATCGGTCCAAGAGCAATATCAGCCCTCTAAAATTAAATATAAAAGAAAAACAATAATAGCACAAAACTCTAAATATTTGATACAAGATAAAAATTGCTAATGCTTTTAATGCAATTAATGTAAATTTGCTCCCTTCCTTAACACTTAACGAATTATATTTTTAATATTTTTCTCTATTTAGGGGTGTATATATATACACACATATACATATATCTAATTTAAAATTTAAATACTTTAATCTTAGAATTAAAGTTACTAACTACTATATTAAAAAAACCCACCAAGTCCGCGATTTCTCTGTCTTTCTAGTAGCTTCTGAGAGTTAAACTCTTTGTAATAGATAAAATCTCCTTTCTCTTGGCTAAATGAACTCACCAACCTTCTTTCGCTGAACTAAGATTTCTAAAATTCTCACAACATTCCCAAGGCCGCACCTAGAATTACTTCCTCACGCTGGTGACGCCCCCAAGGTTATAAGAGGCCGCATGGCTAATTTTTGTGAGAGTTGACTGTTGGAAATGATCATATAAAGCTGTTGCTAGTTATTCTTGTCATTCTCTCGACCACCCTAACATCAAATCGGTCCCGACTACTGAGGTCCACGGTTGAATCATAGCATGTCCACTGCTATGTTTCATATACATATACATATACATATACATATACATATACATATACATACACATATACATATACATACACACATACACACACACACACACACACACACACACACACACACACACACACACACATATATATATATATATATATATTCTTAAACATCTAGATTCTAAAACATCATGAGTTTAAAAATCGAAAGTGATTCACATGTGGCAGAAGTTATTGACACTGAATCAACAAAGGGAAGACACATTAAAAGAAACAGGGTAAATATCTATAGTTATTAAGGTGCAAAGGGACATATGTACCTCTCTCCAAGTGTTTTTTCTTCATACTGAAATATTTCAGAATACTTCTTTTATAATACAGTTATAGGTATTCTAAATGTTTTAAAAAAATGAACATTTTTCTTTACATATTTGACTTTTTCCATTACAAAGAGAAGAA
>CM063503.1:45538784-45668784 GCA_032207245.1 Pardosa pseudoannulata | reverse complement strand
AGTTTTTCAGCCAGTTCATCGACTGAAATGGGGACAAATAGCTGTATATATTATAAAACATCATTATACAGCACTGTTTACCTGGGTTATGAAATAAATCACTTATCCGATTTTAAATGGCATCCTTTGTTGTATAGAATGACAGCTGATCAATGAGGAGAACTGGCTGTAGTATTCAAAGTTGTATCCTTAGCCCCCTAATAATTTCATCTGAATATACACAGTCCGGTCACATTAAAAGGCACATCAAGCCTCGTAATTAAATTTAGTTTTTCAGCCAGTTCATCGACTGAAATTGGGACATATAGCTGTATGTATTATAAAACATCATTTTATAGTGCTGTGTTTACCTGGGTTATGAAATAAATCACTTATCCGATTTTAAATGGCATCCTTTGTTGTATAGAATGACAGCTGATCAATGAGGAGAACTGGCTGTAGTATTCAAAGTTGTATCCCTTAGCCCCCTAATAATTTCATCTGAATATACACAGTCCGGTCACATTAAAAGGCACATCAAGCCTCGTAATTAAATTTAGTTTTTCAGCCAGTTCATCGACTGAAATTGGGACATATAGCTGTGTGTATTATAAAACATCATTTTATAGTGCTGTGTTTACCTGGGTTATGAAATAAATCACTTATCCGATTTTAAATGGCATCCTTTGTTGTATAGAATGACAGCTGATCAATGAGGAGAACTGGCTGTAGTATTCAAAGTTGTATCCCTTAGCCTCCTAATAATTTCATCTGAATATACACAGTCCGGTCACATTAAAAGGCACATCAAGCCTCGTAATTAAATTTAGTTTTTCAGCCAGTTCATCGACTGAAATTGGGACATATAGCTGTATGTATTATAAAACATCATTTTATAGTGCTGTGTTTACCTGGGTTATGAAATAAATCACTTATCCGATTTTAAATGGCATCCTTTGTTGTATAGAATGACAGCTGATCAATGAGGAGAACTGGCTGTAGTATTCAAAGTTGTATCTCTTAGCCTCCTAATAATTTCATCTGAATATACACAGTCCGGTCACATTAAAAGGCACATCAAGCCTCGTAATTAAATTTAGTTTTTCAGCCAGTTCATCGACTGAAATTGGGACATATAGCTGTATGTATTATAAAACATCATTTTTTTAGTGCTGTGTTTACCTGGGTTATGAAATAAATCACTTATCCAATTTTAAATGGCATCCTTTGTTGTATAGAATGACAGCTGATCAATGAGGAGAACTGGCTGTAATATTCAAAGTTGTACCCCTTAACCCCTTAATGATTGCATCTGAATATACACAGTGCATTCACATTAAAAGGGTACACATCACTTTTAAGGGGAGACAACCATTAAACTTTCAACTATACGATTTTTCAATTTATTCATTTTTAAAATTGTTGGACATTTCTGAATTGTTTAAAACAAATTTTATTGAAATGTTTGGATTAGAACCTGGAAAACTACAATATTTTCATTTAATATCATAGCTTTTAAGGAAATTAAAAAAATTGCATTGTATTGAAAATAGTGTTTTTTTCAACTTGCATGAACTATGCATAAAAAATTATTGCACATATTGATTTCAAATTTTCATAGTAAATACATTAGAGACCTATAATGAAACGCTACCTTCTTTTTTCGCTGTTGTTTATTTCATTTAGTATTTATTTTATTTTAAAATGGAATCTTTTAAGACAGTGTTTTTTCAATTTACGTGCAATGTAAATAAAAAACTATTGCACATGTTGATTTCAAATTTTTGCTGTAAATGCATTATATAGTCCAACGATGAAACTCTACCTACTTTTTTCGTGGTTGTTTGTTTCATTTAGTATTTATTGTATTTTAAAATAGAACCTTTAAACATAGTGTTTTTTCAACTTTTGCGCACTGTAAATAAAAAACTATTGCACATGTTGATTTCAAATTTTCCCAGTAAATACATTATAGTCTAACGATGAACTTCTACCTAATTTTTTCACTTTTGTTTATTTCATTTAGTATTTATTGTATTTAAAATAGAATTTTTACACATAGTGTTTTTTCAGCTTGCGAGCACTATAAATGAAAAACTATTGCAGATATTGATTTCAAATGTTCGCAGTAAATATATTATACACCTACGATGAATCTCTATCTACTTTTATCGCTGTTGTTTATTTCTATTTATTATTTATAGTATTTAAAATGGAATTTTTAAACATTGTGTTTTTTCAACTTGCGCGCAATGTAAATAAAAAATTATTGCACAGATTGATTTCAAATTTTTACAGTAAATATACTATAAACCTACGATGAATCTCTACCTACTTTTATCGCTGTTGTTTATTTCATTAATTGTTGTTATTTATTTTATTTGTTTTTATTGTTGTTTATTTCATGTTGTTTATTCATTATTTTATTTATTTATTCTATTTAAAATGGAATCTTTTAAGACAGTGTTTTTTCAATTTACGTGCAATGTAAATAAAAAACTATTGCATGTGTTGATTTCAAATGATCGCAGTAAATACATTATAAATCTACGGTGAATCTCTACCTACTTTTTTCGTTGTTGTTTATTTCATTTAGTATTTATTGTATTTAAAATGGAATTTTGAAAAATTATTTTAGTTTTTTGAAAACTTAAACCCTGGTGTAATATTTCTGATACTTTTTAAAAATTTAAATAGATGGAGATTTATACCTAACAAATATTGTTTACAATAAAGCAAAAATCATTAACAAAACTCACTTTCTTTTGTAAGTTTTCACAATTTTAAAAAGTATCTTGTCAGTTTCTTCTTTAATGCACTTACAAAAACTCAGCTCTATAAATCGCCAACAATTTTCTTAATTTTAAAAAGTTTACAGTGTAATTATAATATATGTTTTCTTATAGATTTGACTATGAAATTATATCAGCACCAAAATGTATCTTTCGCTCATATACAGATAAAAATTATTTCGTTTAACAGTCTATAACTGATATTTAATCTATTAATTTTAAATTTAAGCTGAATATTACTTTTATTGTTTCTCAAATAATCGGTAAGTTTTGTAATGTAAAAATTATACATGTTTTAAGCAAAAATTACGTATGGAAAATAGGCATTTATTTCAGCATGATAAAAAGTTCCTTTTCTCCTGAAAATGCGCAGAAGAATTGGGCATACAATTATTCAACTTGGTGAAATTTACAGATCATTCGCAGCTTTATTTTCATACAGTGTAAACCAATTTTTCTTGAATATTTTGTTGGTCCCTGAAATGAACTGAAGACTGATATTTCAAAAGAATGTGTGAGGAAATATATTCACTCCTCGTGGTTAAATTTTCCAAACACTTCATAAAGTAGTTCACTAGAAAATCGAAAAAAGGTTAAAAGGAGGAAAAGGTTAGATTACTGTGACCCATACCTGTGTTTATTTAAGTTATTATGGACGCCCGAAAGTAAAAAAGGGAGTTAAGAAAGGGGAGTATGAATAATGCAGTTATTCTGCATTAGTGACGAGTTGTCTTTTTAAGCACTATACGGTGTTATTTAAGAGAAAATAAATAAAAACTTCGTGATAAGAGATTTATTTGGTATCACGTGTAAAAGCAGTACTTTGAAGTGAAGTGAAGTTCTATAATTTATAAAACTATTCATCACGATTTCAGTCATTGTGTCTGCTGAAAAAGAAGAATTACGCAAAAGGATTAACCCTTTATATCCTGAATTAATTTACCGTCAACTTTCTTACTTCATTTTTGCATCAATAGATCAGTTTTAATGGAGAATAATCATAGAAAAAAGAAAATTAATTTTTACTGTATTTTAGTAGTTAATTTCGCAGCTGGTACTTTCTAGTACCAACATATATTTTTGACTCTATGACAGAAAATAAAGCATTAAATTATGAATGAAACAAATGAAATGCTTACCTTCGAGGTATAGAACTCTCTAAAAATAATAGTACCAAATAACTGGTAATAAACCACAAAATTTACTTAATTGAACAACACGTGTATCAACTCTACCACAAAATGACCTTCGAATGCAGCACGATAATTATAAAATCTCTACTATGCGAATGAAAAGGATTCCTTATTGGAGCTGTCATTTCTTTTCTGCTGTAGAAACTGCATCGTTTATGTCCTTGTGAGTACCGTCAGGAAAAATGGCTTTATTAGGAATATATAGGTGTTTGATTGAAGGTACTTATAAGTACCGTCAGGATAAAAAGGGTAAACAAATCATAAAATGTTAGACCAAAAGGCAAAATTATAGAAAATAGAAGATAGATCAAAATTTGGGGGATATGTTTTTGGGAATTTCCATCTAGTTTCTCTTAAAAGAAAAAAAATGTTCTAAAAAAAAATTCTACAAAATATTTTCGAACTGTCCCTAAAAAGGAATGCTAAGCCTTATTGAGTCGAAATTCATATTTATTTTACCCTGTGCAGTTCATAATAAGTTAAATTTAAAATATTCATTAGTAATATTCCGCAGAAATAACTCGAAAATATCTTTTGAGGATGGGTATATCATATAGGCAATGTTTCAAAAATGATGCAGATGATGGGTAAATGATTTGTAATATTTTAGATGGAACACTGATTTGGTATCTTTTAGTATGTTGATCTATGCAAGTAACAGTAGAATTTGTCAATACTTGAGAATTATCTGAGTCAATTTAGAAGGCGTTACATATACGACCCGTACATCATAGGATTAATGGGTTAACGGGAGAGTATAACAGACTTCTACTGAATCTAAACCATTCAACATTTCATGAAAAAGCTTCTACTAAACAGCTGTTTACTGTTCTACCTACTATTTACACTGTCAGTATTTTAATCCTTTCACTCACTATATGAAAATCAAAGAAAAAAGTAATTTATTTATTATTGTATTTAAAATAGTATTCTAGTAAATAATTTGTTAGAGCCATCCTATTAAGTAGAAATCAAAAAACCTCATAAGAGGTTAGTATGGCTGTCGGTGCTTTTGAAAATTGAATAAATCAGAAAAATTAAACAAAACAGACAATGCTTTTATGTAATAAATTTTATACTTATAAAACTTTTATATTTACTTAATATAAAAATTTTAGATTACTATAAATGATATTCCAAAAAGTGTTATTAGTAAAGAGACAAACACAAATTTTTGTTTCTGTAATCAATTCTTCTACATATCTGAGACATGAATTTTTCAAGTGCGATAAACTGCTTTAAAAAACTGAATCAAATTTGAAATTAAGATGTTCAAAAGGTGTCATTGAAGGTAAAAGTTTGCTGAAAAATTATTTTAACTTATGTTTAATTATATAATTTAAGAACCTCATATGAAGTTCAGTGTTGAGGCCCAGGACTTACTTTGATCTTTTTAATTATAAGTGCAAAGAATAGTTTGTCCAAATTATTTGTTTACCAACGAAACCTACTATCGGAGAGCTTCATCTTTAGTATTTACTAACAGCAAATATCAGGAATATTTAAAGAATGCCGGAGATTGGGTATTATTACAAATTATTTACCGTTAGTGTTGTCACCCTGTAGACAGTTATTGCTGAAAACATTTTCAACTCACTTCCTGATTCTAATTTGATTTTACCAGTCGGTTGATCGTAAGTCCAGACTCCAATCTAAAAGACACAAGTCTTTCAGTAAAACGAAAATAAGTGTGAAAATTACGGTAATATTGAGTATAGTAACAGCGAAACTTACTCTTTGCGGTTTCATTGGACCTTCTGCGACGAATGTTAACTTACGTAAATAAAGCTCCAATTCTTGATAACTTCCTGTTTCTTTTATTTTAAATTTTCCAAACATCCCTTCATAGGCCTCCTAAAATTATTAATATAAATATTTGGAATTCTATTTTACAAACTAACTTTGAATATAAGTATAAAAATACATATAATTTGTTTTGAAACTATTCAGCTATTTTGATTAATTAATATGGGAATTGTTCATGCAATAATATAATTACACTCATGCTTATAAATTAAGGATAATGACAGTTTGTATAAACATATTCAGAAATACAGAACACGCGAGGTAAACAGAAAGTCTGGTCAATAAAAAAGTGGGAAAGAACAAAGAAATGGGTACATGTAATATAGTATCTATAAATGTAAGGGACATGCCCCTTCGAGCAACTGCAGAAGGTATCTCTTGTGTAGAAAAGTTAATTGTATGCACTTTGTATGTTGGTTAATAGGCTATATGTTTGCCAAGACATGTAATATAATCAACACAACATTGCTATAATTTAGTGGCCTACTACATACCAAATTATACAGTTATTTTTTGAGAAGGCCATCCCACGCATAAATCAATGTCCTTTGAAGTTTCATAACATACCTAAAAGGAAAGTATGGGCTGAAACTCATCGGCTGAGCATGTCCCATACATTTTCTATTGGATTCATATCGAGGGAGGAAGCCAACCATTCCAAAATAGTAATATCATGTTCTTAAAATAATTTGTTCCTATTTGCATAATGAAGACGAGCCTGGTCATTCATAAAGACGAAATCACTATCCATTGCACCCTTAAACTAGGGAGTATGTTGTAGTAGAATGCTATTTCGATAGATGTGGCCAACAGAGTTCAGTGCTGGGAATGGATATATGTTCAAAAGTTCGTGATAACGTGCCCTCAAACGAGTAGGCCTTGACTATCGTAATAGTAATGTTCAATGATGTTTTTCTGGATGTAGTGTATCCCTGGAACTCTCCATTTGAGGTTACACTGTGAGTTTGACTGCCTTGAAAACCTGAATTCGCCAGAAAACAGTACGCAGTCCCATTGTAAAGTTGCCCAAGTAACGTCCTCTCTGAGCTAGGCTAATCCAATCTGGCATTCTGCTGTCGAAATGGAATATAACTGAAAGGCCTGTGAGCATATGACCGTAGGCCTAGGACGTTTGGGACAGGATGCACTGTCTGAGATGTCTGAACAATATATATATATATATATATATATATATATATATATATATATATATATATATATATATATATATATATATATATATATATATATGAAAGCAGAGGTACACGAAGATGCCGACAGATTTCATGACATGTCTGATGCAATATAAGATTGTTCTTTTTGCCATTTATTGCCTAATACTCATTGTTTATTGGTATTATAACTACTAAGAGATGATTTGTAATGAAACATTTGTTTACGCTTTCGTCCACTTGAAATCGTTGCAAAAGCCTAGGTATAATTTCCAGTTCCTCCAATATATGTGAGTACATGTGCTCATATTCCAAGCGATCTATAATTTGAGCATGCAAATATTCGACCAAATACATCCTCTGAGACATTACTAATTGGTTTTATCACTGTGAGGTTTATGTGACAACTGTGAAATACTATTAAGCACTGCAACGATTTATTTGATTCACTCCACCGTCACTTGTTTTTATTTGGAGGTACAGTTAGTGTTGTCCGAAGCCTTACTATGTATAATTTGAAGTTTAATCATATTATCTCTGAATATATGTATAATAATCTTACAGGGGATATTGTCATTCAAGGGCACGATTTCATTATAATCATCAAGAAATATCCTTAAATTATAAGATGATTGGTTGGTTGGTTTTAAGGTTTTATCACTAAGGACATACTGCGCCAAACAAGAGGATAAGTCAGCACATGGATGAAGGAAAATGAAACGTTCAAAAAGAACACCAGTAGGTAAAACAAGCAAAAGTTTAAAAATAAACGATCAAAAATTTAAAAAACCTCACAAAAGCAGATGACAAACACAGAAACCATACAGAAGTGGGAAAAGGAATATTAAAATTCAAAAATTTGGTTAAGATGCCGTGAAGTAAGCGGTTGTGCCTTAACCATTATATGTGTTATATGTCCAGGGGCTATCCCATCCTTGTCAAGAGGAGCGCTAACCTTCTTTCCTTTCATATGACACAAATTATAAGAAGAAGCATATATAAAAGCCTATGTGACGCTTCTAAAAGAAAACAATATCGCTGTCATCATGCGCCATTTTGTTTTATAAGAACAAGATTTTTAATAAAAAACCTGTATAAGTGTTACATTTTTAGTAAGAATGTTAAAAAAATAATGATTTTATATTTATTTCTATTTGGGGCTATTAATTACTTTTAGAATATTTTAATTTAAACATTTAATTTAATTTTAATTAATTTATTTTAGGAAAAGCCATTCAAATGTATATGATGCTGGCATTCATCATTAAGCGGTCATTTCTACGTTGTTCAAATTCAGCCGTCTTGTATTTTTGATTCAACAAAACATTTTTCCTCTCTTCAAAGTATTTTTATTTCATTAAAAGTATTTTTATTTTAAAATCCCAGATCTCCAGCAGCAGTTATGCTTGTAGAGCAAAAGAAAAACTTTTATTTTATTGCTGTTGAAAATAGAGAAAATATTTGATATATTTTTTTATACAAAATTAAAAATCCAATACATATGTCACTTTTATTATTTTTAAGGGATATACATGTAATTCCTTTACTTATCCTCAAATGATATCAGTCCAAAGATTGTAAGCTTATCATCTTAAGGATTATTACCAATGCAATATGAATACTATTAAACTGAATTTATAATAGCATTCGAGGTATAAAAGTATATCTTTGACTTTAATGAAGAACATCAAAGTTTAATATTTATTAGTCTTTAAAAAATATAAAGGAAGGATAAATTCTTATAAGGATACGGGAAATTTTTGCCCCTCTTTAATCATTTTGGAAGGTATTGTTTTTCCCTGAATCATCGCAACCCAAAAACTTTTCTAAAATTAGTTTCCGTTTGAAAAACTTTTCTTCTCGTTATACACTTGAAATATTTTATTACTAGACTTAACGGATGGAAAAAAACTTCTTTTCAATCAGGACAGCAGAAGTAATTTTCTCACGCTCATTATGGACAAAGCTAACTTTTATTATCGTTGGAATTTTTCTTAAATTACTCTAATTGAAATGATTTATTTCCAGCTCGCATTCAGCTGAAAAGATTTGCTTGTAAATGTAGCTTGAAATAGTTTTTTAGAGAGAGTTATGTTTGTGTGACATTTAGGTGAGTAATATCTTTAGTGAATATTAAAGGTATGCTGCTCTATTCGTCTTGTAAATTATAAGAATGTAGTTTGATGATTTCCAAGGAATATGATTTTGTTAAGAAATTTCTGTATATTTATATATGGTGTTCCCATATTCGACTGACAAATTCGTAAAAATAGGGTGCAAGAGGGTGAAAATTTATCATAGAACAAGGGTTTTAACCCTTTATAGAACAGTGGTTTCATAGTGAAACCATCTGTAAAAATATTTTTTCTTTTCTTCTTAAAAATATATTAATGATTTTTTCGTATTTATTTGACAGTTTATACTATTAATAAATCGTAGAAGTACACATAATTTATTTTTCTCTTTGAAATATCCGAGGTTTAAACTTGCTTTACATGAAAACCCCCTAGAAATTTGATTTTTTCCCCCGCCATGTCTCCAAATAAATATACACACCCAAAACGCTTCTTATAAATTCTTTAGCTATTTATCTATTGCATCCTTTTAATGATAGTTATTCAATGTTCTTCCACTATAATTAAAATTTTCAGAATTTATTATTTTCACGCTGTACAAGTGTATAGATAATTTCACAGTTAAACACCACCCACCCTCCTCCCCTCAAAAAAACAACCCTACAGACAAAAATTGAAAACTTTTTCCCATATTTCATTTATATAAGGTTCATAGATTACATTATTAACCTAATTCCGTCAAATCTCAAATAATTTTCAATTATGAACTTTAAAGGGTTAAACCTCGTTTAATAGGTAAAAATCTCAAAAATAGTTATAAAGATTGTGATATCAAGTGGAGCAAAGAGGGTTAATATCGAGTGGAAACCAAGAATAGAGAGCTATATTTCTTCCCTATGTTTTCTGAACAGACAACGCAACTCAACCTTTTTTGTTTATTATTGGTATTATTTTATCGTTTATAGATGGACAACAAAATATCTAGTAAAATGCAAATTTGATTCGAAAAATAGCTTAGACCATTAAACATAACTATTTTATGCACTTTACGGTATTAGAATATACTGTCGATTTTTCCTTTCAGTTTTGGTTTAACTTTGGGAGTGACTGAGGCAAGTAACCCCAACCATTTTCTTTTTCTGGTTTGAGATCCCTTAAATCTTTTCTCATAACCCAAAAAGTAGGAAACATTTCTTTGGCACAAAGTAGGATTACAATACAGAAAAGCCATAACAATTTAAATTCATAAATAAGACGACGAGAGAGTTTTATAGTTGTTGTTCAATAGTTGGGGCTGCAAAGATCATAGCACAGCTGACACTGGCAAACATTGACCTATGCCCCAGGACATCGAGACAAAAATCCGGGCTTAACAACTGAATGATTATTTCGATTTTAAGCGATAAAGAAAGCAAATAAAAAATAATTTAGCTAATTTAGTAAATTTATCTAATTAGTTAATTTAGTTAGCTAATTTAGTTTTTTAATTAATTAATTTAACTAATTGTATTCGATAAGAATACAATTAGTTAAACTTTTTCACCCCGAAGGGTTTGTTGTGAGAAACGATTTGAACATGTTTCAAACCATCCTCTGCTCGTTTTTATTTTAGTATATATATCTATGTAAAGATAAGAATCTAAAAATAGATATCTATTAATTGAGATGTTATGACTTCTCCATAATTTAATTTAACGCTTAATTTTACTGGATGATAAGTACAGTACGACCCCGCTTAACGCTGTTTCGTTTAGCGCTGTTTCGGTTTAGCGCTCTTTTATTTCAACCCGAGAATTACCCGAAATTCCTCGCAGAGCTACATATCTGAAACAGTGTAGTTGTGTTTCTTGTTTGGTGCGGTGCTCTACGGACGCATTTTTATCATTTGAAACATTTGTTGACATTATTGTAAGTATAAATTTATATAATACTATAACGATTAATATAGTGACAAATATTATGATCTTTAGTTTTTATCATGGGTGATAATATAAAACAAGAAAAGATGAGGTAAATGTGGAAGACGTCGAAGAAATAGTTCAAGAAACAGCAGCTAGTCTTTCTAATGATGAGCTCAAGGAATTAACTGAGCAAGAAGAAAACAAAAATATTGATAGTAGTGATTTCGAAGAAGAGCAAAAAGAACTTTCGATGGCGTTTGTAAAAAGGAGTTTGACCACTATAACTGAAATTATGGACCAATTTGTTGAAAAGGATCCAAATTTTGACAGGAGTTCAAAAGCAAGACGGGGTGTTATAGATGCTTTATCCACTTATCAACAACTTCTAACAGAATGCAAAAGGAAAACGCAAACTACATTAGATGCCTTCTTGACAAAAAGGCAGAAAATTGGAAACACAGAATAGACTGAATGATCTGACTGACTTAGAATTTTATTTGTTTTTATAAGTATATTCGTTTATATTGTTTTTATTTTTGTAAGAAATAAATGTTTGGTTTTATTTTTATTTAAAAAATTATTAAATTTAATACCTAACCAATTTTCTATCCATTTTCCCCTAACCCCATTATTTACATGTTAAGCCTCGTTTAGCGCTGTTTCGCATTACTCTCTACTTTGATGGAACGTATCCCCCTCTTTAAGCCGGGTCTTACTGCACTCATCTGTATCCTAAAATAATACTTAAATTACAAACACGATCGAATTTAAAAAGATTCCAAGAATTGTTTTGTGAACACCCAAATACAATGTTCTTCTAATTTTAGTTTTCGTAATTCTAATACACAACAGAATATATTCTATATTTTGTAGAAGATATAATGTATTGTATAAGATTATGCGTTGTGTACAAACTAATAATGAAGAAATATATTTACCTGCTTTAGAGAAGTTAAAAGTTTAATATTACTGCGCTCCTGAGGATTGATGGATTGTTCACTTGCACATGATTGGTAAGTGATTTCATTGGGCCAGTTTCCTTTCATCATTTCATTCCTAACTGCTTGTATGGTAAAAAGAACCAAGTCGTAATAGAATGCCACTTCAACCTAATAAAAATAAAGGAACAGATATTTTTTTCAGTCAATACATAATTAGGATGAGGATATGAATGAAAATGAATATTTTATTGAATTGCACGCATTTATAGAGGAAAACACACGCACATATATCTTTCTAAATGTATGAATATGTGTTTCTTATAGAGGTCTGCGTGGTTTATTCTAATATCTTTAAATTTTTAACAATTATTTAGTGATACTGTGAAAATACTAATGATATCGAAATCGCTCTCGTACACTTCACCACTTGATAGCCACTTGATGGATGTTAACCTGGCAGTTGGCAATAGAAGTCAGGTCATGAGTATTATTTTATACTTAATCATGTGAAATATATGTGTTAGTTATGCGCACACAGACACAAACACATATATATATACACATATGTGCATATAAGTATGTACGTATGCATGCCCATATGTATACGTGTATGAGTAATATATATATATATATATATATATATATATATATATATATATATATATATATATATATATATATATATATATATATATATATATATATATATATATATGTATGTCAGGATTTAAATGGTAGATTAAATTTAAAAGATTTGTAGGGATTCATTACTGGGAGTGACGCGGCGTGATGAGTTAGCCACATAAATAAGGCATTTTTTCATAGTTTTATCACTGAACTTAGATATTAAGTAAATAATTTTCTTTTATATTTCACTTAAATAATAAATTAGGTACATATGTGATAATTTTAAATTTAATCGTCGATTATTTTTTGTTACAATGAAAATTTTATCACCTGCATTAACAACAAATTCTATCTACCTCCAGTGTTTAGTGGAAAAAAAATTGGGAAGAACTTAACGATAATTTCAACGTAGCTAAGAAAACTTTGAATTATCTTTCTACACGAATTCAACATGATTCTAAACTGCATTCACAGTATCAGAAGAGTTTAGATGAGTATGAAGATAAACAAATTATTGCTCGTGTACCAGATAATTCTCAGCCAATAAACAAAATATTTTTCTTTGTTGCCTCATAGGGTACTTTACAATTCTGGAAAAATAAATATTTTACTGATCCCGTCATATGGGGGGCTATATTCTAGTAATATAATATTAAGTTAGTGCAAATTGAAAACAGAATATACTTACATTATAATGTAGTATTTTAAAACAAAAAATTATATTATGAATATATTAGTTTTGAAAATGTTGCAAAAAACATTTGTTAATTGATTTAGTTGAAATCAAAGCACATCTACGCTGTAATGTAGCAGTTAAAACCCCGAGGCACTTTTAAAACATTACAGATAAAATTTTGATCTGAAAATAAAATACTTCAGTCAGCGCTCACCACTAATGCTAAATAAAAATAAAGAGAGTTACAGCACGTATTATGAAATCAAAGCACATCTACACTGTAATGTAGCAATAAAGACCCCGAGACAGTTTTAAAACATTACAAATAAAATTTTGATCTGAAAATAAAATACTTCAGGCAGCACTCACCACTAATGTTAAATAAAAATAAAGACAGTTAAAGCACGCATTATGAAATCAAAGCACATCTATACTATAATGTAGCAATTAACACCCCGAGACACTTTTAAAACATTACAAATAAAATTTTGATCTGAAAATAAAACACTTCAGGCAGCACTCACCACTAATGTTAAATAAAAATAAAGAGAGTTAAAGCACGCATTAATAGAGGCCTACATGGGGTTTCTAAAATAGACAAAAGCGAGATATGCGTGCACAAACACTAGGTGATTTCAATAACAGAAAACATTGCATGCTGTCAAACACACGGTAAATATTAGAGGAAGTTATTTGTGGCTAATACACAATTAAAGTGGCTCACTTGGCATCTCATCAATCTTTTGACTGGTGATTTTTATTAGTGCTAATAGTCTGTAAAACGTAGACCAATGAATCAAAAACAATATTTACTTTGATAGTGAATTCAAAGTTTTATGTATAAAAATACGGTTGTATTTTGCAGGAGAAGGGTTTTCAGTTCTGTGGATTTTGAATAATTTTCTTTTTAATACCAGTGTGAATGTTTGTTTGTAGCATGAAATGCAAAGCTAACGTAATTTATGGCACAAATATAGAGAAAATATGCATACAGCTGTTTGGTTGCTCCAAGTGAGCAACACGCTCAATGAGAGTGGACTCAATATCTAGTAAAAGCAGACTGTGAGTTTTGTTCTATTTGTTTGGCCAGATTATGCAGGAAAAGTTGCATTGATAAACTGTAAGTATTATATTAATTCGGTTATTTTTACAATTTCTGTATTACAAACATTATCTGTTATGAAAATATTCTAAATACTGTGTTTACCTGTGACTGAACTTCAAAAGAACTAGCTAAATTTTCGGCTTTTGATTTCTTGGATGTTATCGGCCGAGGTGACATCCATAAGGTCGTAAACCTTTTACAGCTACAAACTGGTTCTTTAGGATCCTGAAATCATGAAAAAGTAAACAGGAGTTTTCTTTTGAAATATGAATAAAAGCTTTATTTTGAAAAATGTGCTGTTTTATATGTCACCTGCACAATGCATAGAAAATTTTGAGTTATTTTATAAAATTTAATTATATATTATAATTTAGAGAAGGTTAATGAAATACTTACCAAAGAAACTATATACCATGCATATTCCCTTCCAGTCATATTATTAGCATCCGCCTTCAAAAAGAGAGAAGATAAAAATTAACTTAAAATTTACTGAGTATATAGTCACCAATTTATGAATAAACATATGTGTTTAACGCTAAATTTACGGACTGAGACAATTTGACTCATTAAAAATTTGATCACTCTCTCTCTATATAAAACTTTAATATCACTTTTCAAAAACCTACGTTGGTTTTTAGTTAAGTAATAAAATATATGTAAACTTTCATTCCTCTTCCCCGCAGACCCCTTCATTTCGCATTATTAAATGTGGTATACCTATTTTCACGGTTAAGCCAATTTGGCTCATAGAATGGTTAAACAGTTAATCGCATAACATGAAATTTTTTGGTCCTATCATGCCTGGGCAACAGTCAAGTCCAACTATTTTCCAATTGGCTGAAGAGCTAAGAAGTAAATATAGAGAAGAAGTCGAGAACACTCCCATTCCAATGACAGAAATTCATGCTACTAAAGCACGGAAGAATTGTCAACAATCATGCAAAAGAAACAGATGCAGAAACCATTGTACTAAATGTAATGGAAATGTTTGCGGAAAATGTGTTTCAAAAACAAGTTTTATATGTAAAAAATGTGTTCCATGAATTTTTTGATAATAAACATTTTATTTAAATTAATTTGAAACCATTTTCTTTACAAAAAAACTTCAATTTTCTTGTATGAGTCAAATTGGCTCACTTCAGTAAAAATAGGTATATGATCAATATTCGTAAATCTAGTGTTAACACACACACATATATATGTAACTATTCTTTTCATTTTAGATGTGGTCGCTTGTCTTTAATACTAGCATTTTACCATAAAATTTGCTGATTTTTTTGTTGCCGTTTTTTTACAGTGGGAGCACCGTATACGTAGGAAATTTTGTGAACTTCATATACTAGGCAGTGTTTATAATTGCAAGTTCTATGGTAATTTTTAATCACCTTTATGCTTTAAATCACCACTCTAAATTTGTCTGTCAGATTTGACAACATCATGTATAAATTGAATGTTCTAAATTAAATTAAGAATGACTGAGAATGAGTTTTGAAGCAATTTATCAAGGAGCAATTCAGTGAATATGTTAAAGAAATACATATTAAGGTCAAATATTAAGGTTTGTTTTGTGATGATAAAACTACTTTTGCAGGTAAACGTTTTGCAGTCCGTTATAGATTAAATTAATTTTCATTACTTAAATTTTATCATGGATATTTTGTAAATTCTGTCACCTTTCTTTCTATCACCACTCTAAATTTGTCTGTCAGATTTGACAACATCATGTATAAATTGAATGTTCTAAATTAAATTAAGAATGACTGAGAATGAGTTTTGAAGCAATTTATCAAGGAGCAATTCAGTGAATATGTTAAAGAAATACATATTAAGGTCAAATATTAAGGTTTGTTTTGTGATGATAAAACTACTTTTGCAGGTAAACGTTTTGCAGTCCGTTATAGATTAAATTAATTTTCATTACTTAAATTTTATCATGGATATTTTGTAAATTCTGTCACGGACAGTACATTATGGTTACTTCTTTCGTAAATTTTGGAAAACAATATAACTTATGTATATATCTTAAATGGTTGTGATGCCGTTAAATCTTTTATAAGTTTGCTTGTTTGAAGAAAAAAAAATATGCAAAAAAGAATTTTAAAGCAAACTACTTTTAAAGCTTCCCATTATGTAAGGAGTCATAAACACCAAGATATATTATCAAGCGAGTTAATTTTCATGTTCTATAATCTATGCCACCCTTTCAATCATAACGATACTTTCAATTTATGATTTTATTTTGGATTAAATGCATGCTCAGTGTTGAAAAGAGATATGAAGTAACCTTTCTCAGACTAGTAGATATTCTTCAAAGACTTAATATTTAAGGTATATTAATCTGTAAATAATGAACACCAGATTCATAATTTTCTGATGATAAAATATTTTTTCTTTAAAAATATGACATAAACATTTTAAAAATTTGTGAAGGCGCAGAACAAAATTCGAAATAGAGATATAAATTAAACTCTGAATTTAACAGAGAATAAGGAAAATGTTTTCAATATAAAACATTTTAGTTAAAATTAAATATTTTGTAAGAAATTTTATGCGTAATTAATGAGTATAAATGTTTTTCGATAAAGATTTATTTTTAAGATTTAAAGATTTAAATATTTTCAACACATGTTGAAAATATTTAAAAACACATAATAATTTCAATAGAAATATTCTTTTAACCCCTTAACGTTCACGCTCGAGTTAACTCGAGCGCTCTAAATGGCCAAACTGTGCACACTCGAGATAATTCGAGCGGCGTTGTATTTTATGTTAATATAATTTTTCAAACTCGAATGCAACCGAGAACTGAAAATAATAATATGGAGGTAAAAAAATCTTTTTATTGATATTTGTCATTTACATGGTAAGTTATATCCGACTATTTTCTGCAATGTTATCAAAACCAAAATTGCAATAAAAATTTTGATTATTTTTGTATTTTTGTAATTTTTTTTTGGCAAGACAACGTTCTAAATTGTGTTTTTTGCATAAAAAAATTTCATTTTTTTGGTCGGCCTTCTTTTAAAAAAACTGTGCATTAAGGGGTTAATATACGGAGCAAAAATGTATAGTATAGTGATAATATAGAGTTAAATAACATTAAAGATGTGACCTTAATAACAACTTTAAAGAAAGTATAAAATGTTAAATTTAATGTATTTTTATAATTATAACATATTGGCTAAATAATCTGAAAAAAGGATTAGTGTGATTACATATTTATGGTAATAAAATATTACTATATTTTGTATTATATTACTAATTTTAGGATAAGTTACTTCCTTTAATGCCCCTTCAGTATAGGGATTTTAATAAAATAATTTTTTATTACTTACAACTTCCAGTGCAAGAGTAGTAATATTTGTAGAACCAATGACGAAATAATTAGCAGTATTCGCTGTCTTAAGTTTCAATAGTTCTTGTTGAATTTTTTGTTTGTCTAACGGCACTGTTAGGATTGCTGCTGGTGTTGGAATGTTTTGAAGCAACGTTGGTGATTTTTGATCCATTTCTGATTTACAAAAGCAGAAATAAAAAAAAGTGATTACAGAGTGAAAGTCGTCAAGCCACGTAAAATAATTTAATACATAATCATAGCAATACTTCTAGAATAATATAAAATACAAACGAAGATCTAAAGTAATTAAGGCACAAAATTAAATAACAATTAGCTTAGTAGTTGGAGCAGAACTAGGCTTAAGTTTGATCTAGACAGTAAGATTTGTTTACACATATAGAAATAGTTCAATTGTTTCTATGAAAAGTCACTTTCCATTAATTTTTCGGAGTTTCATATTTTCGTTGATTTTACTTTTATATCTTTGCAACCTTTTAAATTAAGATTTTAATAAAAATACCGTATAACAGTTGTTAGACATCAGATTCAATAGTTCAATTGTTTTAGGAAAAAGTCCTTTCCCAAATTTTTCGGAATTTTTTATTTTAGTTGATTTTTGTTATTTTTTCAGCCTTTTAAATTAAGATTTTAAAAAAATACCGTACAAAAGTTGTTAGACATCAGATTCAATAGTTCAATTGTTTCTAGGAAAAAGTCCTTTCCCATTAATTTTTAATTATATATTTTCGTTGATTTTACTTTTATATCTTTATTTTTAAATTAATTTTAATAAAATAGTACAACAGTTGTTAGACATCAGATTAACTCTCTGAAAATAAATATTGTATATATATTAAATAATAGTTCAATATGCTCAGAACGTAAAGCTTTACTACTTTCTCCCATTCATGATAATAAGGTTTATAAATGGGGATAATTGTATTTTTGAATGCTTAATTTTTCAAAACCATGTAATTATCTAAAAATTTCATTAAACTAGAGCTTGATGTGTGTAAAAACTTATATCAGTACATTAGAGCAGCGTGGACAGATGTTTCAGTTTTGTATAAAATTAACTTGAAAATAGAACTAAATGGTAAAATGAAAAAAAAATTACAATGAGAAATTCTAAGAAGACTTAAATTAACCTAAATTGAGATGATCTATTAAACTACAAAGATTTCAATTCTACTAAAAGCAAAATCTTTTGTCTATCATGATTCTATTATTATAAACATTGTTCCTTTTAAGCAGGGCTTCGAACCGTAATTTTTTTTTGTTCCGGTTTTCGTTCCGGTTCAACTAAAAAATTAATATCGGTTCAGTTCCGGTTTTCGCTCCGCCAAAAAAAACTGTTTTCGTTTCAGTTCCAAATGAATAATTTCATTTTATGTATATTCTTATTTGTACTAAAAATATAATTCTATCATAAACAAAAAATGTAATTCTATCAAAATTTAGAAGATTTTATTCTTTTTTTAATTGGTACACTATGTGAATTGATACAAACAGCAGGTACGATAAGAGCGGCTAGCATTGGCATTGTTATCCATTATCAAAATCGCATTTGACAACTAGGTTCATGATTACCCACATTCGTCGTTTGACTCTCACATCGTGCACTTGGCCTTGCAATAATTAAAAAAAAATATATTATTTATTTAACATATGAAAATTGCCTCTAATTATTAATATATCTTCTAACGTGGTTTCACTGAGATTACTTCTGTTGTCTCGGAGAATAAATTTCAAACCTGAAAACGCTCTTTCAACACTAACTTGTGTAGCTGGAGCTGCCAAAACCACCATTGCAATCTTATACAAGTGCGGATATGTAATTATAAAGTTGACGTTAAATTAGAAAATATTGATAAGTTGGTAACAGTAACAAAATGACTGAAAGATATATCGAACCGAAAAAAACCGATATTCTTTTCGGTTCAGTTCCGGTTTTCGTTCCGACCAAAATAACGGTTTTTTCCGGTTTTTTTCAGTTTCGGTTCGAGTGGTTTTAAGCATAAAGGCTTTAAAATTGCGCATTTTCCCCATATTTGTTAGGTAGTTTACTGTTTTTTAGATTTATTTAAAACGTCCCCGTGATATAGATTTAAAAGATATAGAATATTCATAGATGAAGAGTAGTTTTAAAAAGACTATTTGCTTGAGACTAACACGTAAAACTATATCTATACATAAAGATTACTCTGCAGGAATCATAGCAGCCTAAAAGCTATGCTGAGTAGAGTGATGTTAAACTAAAAAAAATCAAAGCCAGTGAGACTAGTCAACTAGCCTCTCTAAAAGTAAAGACCACATCCTTATTGAAATTTAACGCATTGATCTCCATACAATTTTATATAAATGGGTTGAAATACGACTATTGGTTTTCAGGTTTATTCTATAAAGCAGGGGTAGGCAACGCGGCGCCCGCGGGCGCCATGGCGCCCCCGATAGATTTTTAATGCGCCCTCGCTGGACTAATGTTAATGTATGATAGCCAGAGCGATTTACTTACTCTTGTCAAACGGCGATATACAGCAAGTAGTCAGTTGAGTTTAAGATTGTGCATAGATTAGCAGTTTGCTAACCTTGAGCGTATTTAATAACACACACGTATTTTTTGTTAGTGTGTGATCGTATTTCGAATAGACCACGCGTAGACCATGCATTTAAAACTACCAAGTAATCCGAAATAATTCTTTTCTTTCAAAACCCTTCATGGATAAATGTAAAAGAAAAAGAACATATTATTTTAACGATGAATGGGAACATCTATATTGTTTCGTTGATTACAAAGGGAAGTGTATTTGTTTGTTGTGTAATAATAGTGTTGCGATTCCCAAGAAAAGTAATATTGAACGACATTTTAAGACCGTTCATATCAATTTTGATAGTGACTATCCAAAGAACTCTGAAATTAGAAGGAAAAAAATTATTTCTTTAAAATCTGCAATAACTAACCAGCAAAGTTTTTTTACTAAACCACTGCAACAACATAAAGCAGCAACGATCGCATCATATAAAATATCGCATTTGCTAGCTAAGAATAAAAAACCATTTACAGATGGAGAAATATTGAAAGAAGATATGTTAGAAGCTGCTGATTCACTTTTTTGGAGAATTTAAAAATAAAAAAGAAATAGTTTCAGCTATAAACACGTTGCAATCCCCAATTATAAGAAATTAGCTGAAAATATGGACACCCAAGTTTCACACTGAATTATATGTATCATTATGTATGCCACAACAAAATAAAGTTATAAAAAAATCTGTTTTTTTTATGCCTATTTATACCTGTTGATTATCTGTAAAATATGCGCCCTCGGTGATTTTCAAATTTAGTATTGCGCCCTTAAGGACAAACAGGTTGCCGACCCCTGCTATAAAGAAATGAGAGAGCCTGTAATCTTAATATTTTCTATTTTCTTATCAGCAAAATAATGCTTATACCTAATGAGTTATTTTTTACACATATTCTTCCACAAGTAAGTATGCATTATATTTCTTACAAATAATATTCTTAAGCTGAATAGCAGTAATATGGGAAAAAACCACGTCAGTTACGTTATAAAGGGAGAGTGTGACCGGCAGCGAATATAGCTTCAAAATGAGTTTGATCTGCAGGCTACCCATAACTTTCAAGGAATTATTGAAATAATCCTATGCCGGTCACCAGTGATTCCCAAAGACGACCATAACTGCTAACTAAATTTACATGTACCAGTCAAGTACAATAACATAATATTTAACATTTACACGATTTTTCAAGGTACAAACTTTCGTAGACCTAACAATATAAATTTTTATTACAGTTTATTTAAGAAAATAACACCAATAACAGATCTACATGACATAACAAAACAGAACATACACCAAAAAATTTGGGCTTTTAAAGAACAACAATAAATCAACAATGAATAAGTACAAACCATTCTTGCTCCAAAATACAAAAGAGGACAAAAAACATACTGAAACAACAAATAGCTACAAAACAAGAGACCTGTGTTACATCTGTCTTCTGGTATAAAAATGATTTGTAACAATAAATAAATACGCTTACCTATTTTTTCATCTATTAGTACTCCCGCTGTGGTCATATTCTGATGAGATGCAATGTCCCTTACTACTTGCGTTATAATATATCCGGGAGGAGAAATTTGCACCAAATACTGTTTTTCTGTATCATCCAAATTTTCCCATCCCATAATGCCTTTCATTTTACCATAAGTTGCACTGACTGTGGGTACTCCCATCTTTCGAGAAATTTTTTTAACCAAAGTTCCTGCTCGATTGCCAACTTCTCTAGTCTTTCGTGTCGTGTCAATCAGAATTGTTGGTTTTGGATCTATAATCCTTTGACAAACTGGAATAAAAGAGTTACATTTTAATAAATTTTATATAGTTGTAATGTTTCCAAAAAATGTTAACACAAAAATTGTAGAAGTAATTGATATTAGAATTTATCTTTTTCTTCCTTTAAATATCCTTAGTTTAGAAAAATAAAGTAATAGGTATATGTTATTTTTGTTAATGCATGAAATGCATTGTTAAACAAAAGTATATACCTTCTAACTATAAATTTATAAATAGGTTTCATTCCATTTCACACTATAAAATATGTTGGGAGGGATAAAATTTTGCATATATTTACTAATAAGAATGTTTTTACGTATTGTACTGATGGATAAAGTTTTATATGTATGTGTTACTAGACAAAATTTTACATATATGTGCAGATAGGTAAAAATTTTCATATGTTTACTCTACAACTCCTGGTTACAACTGAACAATAAACGCAGCATTTACCATAAAATTTATCACTTTCAACGGTTGTCTCAAAATGGAGATTTCAGTGCCCTGGGATGAAAACTTTCTTCAAAGGGGCACTGCCTATATTGTTTAATCTTCATAAGTTTATTTACTTTTTAAATTATATTTAATTGATCGTAATATTAAACTTAGCTAGTGTAAAATAACCATAGTAAATAGTTTGCACGAGATCAATTAGATATCGCATACTTTATGCTCGTACATGAATTAATATTGGTTTCATGTGACTTTAGTAGAAGACCACAGTGTGTCTTGTTCAACTCAATAGGACTCAGTAAAGCGCCAGTATTAAGGTTCTATCAGAGGATTATTGTAAGATCAAGCGCAGTCTTTGAGGGCTTCTCCTACATAATTTAAAAAAGGATCGGATATTTAATTTTACTTAAAATGCGATTTATTTGATTTTACCTTACTAACATAAAAGCTATTTATGCTGATTATCTTTTAACAAACCTTTATAAATGAAATACTTTGCAATAAACTAATTTGCAAAAGAAATGCTTTAGGTTAATTTTTTCCTCTGGAAAATATCTGTATCCAGCATGGTACCGCAAATCGAGAAGTTTGTAATAAATTCGAATTTGTTTGTAATAATTTGTAAAATGTATGCTGACGTTTGAAAAGCAATTGGTTTACATAAAAAGCTCTTGTTATATGCATTAAATATGCATTAGTGATAAATAAACAATAAATAGTAGTACTAAAACTTATTACCCTGAGATTCAGTTAGTCCACTGTCAATTGTGATGCTGTTATAGTTAAAAGTGACGTCTGGAAACTCTTGCTTCGCAAACCATTCAAATACTTTATTGACAACATCTCTTGCAACTTTATAATCATTTTCAAAAACTGCAACTATAAATTAAAAAGACATTTATTTAGTCCTGCAAGAAATGAATGGCTATTTGTTGATTAAGTGACATGTTTTAATTGTTTTTTAACTCAAATTTAGTTTTATCTATTAAATTAAAATGAATTTACAGATCTATTTTTATACATATCAGAAGTCTCCTTGGAGATTTTTTGTATTACTAAAGCTTACGTGATTAAAGACCGTTTTATCAAGACATTAGTTCTTTAGCCCTCCAATAAATGTTATAACAATTCCCCTTCTGTTGTAAGTTAGTCTTGTTTCGAGCAGACAAGTAGGTGAGTTCTATTTAATTTTCAGTATCCTGTAAAGAACTTATGTTACAGTTTAACCACTTGATATGTAATGACGTCTGGGAGACGTCAGTCATCTCATGTGCCAAAGTAGATTTTGACTTCTCTGAGACGTCAGCAGCTGTTTCCGACAGACGTCATGAAGCCTTATAATAAACCATAATTTTATACTGTTATTAAATTATTGTTTATTAGCATCATATATAAACTTCATTAAATGTTACATAGCAAAGCAAATTTCAAAATAAAACGTTCTCTTTCTCAGATTGCACAAAATTGTTTGGATGAGTTAGAACTAAAGAGTATTTCTTGTACACATCAGATTCCGTTTTACTTGTAAGTCAAGGGGTTAAAATCTCGTATTTTGGTCAGGTGTTCAACAGGATGATCAACATGTTCAACATGATGAATATATAATCGAATTTTTCCTTGTCATTTTTGATAGTCTCCCTGACTTTTCCTGTGGAATTAGATGGTAATGCACTAATATAGGCATAATTTTGTCTCGGATAATCTTCCTAAAAAAGTAAAGAGATATAGAACATTGCCCAGAATATTCTTCTATCCATTTTTGGCCACTATATCGGCTTTTACATCTTCATCAATGACGCCATGTGATGGTACACACTGCAATGTGATGTATTTACCTTTTTCTTTAAAGAAACTGATAATGGTTGTAATTCAAAATATAGATTGCTAAAAAGTGTTTTCATTTAAACCTTTTAGAAACTGGCTTTCAGATAAAAGTAAATTAAATTTGATATCGCTCCTTTAAGAAAAAAATCTCAGAATGTTCCACCAAATCCTCCTATTCTGTTAAAATAACTTGTATTTAAAACATATATATCATTATTTCTCGCCAAAACGTTTATACTTGTCTGTATCTACTCATTCAAGATAAATTTCTCTTCCATAATAAATTCCGATGTCCAACACACGTTCGTGTCCAATAGGAAAGCTATCTATGTTTCCTCTGAATCTTAGAATTATAAACTAATTTAATATTATTAAAAACATTTTCTTTAAGACCATTTCTTTGGATGATGTTTGATATAGTTTTTATCTTAATAATTATATTTGTGATTTAGGGGTATTTGAATATTTGTCTTAATTCCAAACAGTTTGTCGAAATTAAATAAAACTTAATGTAACGCATAAATTAATTGGTTATAAAAATTTTTTGAACTAGAAAAAAAACAAAAGGGTTAAATGACATGTTTTCAATTGGAAATACAATGATAGTTAAAATTAAGGGTCATCATTATTTTTTACTTAATAGGTAAATGATGTAACTTGTACAGAGTACATCTTCTAGATGTAGTTTAAAATATAAAACATAGGAGTAATAAGTAAACAATGTATGTTTGATGTAACAGCAAAAAGATAGAAATAAACACACATGTGTTCATCTATGATACTCCTATATCAGCACCTCGTGTAGCAAAAAAGTTGTTCATAACTTTCTAAACAAACCAAACCAAACCTATCTCGCAGAATCGTCCCTGAATAAATGAGGTTACTTTATTGCTACAATCTGCTACATACAAATTTCTTAGCATTTCTTACTGATTAACATCCGAATTTTGCAGGAAGCGGGATTAGGCTGGTTTTAGTATCCTAGTTAAGGTCTGGATATGAATGCGCTGCCAGCTCTCATATATTATTGGTATCTTACATGATAAATGAACAATACCCATGACCGAATTTTAAAGGATCAAGAGACAAAGTTTTTTAACGGGACAGATAAGAATATAGATCTGTACAAAACTAGTTTATGTTATAAATGCTAGATACTAAAATTATACGCTTGCAAAATTTCTGTTGATGTATTTTTCATTGCGTGAAAAATATGATGCATTTAAATTTTAATGTTCAACTTTGTACATATATGATTACCATTTAGTTTTTGTAAACAAGTTATTTGTGTTATACCTTTAAAAGTTGTTACATTTTAATACATTTGTTACCAATAAATATATTTTTATTTTTACTTGTAGGGAGCATTGTGAAAGAAAACTAAACCATAAACTTTCAACAAGATCGATTTGCCCTTTCACGAGACTGAGAATAATAACAAATATATATTCTCATTTTACTAATATCTAGTTTTGTCATGTTTCAGAAAGTACCTTTTCAATCTTTCATAAAGTAATTTGTGTATATTATAAAGCATTTTATTGTCTGATAAACATTTTAACTTGGGATTTATTTATATATACACACATAGGGACTACAGAGATAAAATATTTTTCAGTTTTTAATATTTAAAAGACAAATGTTTCTCTTAAAAAGTTTATCACAAAGAATAACTTTTTATCTCAGTTTTGTGCTGAACAAGTCTATCCCTCAAATTTTTATTAATAAGTCTTAATACATTTCAGCCATCAATAATTTTAATCCTAATCGTAAGTCCTTGTTCACAAGTTACGATGTTATTCTACTATTGAATCAACTGTTGAATTTTGAGATATTGGATAACACGTTTTTAAAAGTCTATTTTTCTCTTTATATTTAATATTTTCACCTTTACCGCTCTAAATACAAAACTCCTTTTCTGTAGTTAATAAAATTCAATTTTTAAGTTTCTGAATAAGTCAACTTTCATAAATAATTTGATATCTATATTTCCTATTGATAAAATACAAACGAAAATTCAATCAATTGGAGTAATAAATTTTTGGCTTTTTGAATTATTTGCATCATTACTATTTGAAAAGGTTTTTAATGAAAAATTCAAGAAATTTAATGTTTTTTAAAAATATATAAGTTTTATCAATTATCTTCTCCTCTTCAAGAAGTACTTTGCTTAGTTTAGCATAAGGATAAGGAAGCAAAACAACTGAAAATCTTTGATTGACAATACATAAATTTTAACGATATTTTACGTTTAAAACTGATATCAAATGCAAATGCAAATGCAAGGTGTGATTCTAGCCGCATAAAAACCCTCGTGTGTTTTTCTTTTATCAAGCAGTATGGACCCATATAAAAGAGTGTTATATAATATTAGGAAGGACGGTGAACATAATACGAGGCATGTTTTTTAAGTAAGTACCGTTTTGCGATTCCGCCACCGCAGCGCTACGGTCGGCGTTCCGCGCATGCGGGCTGGTTACCTACATCTCTTGTCTACGCAGTGACGCCATTACAGTCTGATTATTCATTGTATACGTTGTTTACTGAGTGTTTAAGATGCCTCCGACAATCATGAGTCCCGCCGATTGTGAAGTACGGGCTGTTATGCGATTTCTTAGTGCTAAAGGTGTAAAACCGATCGATATTCATCGTGAGATCTGTGAAGTTTACGGACGAAACATTATGAGTGATGGAATGGTAAGGAAATGGGCGAGAGCATTTAAAGATGGCAGCACAAATGTGCATGATGAAGAACGGAGTGGGCGTCCTTCATGCGTCTAATCAGACCAAAGATTTCATCAAATCTTTTAAATGGGAAACTCTAGATCATCCTCCATATAGCCCTGATCTGGCACCCAGCGACTACCATTTGTTCCTGCACTTGAAGAAACACCTGGGTGGTTAGCGTTTTCAAGACGATAACGAAGTCAAAACATTTGTGATACAGTGGTTAACAAGTAGGCGGCAGAATTTTATGAATATTCAAAAACTGGTGCCACGTTATGACAAGTGCCTGAATATTCACGGAAATTATGTAGAAAAGTAGATTAAGGTACAGGCTTTCATGTAAAAATAAAATTATTACGATATCTTTGCACGTCTTCTTTTAATTCCAAAACGGTACTTACTTAAAAAACATGTCTCGTATATATATACCTTAAGATAATTTGAATTCTATAATGCATCCATATTGGGGCAGTTTCATTATGACAATGTGAAGAGGTTAAGGCCCTTGTGGAAAACGCATTTTTTGTTGATATAAAATGAAATAAAATTTTATGTAAAAAGTTTGCGTTATACTTTTAATTCTGAATAGAATGATGCTAAATTTTATTAAAATAACTAAAATGTTTTTATAAGTACTACATTTTTTGCTTTAATATTTATGTATTTTTTCCATTTATTTGTTTACATTGATTTTATAAATCATTTTCATCATCAGTTTCATTATGACAATGTGAAAAGGTTAAGGCTCTTATGGAAAACGCATTTTTGCTGATATAAAATGAAAAAAAAATGTTATGTAAAAAGTTTGCTTTATACTTTTAATTATGAATAGAATAATGCTAAATTTTATTAAAATAACTAAAATTTTTTTATATGTACTACATATTTTGCTTTTCATACTACATATTTTCATCATCAGTTTCATTATGACAATGTGAAGTGGTTTAAGCTCTTATGGAAAACGCATTTTTTGTTGATATAAAAGGAAAAAAATAAATGCTATGTAAAAAATTTCCTTAATACTTTTATTTCTGAATAGAATAATGCTAAAATTTATTAAAATTACTAAAATGTTTTTATATGTACTACATTTTTTGCTTTAATATTTATGTATTTTTTCCATTTATTTGTTTACATTGATTTTATAAATCATTTTCATCATCAGTTTCATTATGACAATGTGAAAAGGTTAAGGCTCTTATGGAAAACGCATTTTTGCTGATATAAAATGAAAAAAAATGTTATGTAAAAAGTTTGCTTTATACTTTTAATTATGAATAGAATAATGCTAAATTTTATTAAAATAACTAAAATGTTTTTATATGTACTACATATTTTGCTTTTCATACTACATATTTTCATCATCAGTTTCATTATGACAATGTGAAGTGGTTTAAGCTCTTATGGAAAACGCATTTTTTGTTGATATAAAAGGAAAAAAAATAAATGCTATGTAAAAAATTTCCTTAATACTTTTATTTCTGAATAGAATAATGCTAAAATTTATTAAAATAACTAAAATGTTTTTATATGTACTACATTTTTTGCTTTCATATTTATGTAATTTTTTTCCATTTATTTGTTTATATTGATTTTCTAAAGCATTTTTATCATCAAATGGCAGTTAGCGTGTAGACTCATGGGTTCAATTCGTAGTATAACTTTTATTGCAAATATTTTGAAATCATTTACTAAAAAATCTAAAGAAATTGTTTATCAGCTTCATCTTTTTTGAGCAAAATTGGACAGGACGCTCACTTTCGCGACCAAGCATGGAAAGGATGTTTATTGATCTCCAAGAGGGCAAGAGTAAAAACCTCCCCCTTACTTTAATAAAATCAAATTTTTACACAAGCAATAAATTTTCCATTAAAAAAATCAGTAGGTTTTACAATAAGTACTATATTCTTTTTAAAGTAATCTGGAACTTTAACTAATAAAACCTTTGAAACTGTTATACTGCTGAAGACCAATGTACATATTTCAAAAACTATCTTGTAGGTAAGAGAATTTCATATTTTCCTTTGGTGTATAATTTAAAATATTTAAAAAAATATACTACTTCCATAGGAAAAAATAGAAATTCAACTACCCACAAAATAACTTTTGAATTATATAAGTTAGAAATTAAAATTTGATATGAAATAAAAGCTTATTATCTTTTCAAATCTGCGAACCTGAGTTATATTGGTACAAATGATAGATCTTATTTTTACAACACGAGTTACTTTTTTTTAATTTCAGAATCTTAAATAATTTTTAATATTTGTTTTAATGCTAAGTACCTTCAAAAATTTAAGATTACAGAATGAAAAAGGTACTTAACTTTAATTTGATATAAAAATTTCGTTTCTTATGTGCATATTTCAAAAATTATTTTGCGAGTAAGTCAATTTCCTATATTTTATTTGTGTATATTTTTTATGTTATTTTCTAAGGTATACTGCTTTTAAAGGACAAAACTAAATAAAAGATAGTGAGTTATTTAGGAACTCGTAAAAAATTCATTTTAAAAACAAGCAGAACACTCTATTCTATGATGAATGGATAAAATGTTGTTACAATCCCGAAAGGTATATGGTTAAATCTCGAAGGTATGGAAAGGTTATTTTAAATTCCGAAAAGTATTATGCTCCCTTAAAGCCCAATTAAGAAATTATAAAATTTTAAATTCGAACAGGGAAAGGAAATATTATGATTTTCAATATATTTGAAAATAGAGAGGAACCTTTTGAAAAGGAATTGGATTTTACCGTAATTGTGGTTTAAATAAACCATTTACTTTACAATTTCTAAAAGTTAAACATTATCTCGTTTCACTTGCACAGAAAGAGACTAAAATTCATCATGTTTCACGCTAAGCATTGAAAAGAGTGTAACTTTAAAAAAGTTCAGAATAAACATGAGCTTCATCGAACTTTATGTTTTCTGGTTATTTATTAAAAACGAATTCTTGTATTTGCTGTTTTTCTGTTTTTCAGACAACGTCTTTTTGTACTATGGTAAATAGTATGAAGAAATGTATTGTAATAAACCATTATTTGGAACGTGTATTTGTTGTAATGGATCACTGAGTAGGTCTCATGTCACGCATATTCAGAATGTAAGACCTTTTATTAGCGTTTAGACATTTTTTGACACGGTGCTATGGAAACGAAATAAATGCTATTCAAGTAAAAACCTCAAAAAGGGGATCCCAAAAAATAACTACTTTTTAATGTAAAAAAGGTTTTATCTTTTAATATCATTTATAAAAAAAAGTAAGAACGAATGCTTTCAAATAAGTACGTTCTTCAAAGATTTAGTTTCTACGTTATCTATTGAAGGTTGAATGTAATTTAAGGTTATACCTAAGTGAATTTTAGCGAATGTCTATTTTTTTACGGATTGGTTCTGAAAAAAGTCTATAATTATTCTTTAGTAAAATGTCTCGTGCTTTAGAGTTTTTTTCCTTTAATATGATTTAAAAATGTAGCATGAGTGAATGTGTTAAAATAAGCACGTCTTTCTAAGATTTGTTTTTTACACTATGATTTATAACTCGTATTATATAAGGAAATTTTAGTGCTGTTTTTTTGTTAAGAATTAATTGTAGAAAAATATTTCGTAATATAATTTTAAGTCATCGTTTGGATTTCATAACCCTTTAGAGCAGTGGTCGGCAAAGTGCGGCTCCAGAACAGCATGTGGCTCTTTGGATCCTTAATTGCGGCTCTGGCACAAATATCCACGGAAGGCGCAATAATATTTTCATTTAAAAGAAAACGTGGTAAGAAAAAATTACATCTTATCTTGATAAATTAAAATTCTTCTATAAATCGAGAACATGTATAATCTTTTGTTTAAGTTAAAAGATAGATAGGTAATTAAAATTCTATATTGTTGTAAAAAATATGTAACGAACATCGAGTTTAAATTTATTAGTTTTCGTAAACGTAAACACAAACGATGTACAAGCTACCGGCTGAAATTGTTCGTATGTTTTCGGCTTACTCCGGTGTGATACAATGGTACCACAAGCATGCACGCTCATACTTTTTTTAAAGTAGTGTGGGGGGGGGGGTTACAAATTGGCATCACAGACCAGCAGTTGCAGTGTGAACAGTTTTGTCTTATCTACCATGTCTGCTATTTTTCAATCTAGCTGCACATCATACAGATATTTTTATATGATTTTATTACACCTGCTATGTATGTTTGTGGTTCCGGTACAAAATTTGTAATCAATTTTTCCACGATTTTATTGATGAGAACTTGGAATCATGCCTAAAATTATAAAAACAACAGCATACAAACCTGACTTACTCAAACTTTTCAAGGCGATGCAAGCACATTGTTCGCATTAATAAATATTTATTAAGTATGAAATTTAGTTTTATTTAGTGTACTACTTATTTAGTGTAATAAAAGTTAAAAAGAAAACTAACTAAACAAGTAGATTTGGCTCCAAAATTTTTTTTAATTGTTGTAATGTTCATATTTGGCTCTTTGGCTAATAAGTTTGCCGACCACTGCTTTAGAGTGTGGATTAGTATGGTAGTAACTAATAGTGTACCAAATCTGATCTCCCTCTGTTACAAAAAATTAACAAAATGCTCCCCGAGATCTTTGTGTTCTAATTAAATTGATTGATATTTTAAACATGTATTTTTTTGATTTTCCTAAAAGACGGGTACATTTATCTGAAAATACACATTCAAGATGAATTCTTGTTCTACATAAGATTCCAATGTTTACAATACGCTCGGGTTAACCAGGAAAGTGAAAGTCACTTTCGTTTACTCTGATTTTAACTACTATAAACAATTTTAATATTATTTAGAAATATTGGCTTTAAGAACACTACTTTAAATAATGGTTGATGTAGTTTTCATCTTAAATAATTATATTTATGATTTAGGGATATTTGAATGTTTCCTCAAATCCAAATCATTTTTTTTAAATTAAACAAAACATGATGTAAGTTTTTAAAAAAGGATATGTGTGTTTTAATAGGTCCAAATATTTTAAAATAAAAACAAAAATGACTCGAAAGGGTTGAAACAATCAAAATTTCTGAAATAAAGCTAAATTAAGCTAAAATTATTCCCAATATAATTATTCTCAAGATTTCAACTCTATATGAAGCTGAAAGGCAAAATAAATTAGTAAATAAATAAAAATTGCATCAACAAGAATTTGTTATTTAAGGAAAATTCATCTTAGCAGCAAATTAAGTAAGCCTAGGAAATAAGAAAAAAATACTCTCAATAAAATTAATTAGATGACCTCTTGGAAATTAAAAATGGACTGATTACATGAGAGGAAATTACATGAGAGGTATAAACCAAACCGAATGGTTTATAGTTATAAAATGATTCATAGTTACCTATATTACAGAACTTCTTACAATATCTCTTACAGATAGATTTATACTTGCTTCTATTCAGCTGGAGTATAGATTTCATTATTTATTTCTAATTACATAAATTAATTTAAAATATTAATCTTACTGAAGACATTACTTAACTTGAATATTATTAATTGAAAAAAATTTAATGAAATAGAATTTAGTTGAAAACTAGTATTATATTAATTTGAGTTAATTTAACATAAAATAAACCGTAATCTTACCAACATTCATATTTATCTGACAAAGTACAATGTTGCAATCGAGATAGATGGCAAGCATAAATAGAATGGGAATGCTTCCATTTCTTCTTTGAGCCATATCTGCATACCAATAGAATCTGTAGAAGAAATTAAAATTTAATTTGTTAAAAAATGCTGTAAGTCGCGTCATCCATTTTTATTAATGGATGCACATTAATAAACAAGTAATTTCGACTTAAAAATATTCACGCATCTGAGAGAAAATTATTAATTGTAACCAAATAAACAATTTTAAGAGGGAAGTTTAACGTTAAAAATGTTTTTGTAAATTATTAACTTAAAGTTATGAAATTTTGTTGTTGATATTTTTGTAAATCTTCAAAGTCAGAAGAGCTAGATCAAGTCCATGACATCGTGAACTCTAATAGAAAAATTCAAAACAGGCAATGGCCTAGATTAAAGATTAAAGATTATGTCTGGAGAGCCTCAGATAATGAAGAATATATTCCAGGAAGGCCTAGTTATTACATCACTTAGTATAGATCAGAAAAGACATAGTACCTTTGGAATAAGACAGAGATCTAGTGTGACCGATTAGCTACCCAATAATAGATGTTTGTTCACGTCTGCTGAATTTTCAGAGAGCTACCAGGTTGCCTTCTCTGATACCACTGGTGCACAGTTAGGAGAGTCTAAGTGGCACTATTATGCCTTTTATCATTGAAAACAATTCCAGGTAAGTCAGCGAGTCAGGAGTGTCCAACAGCTTATTGGAGGCTTCTATGGGCAACATTAACTTATCTTACTTTGCAGGTCAGGTTATATATTACATTTCAGGTTCGTCTTCTGCCAGTCCGTCTTCGTCTCCACCCCTCTTTGTCTGCGTAGTATGGGCTTCTTAAAATTCTCCATTGGACTCCCAGGAAGTTCAACCTCTCGGCCTGTAGGATTCTGTAATCCCAGAGCTAGATAGTAGGCCACCCACTAGGGCGACTACGGATCAAGGCAGGGAAGGGCATGGTAGGGTTAGGTATGCAATGATGAGTGACTTGGAAACTTGGTCAACATAAGACATAAGTTATGACACTTGGGGCTAATTGCTTCAGCCTAGCCAAAGGGGCCACATTCCCTGACGGTTACACGGCTCGACTTTTTTATGCTGCCTTCAGTACCTCCCCCGTGTTTTACTATAATTACAATTTTAGGTCAATATTTCACCCTTGGAACTGGTGCGAGGTTCCAGTGGATATTTTCGAGCAAGCCGGGTCACGGGGGTTCGGCAGGATATGAAAAAGTACCTTCCTAATGACTCCCGTGCGATGGTTCCAAGAACCAGGTTCACGACTGCCATCTCTCAAAATTACCAGGTCTCCCTTTTGGACATTCGGTTTCCACCCCGAAGTGCAACGAGTTAATTCCTCCTCGTTACACAAGTACCTTTCCATTCGGCCACCCTCCCTAATTCCAGCGTCCTCAAGAGGTCCGCTGGACCATTCTATAGTTTCTCATGACTGCCACTCTGCTGTGTTTGCTGGCCAGTGACGCCTGCTGCGCGACGAGCTAGGGACGGGAACTTTGAAAGAGATCGGCCGAGTGGGGTGGCGAAAATACTTGCAATCTACCCATCACTATCGGGACAAGCCTGGAGGGCCTCACGGCCATATGGACCGGGATCGATGCATTAATGAATGAATGTCAACAACATCTTTGCCATATTGGTCAATGTGTTAAGGTATCCATTAAATGTGTAAATCCCTTAAAGAAGAAAAATGATACAGTTGGTTAAAAATTGCCACACTCGTATTATCATCCACCCAGTTAGATAGACATAGTATGGAAATTTGGCTGTTGGATAAAATCCGAATGGCAGACGAACCAAGAGAGGATAGAATTTTTCCTCTCATGTTAATGAGATTTTATACGCATATATATTAACTTGCAGCACTACGCAAGTCACATCATCTAAACAAATCACATTTAAAACATTAAATATTTCTAAAATTTCAATTTTTAAAAAATATATTGTTAATTTAAAAATTTTTTTCTTGCAAACTAATTTTTAATTTTTTCCTTTTATTTTTCCTTTATATCGTGCCAATTAGATAGGTGTTATATAGAACTTTGGCTGTCGAATAAAATTCAGATGGTCGACGAACAAAGGGATTAGAGAATTTATCCATCCATGACTATGAAATTTTGTACCCATGTACATTAGCCTATAGCCATAAACAAATCACATCTAAATATATTAAAAAAGTTATTTCATTATTTTAAAAATATTTTGTTAAGTTTTTGAACTGTCCAAGCAAACTAATTTTTGCCATATTATTACATAAAAATACTTACAAAAATTGGATTCTAATTTTTCAATAGAATGAATAGTTAATGTATGAAATGTTTTTATATCTGTGCGTAAAATGTTTTCAAAACGTTTTGGCTTTCTAAACTTAAATTAAGTTTTAATTATCTAAATGAAGTCAAAATTTAAAACTGATACCTTGATTAGTTTTAATGTATATTGGATATATTTGGTAAATATTTTGCATTTATCTATAAAAAATAAAATGGCAAGGAGCGTTTTTAAACACAACATAAAATTCATAAAATTTAAGTTATTCAACAATGATATTTGATTTAAAAATTTCTACCCTGATTAATTTACGTATCGTTTAATTTATATAAATACAAAATTTCATAACTTTAAGTTAACAATATGTAAAAGTACTTTGTAATGTCCATCATCAATGTAAGCGTATTAGTTACACTTTCTTAGTAATCAACTTTAAATCTTCTTTAAATCTTCAAAATTTCAATTGTCTATTACTTTATCTGATAAAATGAAGTATTTTGAATTAAAAAAAATAAATTCATACGAAAATTAGAATTGAGTTTATGGTTAAAAATGTATGGCAAATACATAACAAATGTATAAAAATTTTATAACTTTAAATTGCTTTATCTGAAAACTTCCATTTCGAACCTTATGCACAACATTGCTTCCAAACCTAGAATTATAGAACTTTAAATTTTAGATACTTATATACATGATAATGTAGCATAATCTCTACCTAATTTTAAGTAAAGGTCTTTAATATTTTTTGAACAATTTTTTTTTTACAATTTATGAATCTTTTAGCATTTTAAAATACAATAAGCATAAAAATATTTTATTCAAATTGTGCAAAAAATTGTAAATATAATCTATATATTAACTTTTTGAGGAGATATATTTTAAAGTTTAATGTATTTGTGCAATAGCTTTTATAAAAATGTCCACACTGTATTTTTATCAAAATGGCAATTTGAAAACATCATATATTACCCTGTGTAAAAAAGCTTTATACTATACTCTCATTTTTTCTATTTATATATAATATTTAATAAAGTTTAGTATAATTCAAATTGCAAAAAAGGCTTAAAATAATAATGTATATTAAAAATAACAGATTGAAATTAGTTAAAAATGCTATGTTATAGGCTTGTAAACGTAATATTATTCCTTCCGAATATGGAGTAAATAACAGCTTGCTCGAATTTTTAAGCATCAACCATATTATGCATACCGGAGATAATTTTAAGGGTGTCTCAAAATAATCTATTTGAGAACATTTTATGCCAGAGATCTAAAAAAAAAAGCTCCCTGTACGTCATGCTTAATTTTCAGTTACATAAACTGATTAAAAAAATGAAAGTTATATTACCAATCATAGAATATTTATTTATTCCTACTACAAGTAGTGTTATATGCTTTTAGAAAGTCTTTGAGACATTCGGCTTAAACTTATATCAAACTACAATTTGAATTCATATGATTCTAGAAGCATAGCAAGAAATTTTGTAACTAAATACCAAGCCATGTTTATATAAAAAAAGAAATCTTTATATAATAATGTTAAACAAATATAAAAGTACAACATATAGAATATGCGAATATAATGCAGAAAGGTGTTTAGAAGAAGTCATTTAAACGTGGCTGTTGGTTTTTTTGCATATTTGTGCTTCCACACAATGTTTTTCATTAAAATAAACTATTCAATGAAACTTAACTCTCAGAAAGATTCGTATCATTCATTTCTTGTATATTTTATTATAAAATAGGAAGAAAATTTCGTTTTCTGTTTATGAACTGAAAATATTTTTGTATGAATTATACTTTTATGAGATGTTTCTAAGTGGTATATACCCAAAATAAAATGTTAAGGGTCGTTTTCATCGCCAAACCTAGCTAAAGTTGATATTTTCTACAGAAATAATTTTAAAATGGTTTGTATAACATAACTTTTATATATCTTAGACCTAGGTCTGTAAACTCTATTTATAGACATCTAGCAGGGATGTCTTTTCCCAAAATGAGGTAGCATCGAACATGTCCTAAAAATTCCTTCGATGAAAAAAAGGATTTTTTTAAGTCAGATGCCTCTTAGGTCAGTTTCCGCTTTGATGTATATAATGCTACCTTTATTCATTGTTATGATGAGAAATACTACGTCCTTTTTAACTGAAAAAGTCCCAGATGTTGCATGCTAATGGATTATTGATCCATGTCACCAATTCTAAAATCGACTAGACTTAGGCGTTTTACCGACAAATTAACGAGAAAATGATAAGTAATTGCATGTCTAGTTTTTCCGTCTTTTACTTTGTTAGACCGAAATAAAATGAATCTCCTATTTAAAGAACTGTACCAACATTACACAAAGCTTAAATAGTTTAAGGGTTTTTTCATATTATATTAAAATGCTATTTTATTTTCATTACAACTAAATTAACATCATTTTCACACCATTCTAAAGACTTTAAGGTCATTGTGAATAATTTTCCTTATATTACGTTTATTTCGGAAAGAAATTGAAATTTTTAAGAAATAAAACTATTATTTTAATAGCTGAAAATTTCTTGCCAGTGAATCATAATTTTAATCATATATTTTAAATTAATTTGGGATTCAAGGGATTACTTTTTATACAAACTATTAATTTATTTTATAAACTCTTAAAGAGACATAGTAACCTGCCAGACTTAAAATCTTAATTACAACAATTTATCTCTGATTCATGTTAGCTTAAATAATCTGATCCTAATCTGATATTTGTTACTGGTTTTTTAATAACACTCTAACTGTAAAAAATATTTAGTTTTGTTATTTCAAGTAGTATAGTTTTAGTATAACATAAAAATATACAGTAAGGTAAAAAATAAAAATTCTCTTACCCGCAAGATAACTATAAAAATATGTACACTAAAAACTAAATTTCTATATCAAATAAAGGATAACTATTATTTCCATTCTTTAAAAATATAACTTTAAAGGTAACTGATGTCTTAATGTTAAAATTTTTAAATATTAAGAAAATGAAAAATAAGTATCCTTATTATGCTATAAAATAAAATATATCTCTCGTATAGGTATGATTGAAGTAACATAATAAAAAGAATAATTAGATTCTATTAAAAATAAATTAGTTTCTAATTTACAAAAAAAAATATTACATGGGTAAATAGATTTATAGTTTTTTAACTCCATGTATATATTTTGTGCTTTATGTTTTTAGAAATATGTATTGCTTCATATAACAAAACTAAATTATTTTTTACAAAATTACAAACTAGTAATCTAAGAAAACTTTATACTAAAGATGGCATAGCTTATAATTTACTATTGGAACAAATATTAAATGCTATAAGGAAGACTTTGCAGTTCCAAATGTACCATGTCTCCTTAATATACAAAAAAATTAGTCACCTTTAAACCAATTATCCTAATTCACATGCTTAATTTATTCTATGTAAATTTAGGTATATCACCATTAACAGAAATGAAGTTCCACTGGACATCTAATTGACATCCATGATATCATATCGGTATCGTTAGGGGACGTCAAGAACATCGAATGAATAGATTAAGGGAGTGTTATTTTGTATGTTTTTAATATGTAATTAATTGTACTTTGATAGGTAAAGAAGCTTCATTTGTAATTGGGTTTAAGCTACAAATTTAAAAAATATACAAACGGAAAACTAATTGATTCTTATATATTAAGGATATTATTATTATTATCATTATTATTTGAAAATAATTTATTTAAAGAATGAAGTTACTATCTAATAAATTCATTTAATATAACTTTAACTATCCAAGAAATATTTTTTAATTAACCGTGCTAGGTTGTAACGTCATTTTTTTCTAAAAACATAATTTTTCGCCCTTGAAATTGTCTGCTCAGAATTTCTTGAATTTGTCTGAATACATCGTTTTCTCCAATCTTGACTATGAATTAAAAACAGATAAACACAGAGGACTTCAATACAAGTAGATGAGAAAATATAACTAATTATCTCTGATTTTTGTGCAGTCTCTTGTTTATCGTCAAGAATCTAATAATTGAAAGTTATTGTGATGATTAACCATGGCGCCAACCAATGGTGGGACGCTATTCTCCTGTTAAATAGAGATTAATCGCTGTTAGCCGTTAAACTTTTTTGGTGAGACCGACCCTTAATCTATCTTGAATATTTCAGGAATTATTAAACATCAAAACGTATCCCTTTTTATAGACACTTTCTATCATAATAGAAAATTCAATAGCAGCACTGGCAACTAGTTTATTACTCCTAATAATTATTACTGAAAAATTAAACAGTTATAATGTCAGACTCACGGATTTGTTTAATTAACTTTGTGTTTTGACTATGACAAGATAGTGTTACCTCTATGATAGTGGTAAGTTGTCTTATTTCTTACAATCATTATTCTTTGCTTTAAAATATCAAAGAGGATCTAATGAAGCAGACGTAATTTATGTAAAAAATGTTAATTTATCTACATTATTTACATAAATCTTAAATTATGTAATAAAATAATTTAATTTATGTGTACAGCATTACAGTGTTTTACAAATAGATAAATGAACTTCTAGAATATCAATCAACGATATGCTTTATAGAGCTTTAATTACAGTGATATTAAATTGTACAACTTCAAATTTCCATTATAATTTCATAATATATCACATTATAAATATTATTGATATAATATTCACAAAATTGTGCATCTATAATTTCTGAAATAGCCGTGCAATTACGTGTTAATACATGTGTTTACACTTGATATTTGACACTTGACGCTTTTATTGTATTATATATTAGTACAATTTTATGCAAATTTATTTGATCAAAATATTACTAAGCTCATCAAAATATATAATTTAAAATATAAATAAAAAACATAATTTTATTTTAACTAAAAAATTGAAAAATTTTGACACATTGCAATATTTTAAACAATTTAAATACTCTTTCTCCAAAATAACAAGTAATACATTTATATATATTTACTGTTAATATGAATAATTATTAAAACACTTATTATTAAAGTTAAACAATTATTAAGCACTTTGGACTCTTAAGAATTCTTTTTCATAGCTTTCTCCAAATTAGTTTACCATACACTACATATTATTTTCATTTAACACTATATTCGTCTTATATTATTAACTTATTTTGCCACTGAAGTAAAATGACATTCTCTTGAAGTAAACATTGGTTAAAACGAGTACACTATATGTGCTTGAATTTATATTTGAATGCTTTTTTTAAATGTTTCGGCTCCACTTTTTATCTATTTATAAATTCTTAGACTCTCAGAGTATGCATCTTATTTATTAATATTAATGTTTTCGTCGTATTTTATAATTAAATGGAATCTTAAACCATATTCTTTGTTGTTATCAGAAATTTCAATCCAATACATTGGTAATTTTGAAGAATTCCTCCAAATCCCATTAGAATAATTTTTGCTTAGTACATCTATGTAAAAATAAATGAAAAGACAAATCAAGTAATACACAGATATACAGAAAAGCACACAGACAGCTTTTCAGCTATTCGAGCGAGCTGCAGCCACTGCGAAAAGACCAAAAGCTGCAAAAAAGCTATCTCTTTCAAATTGTCTGCCTTCCTGCCGTTAGTTTTGCATTTATTAGTATATTCTGGCACAAAGGTTTTATCATATCCATATAGTTTAGATGGATATGATACAAAGGCACACAGGTTTTATCATATACACATAGCTTAATGGTTGATTGCATTAGGACTGCAATGCAACAACCATTTCCTACTACTTGACATTTAAACATTTCTTATCCTTTCAAGTTTTCCAGCGTGCAATTTGTATCACAGTCTGCTTATAGCAAAGACCTGTCAAATATCAAAATGTGTCAAACCACAATATCCCTTGTGGATGTCGGCATGCTTGAGCATACCTGGATTGAAACAGACTACCGTCTTGATATTATCCGTGCAACGAAGAGCTGATATATGGAAGTACATTAACAAAAGCCATAATACTATTTAACCTATCTAGATTTTAATGTTATTAATTTAGTCGTACCTTTATTATTTTATAAATTATTAAACTTTAAAATGTGTCAAACCTTATATATACATACTGTATAACTGTTTATTTTTAGAAACTCTTTGAAAGGGAAATTTGTTATAATAAATATTCTGCTAATAATACGTGAAAATAATGTGTACGCACACACGCACGTACACACACACAGACATATATATATATATATATATATATATATATATATATATATATATATATAATATATATATATATATATATATATATATATATATATATATATACAGAAGCTTATAAACTATCAACTACATGGTAATAAACAAAGCTATTTATAAATATGTTTTAAAACCGTATTATGAATGACATAATAGTTTTGATATTATAACTATCTTTAATAGAGCCTAAAAGGACTAAACCGGCATTTTGAAAACAGTTACAAGTGCTTAATGAGAGCAAATGAAAACAAGAGTACTAAAAGTAAAATGCTAATTTCCATTTAAGAAAGTTTTAAGGCAATAAATTAGTTTTATGCTCGTTAGAGAAATCAAAAGCTATCTCTTTCAAATTGTCTGCCTTCCTGCCGTTAGTTTTGCATTTATTAGTATATTCTGGCACAAAGGTTTTATCATATCCATATAGTTTAGATGGATATGATACAAAGGCACACAGGTTTTATCATATACACATAGCTTAATGGTTGATTGCATTAGGACTGCAATGCAACAACCATTTCCTACTACTTGACATTTAAACATTTCTTATCCTTTCAAGTTTTCCAGCGTGCAATTTGTATCACAGTCTGCTTATAGCAAAGACCTGTCAAATATCAAAATGTGTCAAACCACAATATCCCTTGTGGATGTCGGCATGCTTGAGCATACCTGGATTGAAACAGACTACCGTCTTGATATTATCCGTGCAACGAAGAGCTGATATATGGAAGTACATTAACAAAAGCCATAATACTATTTAACCTATCTAGATTTTAATGTTATTAATTTAGTCGTACCTTTATTATTTTATAAATTATTAAACTTTAAAATGTGTCAAACCTTATATATACATACTGTATAACTGTTTATTTTTAGAAACTCTTTGAAAGGGAAATTTGTTATAATAAATATTCTGCTAATAATACGTGAAAATAATGTGTACGCACACACGCACGTACACACACACAGACATATATATATATATATATATATATATATATATATATATATATATATATATATATGTATATATATATGTATATATGTATATATATATATATATATATATATATATATATATATATATATATATATATACAGAAGCTTATAAACTATCAACTACATGGTAATGAACAAAGCTATTTTTAAATATGTTTTAAAACCGTATTATGAATGACATAATAGTTTTGATATTATAACTATCTTTAATAGAGCCTAAAAGGACTAAAGCGGCATTTTGAAAACAGTTACAAGTGCTTAATGAGAGCAAATGAAAACAAGAGTACTAAAAGTAAAATGCTAATTTCCATTTAAGAAAGTTTTAAGGCAATAAATTAGTTTTATGCTCGTTAGAGAAATCTATGTGAAGAATTTTTTAAAGTAAGAAACAATTGAGAAAATTTCTCCTGAATGAGGCAAAGTATTAAAAATACTGCAGGAAACCCATTAACTTGGCGGTAAATAGCTTAATAACAACGTCGTTTCTTTTTTCAGAGGCAGCATTTTTAAACAGGAATTTAAGCATTTTGGATGGCATATGACTTAAACTTTTTTTAATAAAATTTTTACGTCGACATTTTCCTCTTTAGAATAAGGGCTATATCACGAAGAAAAGTTTCAGTATGAAAACAGAAGGCTACACATGCTTTTAAAAATAAAATAAGTGCACGGTTAGTGAAATTGCCATGTTTCCAGTAGTGAATGAATGCTTTGCTTCGCGAGTGCTAGAGCTCTATAAAACTTTCCAAGTGGTCGTTGATGTGACCATTAGGAAACTGAGGCATAAAATACAAGTATTTTCAAAACTGCTCTTTAAAGGGCAAAGACAATAAAGATTGTCCTAAAATGTAAAGTCCTAAGGCTTTTTATTTTAGGGATAAAATATATTCCTGCGTTATTATTTTTACTAACTTCTTACATATTTCTTAACAAACAACAGTATTAAATTTGAAACTACTACTAGTTAAAGTTTTGTCTAATATTATTTTTAGAAGCAAGTGGAACACGTTTGACTTTTAAAATGAACTTAATAAAATATTAAAAATGAGAATACTATATTTTTAATTTATTGATAAGGAACCGAAACAGTTTACATGGTCTACTAGACATCCCTTCTATATCCAAGAATATCGTATGAAAGTCCTATGCAAGTTGTGCAGTTCGACGAAATAGCCATTAGAACTACTAATAATTAATTGCTAAAAGTTAAAATTTTGCCTAACACTGTTTTCGAGAAGCAAGCTTCACTCATTTTACTTTTAAAATGAGCTGAATATAAACCTAAAAATGAGAATGTCACTTTCAATTTTTATATACGGAGCCATTAGCTTACATGTTGCACTGGACATCCCGTCGACATCCCAGAATGATGTATGAAAGTTGTAAGAACATTTTGTACTTTTTACTTTAGGAATAAAGCATATTCTTGTGTTATTATTTTTATTAACTTCTTACATATTTCTTTACACACAACACTATTAAATTTGAAACTACTACTAGCTAAAATTTTGTCTACTATTATTTTTAGAAGCAAGTGGAACACGTTTGACTTTTAAAATGAACTTAATAAAATATTAAAAAAGAGAATATTATATTTTTAATTTATTGATAAGGAACCGAAACACTTAACATTGTCCACTAGACATCCCTTCGATATCCAAGAATACAGTATGAAAGTTGTATGGACGTTATGCAGTTAGAAGAAATATCCATTAGAACTACTAATAGTTAATTGTTAAAAGTTAAAATTTTGCCTAAAACTGTTTTCGAGGAGCAAGTTTCACTCATTTTACTTTTAAAATGAGATTAATATAAACCTAAAAATGAGAATGTCACTTTTAACTTTTAATAAGGAGCCATTAGCTAACATGTTTCACTGGACATCCCGTCGACATCCCAGAATGACGTATGAAAGTCTTATGAACGTTATGTATTCTTTGATTAAATATCCACTAAACTAATAATTTTTTAAATTTTGCTTAGCATTGTGTTTCAGAAGCAGGTGTTACAAATTTAACTTTTGAAATAAAGTTAAAATAAAATAAAAAAATGAGAAAACCACTGTAATTTTTGAATACTAATATCAAACAGCACACATGTTCCAATGGACATTCCGTAGACATCCAGGATGCCATATGAAAGTCGTTTATACATTGCAGAGTTCAAGCAAGTATGACCGAACGCTGGCCGATTGGTTAGGGCGCTGACCGTCGGTACCGGAGCTCGTGGGTTCGAATCCCACTATGGCATGGATGTTCTTAGCCGTTCGGAATCGGCTTTAAGCTGTAGGTCCCGGTCTCATTAGCCCTTGTGTGCAAAACAGTAGACCGTAGCGCACGAAATCAAGAAAATATGCATAATATGCATTAGAACACGTGAACTTATAGCATGTTTTTATGAAATTATGAAACAAATATCCTTACAAACTACGTTATTTATTTTAAAACTCCTGGCTGTTAAAATTGACTTGATTTTCAGGATATCTCATGAAAGTCATACTTACGTTGTGGATATCCAATATAACACATGTGTTGATAGAGAGTTGTTAAAGTACTTAAAAATCTAATTTTATGATATAAAGTTATGATTAAATGCTGTTTGTTATTTTTTATGTAAGTCATTTCTATTATAATTAAAAAAAAACTATTGTTTTCAGAAACCAATCAAATCTCTATGGAAATAAAATATTTAGGCATTCAGTTGCTACGATTTCTCTGTTAGCAAATTAAGTAGTTGAGGGAAATAATAGTTATATTTTTGTAAGTATTTAAACTTACTTTCGTATTGTTCTGGCTATTATGAGAGTGCAATTTTGACTATTGAAAAATATATTGGTATTAAACTGTAATTTTTATGAGGTCTTTTTGTTTTAGCAACCATTAGTAGAAAGGTAGAATTAAAACTAAACTGCTAAATTCCAAAATATATTTCGTTACTTCATTTGGTGCATATTTTGTACTTGGCTTTCTTCCCCTACTTTCTCGTTCTTCCCGCTGATTGACTTTTAAAAATAGCGTTAGATCTGTATTGTTTTACTTGAGTTCAAGAATGGATGCAGGCTAGCTCTGGATACATGCATAATTAATGCCATAAGGACCAGATCAAACATGATAGCGTTCAATTTTATATGTTACAAAAATTTAAATTGTTTTTTATTCAAAATAAACGTTTATACAAAATACAATTAAAAAAAATTATTTCCGTTTTAATATGTTATAAAATATAACACGTAAAATAAACCTAATAGGCTGTTTATATATCTTTGGAGAATAGTGCACCCAAGATTTGAGATAGAGAAAAGTTACAAAACCATATAACATTTAAATTATTTTCTTATTACATAAACTATTTCTTAAGACTTTTGCTTTGAGGATCTGTGTTTCAACAATGTAAAAAATATATGAGGAGTTCCAAAGTGAACCAAGTTCAATATTTTCTTTATAGAATAGAATCGCTTACAAGGGTGATTTGCTTGTTATTTCCTATGTATACACATGTACTTATGATAGATAATATCTCAATAATCTTTTCGAATTAATCTTTATTTCCAGGAATTATTTATGATTTAGAAGCTTTAGGTTTGGTTTGGTCTGGGGTGCTAAGGTCTACTGTTTAGCTTACGAGGGATACTGAGACCGGGATATACTGCCGATTCCGAACGGCTACGGACATCCATGCCAGAGGGATTCGAATTTTGGTACCGAAGAGCAGTACTCTACCATTCAGTCAGAAACTTTAGGACTCAGTTACTGTACACTAATGTACTGCATAAACGTACTTGGTTTAGTTGTCGCAGACCACTCATGTACAAGCTACATAATGAAGTGATAATGGAATGCAAACAAAGGAATTAAATAAAAGAAAAGTAGTGATGTATTTTATGTATTGACAAAAATAACTTAAATTATCAACTGTCAGCAAAGTAGATGGTTTCATAGCAATACCAAATTAAATATTCCACTGAAAGCAGTTTACTTACACTTCTAGTTATATCTTTAAGAAAAAGTCTTACGTTTAATTATAAAGCTGGTAATTAGTTTATTATATAAAACTGTTATAGTCCTAATTTATAACTTTAAGTTCAAATTGTTTAATATAAGTATGAGAGGAACATAAATTTCAGTAGATTAACAGTAGATTTTTAAAATTAAGAAATGCTTAATAAGTTATATGTTAATGATTTATTAAATATTTTTTTCTTGAAAATCTATTTTTATTAGTAGAAATATATTGAAATAATCTGAAGATAGAACACAAAGCTTTTTAACTCTAGTTGTATGTATATAAAAGAGTAACAAGGAAATAGAAGCTAAAAGATGAAATTTAGATTCATCGCAAAATATTTCAGATTGTAACGTTTTGATTGTAAAAGATATGAACGACTGAAGATTTATCTCCAACGAAGTTTGGACAGATTATGGTGAAAAAAGTAGTGTGTTACATTTTCATGCCGGAATACATAGGTTTCAATTCCGCTGCAAGTATGGAGGTTTGCAATCGGTTGGAATAATTTCCGGTCTATTTAGCCTTTCCAGTTTAACTTATCTCTTGAAACCGAGCTTATATATTTTGTATTGTATACGCATTTTCTTGTATTATTACTTTTATTTTATAACATCCCGTAAATATAGCTGAAATATAATCACATTTTGATACGCTCCGTGATTAACCTTTAAATTTCGGCAGATCATTGTCTTTTGTTTGGACTGGAAATCGGCAAAAAATCCTGCCCCCTTTCCCATTTTGTCGTGAGGAAAAAATGTTTTGACATTTTTTCGGTATTATCAACACTTTGATTACATTAAAACAATTTATTTTATACCATTTCGTAACTTTTGATACAATATATAAATATTGTATTTCATAAAGCAGTGTTATCATTGATAATATTAGCACTTCTCTCATGAAAAGGATCATTAGGTGCTATAACGATATCATTTTCATAATCGGAATCCCTACCAGCGTAATTTTCTACACCAAAATCATTCATTAAATTTTCATTCTCTCCTTCTTCAAAATTATCTTAAATTTCAATCTCTTTGAAAAATAAACTTAAATTTCATCCACGATCAAATTAAAGATAATGCTGAACAAAGAAGGAAAGGAACTTTGACTCGCTTTCAAATGGGTTCGGTTCACAAGAAATAATGAATAGAATTGAAACAGCTGCTGAAAATAGTGCTAGTAGTTCCACTAGTCACCTAATAAAATTACTTATTATCGTTAACCCTCTGACTGCTCATCCCGCGATTTCCACGGGCAATTCAAATGTAGCAAAATTTGCTCATCCCGCGATTTTCGCGGGCATGTGTTTTTCTTCCTTTATTAAGAAGCTCATTCCGCCTTTTCATCGTTTAACCAGTGGAATAAATTATATACAGTATTAGATATTTAATTAGGTAAATAGAATTATATGACTAGAACTATTATAGTTATATTAGATAATAGAATGATAGATAGTATGTTATAAATAGAAACTATGTTAAAGTTGAAATTTATTATAAAATAAATTTTTTGTGTGATAACATCTGAAATTAGTTTTTCTGAAAGCTTATTTTCTCATGATAAAAGTCAATATAAAAAAATCTTTTCTAGAAAAGAATTAGTATTTCAATTCTCCAACACACACACACAACACACACACACACACACACACACATATATATATATATATATATATATATATATATATATATATATATATATATATATACATGTATATATATATATTTATATACATATATATATATGTATATATATACATATATATATATATATATATACATATATATATATATATATACATATATATATATATATATATATATATATACATATATATATATATATATATATATATATATATATATATATATATACATATATATACATATATATAATATATATATATATTTATATATACATATATATACATACATACATATATACATATATATATATATATATATATATATATATATATATATATATATATATACATATATATATATATACATATATATATATATATATATATATATATATATATATATATATATATATATATATATATATATATATATATATATAATATATATATATATATATATATATATATATATATATATATATATATATATATATATATATATACATATATATATATATATATATATATATATATATATATATATATATATATATATATATATATATATATATATATATATATATATATATATATATATATATATATATATATATATATATATATATATATATATATATATATATATATATATATATATATATATATATATATATATATATATATATATATATATATATATATATATATATATATATATATATATGCAAAAAAAAAATACGCAATTTTTAAAGAGATCTCGTTTTACAAATTGAGCAGTCAGAGGGTTAATAAAGCATTCAGCAAAATTTTAACAATAGGAAAGAAATGGCCAAAATACAAGTGAGTAATGATCCCATCACTACAAAATGGAAATACCTACGGTACAACTGTTGAACCATAGCCGTGTTTTGGGTCTCTAAATATTTGGGGGAAACTGTAGTACCAGCCGTAAGCTAAAAGTTAATATGTATGTCTGTAGTTATAATTTGAATGAAGTTTCTATCATTTGTGAATATTTTGTATTATTATTTAAGACATGCAAAAAACAAAGAACTCATAATTGGAATGTCGAATGTACCTTTTTGCCAACTTGCGAAGACAACAAAAAGTTTTCTTCAAGAAATAATCGTAGAATAGTATATATGATCAATATAATATCTATACAGAATTATGAAAAAGAAGTTTTAGAATTCATATAATTTAATAGGTTAAGTAACAACCATCTGAGTAATACGTACTATTGCTTGTTAAACAGTTTCTGCAGATATGTCCGATGCATTTGAAAAAGACTGCATTAAATTTGTCTTGAAATCTTTATTGTGCCATTTTCATTTTTGTTCTTTATTCTCTTTCACGAACAAAAAATTGACACACTTTTAGTATTATACAGCCACTTAAATGCTACAATGCTAATTTATTTTTCATATATTTGCTCATTTGTTTCTAATCTAATAAGGGTTTTTACTCCAAATTAACTAGATTTATTATTTTTAAATACCGATTTGATTTACAATGGTCTGGAAACTATACACATTCTAATTCGCGTTTGTTAAACCTTTTTTTCCAATTTTCTATTGTTATGTTCGATGGATTTAGAAAAGATTTAACGGATTAACAATTCTGCATATACAAAAAGCTTAAGTTATTTAGCTTAAGTTTTAGAAAATATATTCAAGAGTTGCGTAGCGTATTTCTGTGTTTAAAATCAGAAAATGAAATATACATTATAAATTTCAATTTAGTTACTCAGATTTATGATTTATAAAATAACACAAGAATGGAATGTATACCATGAATTCCAAGTTAGAGGGGTGTGTTAAATTTTTACTCACTTCAAATTTATATAAGAGAAAATTTATCAATAATTGATTTTGACAACAAAAATTAGGATTTTTATCATGTTCTACTCGTTTAGAGAAATTTTTAGAGTCAGATGATATGCACTCGATATGCAGTCTTATTAAATATTACTTTCTAGTTAATTAAGAAAGTTTATTTCCACTTGAATAATATTTATTTATTAGTAGTGCAATTAATAATAATTATTTATAGTCATAAATTATGCTACATTTTAATAATGAAAAGGGAATGCATTTAAAATTCAATGCATATGTTATCAAAATAGTGCACATTCTACACCTCCAGGTTTCTTCAATTAGGTGGTATAACAGTGAAATTTAATATCATATCAGTGCTTAAACTTAATTAATATAATATTTTAACACCAAATTCCACTTCTTTAATATAAAATTCCCTTATGTAACTTTCCAGCAATATTAACATTACTTTATATAACTTTCCATACCTAAATAACATTCTTGATAGACCGGGACAAAAAATAATTGTCTTATTTCCAAGTCAAACCAAAAGTACTTAAAAATATCCATAAAATTTTAAGAGTATGGTGGAATTCACAAATTATTAACTTAGAGTTATGAAGCTTTGCACGGGCGAATATTCAATAAAGTATAACTAAATTATAACAACAACAAAATAAAAATAAAACATCCAACAACATAATGCCTATAAAATAACTTAAAAATAACTATATAATTTTAAGATGACGGTGGAATTCACATTCATGATTATTAACTGAGAGATATGAAAATTTGCACTGGTAAATATTCTTTGAAGTATAACTAAATTACAACAACAAACAAATTCAACAAACAACAACATAATACCTATAAAAGTACTTAAATATAACTATATAATTTTAAGGCAACGTTGGAATTCATAGATATTAACTTAGAGTTATCAAAACTTTCACAGACGAATATTCATTGAAGTATAATAACTAAATTGATCACAACAAAATTATTTTTATAAAAATCAGACATATTTCCTATTAATTAATTATAATAATTTCCTAGAGGTAACTACACAATCAATAAAATAATACCCATAATAATTTTAAAATATATTTCAATGCAATTAAAATATAAAATTGGGAGAAATAATTTAAAATTAAAACGCAAGGGCATTTGAATATTGAATATAAAATTTTAAAAATTGAACTAAGAAGGATTATCTGATTAATGTGTTTTAATTTAGTTTAATTACTTATCAATTCATATGTGCATCAAGTTTCCTACATTTGAGCTAATAATTTATAAATTAGGTTTGTAACTTCCACCACTTTTTTATGAAAGTGACTGAAATAAAAAAAAATTATGAAACTTAGAAGATATTCAGTTATATCGTTAAGAAGAAATAACAATTTGCATAAAGTTTTTTTCAGCGAAGAAAAAATGTTCTTATTCAATTACAAATGAAAACCTATGATAATTTTGTATTATTGAACTTATTATGAGGTGTAAATATGTAACTAGATGTCTGGGTCTTATTTGTGGAATATGATTCAAAATGAAAGCAAAAGAAGCCAAATTATCATTGTAACTGAGCAGACATGAAAAATCTTTAAAAATTGTATCTTTTTATACAAATGGTATTTTGGATAAGTTTAATAAACATTTCTCTTCCTAGATAACTTTTTGCTGATATTAAGCGGAAAAAAAACCAAAAAAAAAAATCCTTATTAAGTGAATGAAATAATTGAACCATGTGTTGTAATAAAAGCAACTATTCACGTTAATGTCATAAATTTTTACAAATATTTTAAAACTTTTACGCATATTACAATAAAATGAACACTTTTCGGTATGTGAGGTTTGATACATTTTATTATTTTTCTTTCTTTTTTAGATGAGATTATAATTACGTTTATAATGAGGTTATAATTAAAAAAATTATATCTAAAGGGAGATCTCCATACCTGTAAAAAGACTATTTTTTTGTGAAATATATAAAAAGATGTACTTACTTTTGGGTTTATTCCACCATCTGATGTGACTAGAGTAGTCGCTCTTCCTTTCGTCTGAATTTTATTGGAGGCCTAGCGCGATAATACCTTGTCAAAGCGGTCAATAAAGTGCGCGTGTTATTCAGAATATAGAGTCGTGAGAATCGGTAGTTCAAACAGCTCACTTTTTCTGTCATTTGATATTTCAATCAATATATCGCTTTTGTTGAGCAAAATGACTTCCACTTGAGCACATGTTTCGGGTCTGCTAATAATTCAAAGTTCGTTGTTTTATGCCTGGTTTTTGTTCACTTCATATGTTCTTTATTTTTATAGCTCTGTTTTTAACTGTGAATATCTCTTTGTTTAGAAGTTTTTTTCATGGGGATTCTTATACCGAATAGTAATAGATAACTAAAAGTGATTATATTTATTACAAAGGAATTGAAATTGACAAATAATTTTTACAGTAAATTATTTTTTTTATGTATTTCGCAACATTCCTACCAAGTATGTTCGTTTTACATCATTAAAATAAAAAAGAATTGATTGCTGGGACAATAAAAATATTTTATACCTCTATGACATTTACTGTTCTTTTTGGGGAAAATACATCAAGCATTAAAAATTATGACACTCAATAACTGAGAAAAACTTTTAGCTTGGGCAGATTTTAAATGACGGATATCACAAAATTGGCTAAGTGGTTTTTAATAGTGTACCAAAATCAAATTGCACGCAAATTTATTATTTCCTAATTTATTTATTGACCTGAAAGTGAGAAAAATGAACTCTTCTCTTTGTGGAATGTCTTTTAGATGGAGCAGCTAGTAGAAATAATTCCCACAGTCACTGATATGCACTACAAAATGCTTTTCATGGTCATCTATCGAAAATCCAATTTTAATTCATCGGAAAGCCTGGTCTAAATCATCTAAATAATATCTCCACTCTAGCAATTCAATAACGTATGTATTCAATAATGTATTTGCGTATGTAATTGTCACATACGAACAATGTTTACTCTAACTGAACCATTAAAAAGGTATATACTTAACGATGCTGTCTAGCACAGACTTTGACTTACAATTTCTCATCAGCACAGTATTTCTTTTACCACGATGCAGAAAAACGTACTGCTTACGTTTTACGTGTGATTGCTATGTCCCTTCTCTTACTTATATCTGAAATAGCTTTTGGAACAAAAACAACTCTCATTCATTTAGAGAAATCAAATCTAAAGTCTATACTTTAACGCCCTCAAAAGTTATGTTTTATACGCTTTATTGGGTTCAAAAATATATGCTGTCGCCTTTACTGTACACATCTTTACTGTTCATTCATATCACCATGTCATAAGTAAAAATTTGATATCAATTGTTTGAATATGTCTGATCATAGTCTATAATTTCTAATACCTCATAATTAGTCCACTTAACCTTAATGACTATTATTCCATTAGGGTCTGGTGTTGAGACCCAAAAGGGTACATCAATAATGCATCAAATTTGATCTCGCTCTTTTAAAAATTTTCACAAAATATTTCCCCAAGATACTCATATAATACTAAAATGATACTCTCTACTAAAATGATTTGCATTTAAAACATATATTTCATGATTTTCCTAAAAGACAGCTATATATATATGTCTAAAAATACTCACATAAGATGACTTTCTCTTCCATTCAAAGTTACAACGTCTAGATACATTCAACGGTGATTTGATGTTTGTTTACTCTGGACTTTAATGTTATAAACAAATTTAAAAGTTATTTAAAATGTTGGCTTTAAAGACATCAATTTGGAGGATGTTTGCGTAGTTCTTATTATAAAAAATAGTTATAATTGAGAGTTAGGGGTATTTGAATATATATATATATATATATATATATATATATATATATATATATATATATATATATATATATATATATATATATATATATATATATATATATACATGTTTTAAAGAGTGAAATTTTTAAAACTAAAAACAAAATTTGGACACGGAAGGCTAAAGCAGTTCAGCTTTTCTGGTCGGAATTTCCAATTGAACAGTAAGAGTCTTTTTAAACAGACTTGCATAAAGTATCGCGATGTCTGTAAACAAAATGTCTCAGATCAGATGTCAGATAAAAAATGTGCCTCAGATTCTACAGTCTCAATCCTGGTCATGCTTCTATACATTTCTTAGTCTTCCCGACAATGTGACCCCTCAAAAATTTCTCTACATACGCAAACTAAAGTAGAATCTAGTCAACTGTTTGTTTTGATGAAATATCTCACAGCATATCTTTTTCCTTAAACCCGATGAATAAAAGGACAAGTGGAGCTTTTTCTTAAATGGGTTTGGAGCACTATAGTCTATTGTTTTGCAACACGAAACTGATGATACCGGGACCTACTTCCGATTCCGAACGGCATAGAAAATCCATGGAATTCGAAACCACGAACTCTGGTACCGGAGAACAGCTTATGTTAAGTATCACTAAATGTATGTGCAATTCAAACGAAATTGGGTAAATATATATTTTCTTTGATTATTGAAAAATGAGTGTTGTATTTTCAATGAAACAGAGCAAAATCCGGAGTAAAAAGTTTTTAATTTACAATTTTACGAAATTGATACTTTTATTTGGATCTAATTTTTTTAAAAACATTTATTATAAAATTATCATAATGACAGATGATAAAAATACATCATTTATTATTGATGTTGTCATACACTGTCATGCAAAAAACTAGATGAATCCTCATTATAAGTTTTTGTGTTGTATTGTAGTTAACGGAAATCGTTTAAAATTGGTATATGGTCAGAGGTTATGTTCTTTTCACTAAAAGTTTCACACCATACCCTAGTGGTTTTCAAAAATTTTATAAAGTTTATTTATAAAGAACAAAAAAGAGATATTCGACTAAAATTTTATTAATTTATACATTATTTTCCGAAGGAAACATGAAAGTTATTTTCTAATGGTAGCATTTCACCCATATTACAGGACGAACTCTTCTAATATTTGCTTTTGGAAATGATGTTGTCTTTAGATATTTATTTACTCACAGACTCTAAAACATTAATCTATTTTATTACGGATATATATTATGAAGAAACCTGCTTGAAGGTCATGAGGGAATTAAAACATTTAAAATTTAGAAATAAAAGACATGCAGATTCAAAGAACACTTTTTCTATGCACCAGATAAGGAATTAGTATTTTAGATTTTTAAGACTGTTTCTAGAGCAGTTTGTGTAATAAATCTTAAAAATCTTTTGGACATATTGTCTGAAAGAAATAAAAATACTTGCAACACAATTAGGACATATTAATATTGTCATTTTCTACATAAGACCTCTGTATTAAATATGAATAAACTTTGTATATAATCCATTAAACTGGAATCGAAATGATTTACTGTGGTATTCAACTATTTATACTAACACATTGTATGCGGGACACGTACTAGTACGTTTTTTGACAATTGATACTTGAGCACGGGTCACGTACTAGTACGGGTTAGTGTAACAATATGGTTTGTTTGTGGGTACAAAAATAACGGTATATACATGAAAACGAAGCCGAATGTACTTGTCTACTACATAGATTCCTTAAAAATTTAGAAAAATAAAAATTAGTTTTTACATCAGTCGATGCAGAACAACAGAATGGGAAGGTTGATTAAAAAATCAATTTAGATTTAAAATTAACTTTTTATTTATCCTTGCGAAAATGATATCATATATATGTATATTTATATATTATATATATATTTGTATTTATATGTATATATTTGTTTATTTGTCTATTTATATATTTGTTTATATATTTCAATATAAAATACGAAAAGTTGGTTAAAAAATTAAATAATTTTCGATCTATTGAGATTTAACTGAATAACTAAATTTACGCGCAAAACGCCAGCTCCCGGTACAATTCCGCTGCGAAATGTAGCCGCACACAATGTGTTAATACATACTTCAGTGGCAAATGAGAATATTTGAAGAATATAATACTTTTATTATTTGGAAAAAATTTTAAACTCCATTTTTCAAAATGTTATAAAAGAGCAAAATTGAAGCAAACTGTTTAAACTGTTTTCGGCTGCTAAAATACAGTTTTAAAAACCTAAATTTTGATGCGTAATTTTGATTAAATATACCTATTGCCTGTACCAAAAGAAACATTAATACAAAACACAGTAGTATTAAATACTGTTAATTAAATATGTGAACTGTGTAGTTAAATTAGTGAGCAAAGTACAAGAAATTCATTTAATAATTTGAAAATATATCAAATACCTTTAAACAATACTGTACCTAAGAGAGAAATTTAAGTTACTAAAAAACGGCCGTAAAAAATTCTTAATCCCTTTTCCAAATAAACAATTTCTTTAAGCTTTTCCATTGGGGATTTGTGTTTTAGCGGTATAATATATAAGTGAACAAATAAAATTGAGTTGGATATTATACAAAAATTAGTGATACTGCTATTCAAGTAAGAGACAACGACACAAAGATATTTTACATGATACGCTGTCAACAAAATATGTAGTATGAAAGTAGTTCAATACTAAATTTTCACCTCGATGTAATTCACATACATTCTAACACGATTTTATTTAAATGTAAGGTATTTAAATATTATGCCTTATATTTAAATATAAAGATAGTTGCTATCATTTTAGATTCCACTGTCAAGCATTTTTAACGAATTTTAGTTTAAAATTATTTTTTGTAAGTGATTATAAAGGGTATACAGCTCTTATAAAAAAGTCTGGAATTTAACATTGAGAAATATATAGAAAACTTAAATATTTGTTTGTTATACATTATATAATTTTAAAGATACCATTGAAAACTAATTCGTATTAAGTCAAATAATCCGAAAAAAAATCCCAGCCTTTTATTAATCATATGCCTATGAGAAAATGAAAACATTTGTTACCTATTTGTATCATAATATAAATAAATAAAGATATCATTCATTGAGATTTAATTATGTTTTATGATTATTAAAAATATAATCTATAGCTAAATTACATTTAGCTTTAGATTATATTTTTATATTTTAGATTATATTTTAGCTTTAAATTATATTTAGATTTTGTAAAATACAATATTTAAAGTTAGAAAAAAGTAATTGTTCAATAATTATTACAGTAGCTTTGAAACTGCTATCATATATATACATATTTGATAGTATAACCATGTTTAAAAAAACAGGAGCCTTTCGAACTTATTGTATAGTGTAAATAACATAATTCTATTACAGTGAAAATGTGTGAATAATTGTGAATTTACATTTTTCTTCTATTAAATTTTTTCATTATATGAAAGCAAGGTTCTATTTTTTTAAAACAAAACCAATCTAATCAGTATGAAAATAAATCCTTATTCAGTTATTTAATAATCTCTATATCTTTCTATTGATAAAAGAGTATATTTGAAAGCAATATTACTTCCCTTACCCTGCAAAATTTGTCACAGTATTTTTCAAGATATTATGAGAATACAAAATCGACTATTGGAAAAACCCTCTTTCTAGCTTCTTTGCTTTGTCTGGGAATCTAAACATCTGGAGCTATTTGAACCAAATTTGTTGAAATTGACATTCAATACTCAAATGGGTGTTGGTGGAAACCACAATATTTCTTGTACGAAACATGTCTCGCCTTATTGCATTAACAATATCGGTTTATCATTTCTTGACTAAAGAATAGCAATCATCTCATTAGTATTCATAGTCAACTATGTTGCAATATAAGAATGTAAATAAGGGATGCATCACGTAAACAATATATTTGTTATAGAAGGTTGGGATTTTATGGTAATTTAATGCATTTTATATGAGACAAAAATAAATAAATAAATAAATAGTTATAGTTCTCTGTATTGTTTTTTCAAGCCATCAGTGCGTTGCCAAATTGTTACACGTGGATGTATCATGTAAACAATCTATTTCTTATGGAGAGTTGAGATGTGTTGGTAATTTAATGCATTTTATATAAGATAAAATCAAATAAATAAATAGCCATAGTCCACTGTAATATTTTGCTTTTCAGGTAATCGATTTGTTGCCAAATTCTTATCTACCTTCGGAGCACCCACAATCATTACATTCTTAAAGTTAGAAAATAAGGTTTAATCTAGTTTTTAATTGAAATAAATCATTATTTTATGTTGCAATATGAGAACGTAAATAAGGGATGTATCATGTAAACAATATATTTGGTATGGAAGGTTGGGATTTTATGGTAATTTAATGCATTTTATATGAGACAAAAATAAATAAATAAATATAGTTCTCTGTATTTTTTTCAAGTCATCAGTGTGTTGCCAAATTGTTATACGTGGATGTATCATGTAAACAATATAATTCTTATAGAGAGTTGAGATGTTTTGGTATTTTAATGCATTTTATATAAGACAAAATCAAATAAATATATAGTCATAGCTGTCTGTATTTTTTTTTTGTTTTTCAGGTTATCGATCTGTTGCCAAATTGCTATCTACCTTCGGATCACCCCCAATCATTACATTCTTAAAGTTAGAAAATAAGGTTTATGCCAGTTTTTAATTGAAGTAAATCATTATTTTACGTTGCACTAAATATCATTCAACTTTACTTATTGATTTCTCATGCAGGCATATTAACTTAATAATTTTTATATATTCAACGGAATAATTTAACAATTTTAATAATTTTAATATTATCAACGGAATTTAAATAATATTTTCCTTTATATATTTTTATCCAATGTACTCTAATTATCTTATCACCTGTATTAAAGTAACCGAAGTTGGTTACAATAGTTTGTTCAAAACGGTTTTTAAGTATCTTGATTCTTAACTTTACACAAAAAATCCAGCGTTTCACAAGCTTTCAATATTTTTGACACAATTTAGAAATTAATGTTTTACACTAAAGAACCAAAAATGATGATCCCAACGTTTTGGCCTTTTAGTGTACAAGGTTAAACGAGTTTTTAAATTTTTAAATTATTTTCTCTTTTGTTTTCATATACTTTATTTTAGCAAATTCAACCCAGCTACTAGAAATATTGCTTGAAATACTGCTCAATATAATTCGATATCTTTTTAAATTTCTTTAACATACAATTGAATATTTTTAATAAATTCCTTCCAAAATATTTATTACAAAAGTACATAAGAAAAGTATGGATATATTTTTGTCATGTTCTACGATATGACAGGTTCCTTAGTATTTAAGTAAGCTGTAAAAAAAATAGATGAACGTTCAAGATTTCATTTGAAAATATTTTGTAAAAAGTTTATTTGAGTGTTATTAATTCCTAACTGGTATTTAAAATAGCACGCTTTCAATAATATGTCTCTTGATCTAAGTAACCAATTAGTTATACTGTCCAACCTTATAAGCAAACCTTTAATATCCGATTATATTACTGTGGAATGTAGTGGCTGATCATTATGTGAAAGATATATTTGGTTGAATAAACTAATGTTATGACTAGTAACTAACGAGTTATAATGTCCAACCTTATAAGCAAACCTTTAATATCCGATTATATTACTGTGGAATGTAGTGGCTGATCATTATGTGAAAGATATATTTGGTTGAATAAACTAATGTTATGACTAGTAACTAACGAGTTATAATGTCCAACCTTATAAGCAAACCTTTAATATCCGATTATATTACTGTGGAATGTAGTGGCTGATCATTATGTGAAAGATATATTTGGTTGAATAAACTAATGTTATGACTAGTAACTAACGAGTTATAATGTCCAACCTTATAAGCAAACCTTTAATATCCGATTATATTACTGTGGAATGTAGTGGCTGATCATTATGTGAAAGATATATTTGGTTGAATAAACTAATGTTATGACTAGTAACTAACGAGTTATAATGTCCAACCTTATAAGCAAACCTTTAATATCCGATTATATTACTGTGGAATGTAGTGGCTGATCATTATGTGAAAGATATATTTGGTTGAATAAACTAATGTTATGACTAGTAACTAACGAGTTATAATGTCCAACCTTATAAACAAACCTTTAATATCCGATTATATTACTGTGGAATGTAGTGGCTGATCATTATGTGAAAGATATATTTGGTTGAATAAACTAATGTTATGACTAGTAACTAACGAGTTATAATGTCCAACCTTATAAGCAAACCTTTAATATCCGATTATATTACTGTGGAATGTAGTGGCTGATCATTATGTGAAAGATATATTTGGTTGAATAAACTAATGTTATGACTAGTAACTAACGAGTTATAATGTCCAACCTTATAAGCAAACCTTTAATATCCGATTATATTACTGTGGAATGTAGTGGCTGATCATTATGTGAAAGATATATTTGGTTGAATAAACTAATGTTATGACTAGTAACTAACGAGTTATAATGTCCAACCTTATAAGCAAACCTTTAATATCCGATTATATTACTGTGGAATGTAGTGGCTGATCATTATGTGAAAGATATATTTGGTTGAATAAACTAATGTTATGACTAGTAACTAACGAGTTATAATGTCCAACCTTATAAGCAAACATTTAATATCCGATTATATTACTGTGGAATGTAGTAGCTGATCATTATGCGAAAGATATATTTGATTGAATAAACTAATGTTTTTTCTAGTAACCAACGAGTTATATATATCCAACCTTATAAGCAAACCTTTAATATACCATTATAATACTGTGGAATGTAGTGGCTGATCATTATGCGAATGATATATTTGGTTGAATAAACTAATGGTATGACTAGTAACCAAAGAGTTATGCTGTCCAACCTTATAAGCAAACCTTTAATATCCTATTATATTACTGTGGAATGTAGTGGATGATCATTATACGAAAAATATATTTGGTTAAATAAACCAATGGTATGACTAGGAAATGCAAACTTAACTTAAAGCTGCTTTTCAGATAAAAAAGAATCACTTATCAAAATGACCTAAAATTTGACCTGTATATCCGTGAAACAAAGAGAATGTGACTGGACAAAAATTTCCAAATATTTTCAATAGATATGCCATGGTTCATCATAATATGAGGATTCATATACTAATTAAAATATGTTGCATGCACAGTACTTGTGGGATATAATCGTGAGACACCTGCAATTCTCATATTCTATGTCTGAAATGCTCCCTATGACTGTTACTAGGAGAAAATGGTGGATAGCCTATTGAAAATTTTAGGGACAACTAAAACCCGATTTTTTTCCTTCCAACGCTACACGACCATGTCCTTTTCCATCAGCTTTGATTAAAAATGACAAAACTAGTATAAATTACTTATTTTTAGAAAGTTATCTGATACGCTGAAAGTAAGCGTAATTACAGTTTTTAAATCTGTTATATTTGCAGTTCATTTCAGGAAATTCATTTTCATGATTATAAGTTTCTGTTATACTAAAACTGTATGAAACTTGTAAAGTCATTTAAAGGTTGGTTTTAATACTGTAACGGTATGTTAAACAGATATTTTAAAGAAAATCTTTAAAAACTGAAAAAGAAAATATATACAGAAATTTAAAAGAAAAGAATTTCAATGTATATCCAAACAAAAATAATAAATTATTTCAACAATTTTTGAGATTTTTTATCATTCCAGTTAAGTGAAAACCCTCAAATTCTATTTTTAAGTAAATACACATTTTAGAAATATATTTTCCGTCATTTGTCTTTTTAATTGACACCGATATCAAAATCTCTAAATATAATATGAGCTCTGTAAATTTATTTTTCGTTATTTTCCTATTTACTGTACACCAATATCCAAATCATTTTTTAGAATTTTCTTTGTTGCTACATAACTCTAAACGTCTTTATTTAATGCCTTTGCTAATAATTCATTCTTTATAAATGTATGCTAGATTTTAATTCCTTTAAAACAAATAGTCTCTCATTAAAATTTTACGAAACTTCAAAGTTAATATTTTTCTAGTAATTTTAGTCTCTCTAGCAATTTAGTTTACTAGAATTTTTTTAATAAATTTAAATAAAAGTTTCAGATTTTAAGTATTATATTCCAGGTACTGTCTGTTTCTGCTTTTACAGAGTAAGTGGTGCTTGTTAGAAATTATATGAAATTTGTGATAGTTACATAATCTTCGCTACTGTAATTTGTTTAAAACTCTCTCTTACTTTTTATATGGAAATCAAAGAAAATGCTTTGTTAATTGTTATACTTAAACTGAAATTCTAGATTATGTAGAAAAATAGTTTGTTCAATATAAACCTATTAAAGAAAAATCACAAAATCTCAAATGAAACTTGAATGGATGAAAGGGAGGTAAATTTTAAATTAAAGAAACCAGACAGTTTTTTAGAGGACAGATTTTATACTTGTACTAAATTATAAAAAATGGAAAATGTTTTCAGATAAAAATAAATCTACATAATTTAAGCATTGTATCCCAATTTCTGTTTCTTTATCTACACACCAAATGAGCTTTGATAGAAATAAAATGAACTTTTGAATAAATATGACAAAATATTCGCTAATGTAGATTATTTTACCTCTCTTTACCTGCTATATGAAAATCAAAAAAGAAAACTGTTTGTTAATTGTTATACGCAAAATGATATGTAGATTATGTAGACAAATAATTTGTTCAACGTGATCTTAATAATTTAAAATCAAGAAACCTCAGAAAAAGATTGAATGGCTGAGAGGGAGATGTATTATTAAACTAAAAAAAACCCAGACAGTTTATTTAGATGACGAGTTTTACTCAAAATGATAGTCTACGTTATATAAAAGAACAATTTGCTGCACATGATTTTATTAAGTAAAATTCAAGAAGTTCCTTTAGAGGCTTGAATGGCTGGGGGTAGGGGTAGTGGAATTTTTAAATTAGTAAAAACAGACAGTGTATTTAAATGATGTTTTATGTTTATATTAAAATTAAAATTTTTGTTAATTACATTAAAAGTTTTATGTTAAAATGTATGTAAAGAGTCAATTAGACAAAAACAAATCTTTTTTTTGTACGTATTCACTTCTTCGACAAATACGGGGCATCAAATATTAAATCTTATGTTACCAATATTTATAGAGAAATATATAATTTTTTAAGCCTCATGTAAAGTCTGGATGTATAAGAGATGTCAATTAAGAACCAAACTTACTGAAAATGTTTTTATCCTACTTTTTATTAATTAAATTAGGAGCCTCATATCATGTTCAGGCGTGGAAGTGGATTAAATGTACAAATAATTAATTTTGAACAATTTATTTCTGTAAAAATATAAAGCTATTTATTTAGACTAAAATATAAAGCTATCTATTTATACTAATGATACTTAAGCAGGAAAATTACTATGTCTGCAATCATTAGTGCTAATATTGCAAAATATGTCATTATTACTTAAGAGAAATCTATTTACTTAAAACAATCAACAATAGTAGCTCCATTAGGAGGAATTATTGTAAAATCTGCAAAATTATATTTCAGGCTGTCTAAAATGATTTACTGAACTCTTTTATTTTAGCCACATTTTACACCTAACCCAGATAATTTGATATTGTTGATTAGTTCCATTTGGTATTTATAATATACAGGGAGTGTTTCATATGTAAGTACAGTTTCAAAATTCAACATCTGCAAAGTAGATAAGGTTTTGTGAATGTACGTTCAGTATCTGCATCTGTTGTCGAGCTGCATATACCATTCTGAAAGATTTCGCCGTTTTTAACTTTATTTTGGAGAATGCCTCAGTCTATTGAAAATCCTGCCGACTGTGAAATACACCCTGCCATTCGTTTTCTTAATGGAAAAGATGTGAAAAGAGCTGAAATTGCTCACCAGATCAGTGAAATAGGTGGAGAAAACATTCAGCGAATGAATACTTAGAAAGCCTGTTAAAGCAGTTCAAGATAGCAGCACGGCAGGATCAGGAGCAAAGTGATGCTCCTGATGAAGTTTCTGTCATTACTGAAGACTTTGTGGAGAAACGTGATGGAAACACTTGAGAGAACAGAGGCTCTTTAAAGTTTCATCTTTACTGTTTTCTCAAGTTTCAAGATTTGTCATTTGTGGAATTGTAGTACAATACTTACAAGTTTTAAAGTTTAAAAAATGCAGACAAGGGGGGGGAGTAAGTAATAATTAAAATGAGGCAAAATTATACTTGTGTGTTTTGAATTTCAAAATAGTTCTTAGTTGAAAACACATTTGGAGTAAAGAAATTAATGCTACAGATACACAAAAATAGTAAAACTAGTATTGTCATGACATTAAAATTCCCTAATTAAAAACAATTTGAAAATATTTTAACTGTTTGATATTAAGAAGTGTAATGGGATTTCAATAGCAAAAGAGAGGTAAGAAAGACAGACAAAGGTAACTGGAATAAGATATATGAAAATCTTTATTCTTCATGTATAAGAATAGCATATATTTTCACAGGCACAGTGATTTTTTCTATAAGTTTTCTTAGTAAGCATTGCACAAAAGTGTCAGTCTTTTTTGAAAAGCTCATGATACGATAAAACACAGATAAATTGGACTTTGACATCCAATAGCAATAATATTTTGCAAAACATATTATATTTTTATCATATCACATTACAAATAATGCATTTGCATTTAGTAAAATAAAATACATAATACAAGTGTAAATAATATTAATTTTTTATCTCTTTCAAAGAATCAAATGTTTGTGGTGAATATGATTCCATTTAAAATGCGTACAATGACGTATATACGTATTTTAAGAGTTTCTGTTCAGATAATAAAAACTTTATATGGTTTTCAATTTGGTTTCGTTTACAAATATGCTATATTTTCATCATTTCCTTCCATAATATCTACTGTCTGTACTCGCGACTTCACTCGCGAAGACATTCATATATCTTCTAACCCCATCTCATCGTCTTTGAAGAGGAGTTTCGTTAAATTCTTTTTTTCTCAATAGAAAGAAAATATCATAACAGCTAAACCCATTTAACAGCTACTTGTAGAGTGAATAAACACAGATTCTTAGATATAAATACTGATAATGAATTTGGCCAGAAAGATAATTAGTACATCATATCAATGCTTCTCTGTATATTATGTTTAATATTCTATTGTTTTCTGTTAGAAAGCTTTATCATAACTTTAATATAAACTCTATGTATATAGTGTTGCTGACTTTTTTTAGATATACTAATGTCCGATATTTTTGTAGTAAATTATTTTCTTGTTATCCAATCATTTGGTCACTGCCCACTGAGAAAAAAATAAGCATTTTTATTCGAATTCATCTAGAAATACTGAGTTCTCTGACTGAAAATTTATTTCTAAATAAAATATAGTTTATATTACTCAGAGATAGTGTCGATTTCTATTCGGAAGAATTTCCAGATTTTACTCACTATAGCACATTATTTGACTAGTTATTTGATAATAATTGTTCATACTTAATAAAAGAATTTCTACAATTTATTCAATCTATTTTATGTAATAGGTAGCCCAAAGGCTAATTTTTTTAAATAGGAAAAATATTCTTATTTTATTTGTTTAAAGTATATAGGTATGAAAAAAATCCGTAACATATAAGAATTTTATTGAATTTTAGTTTTGAGGTCTGATGGCGTCTGGTCTTAGTATAAATTGGACTACATTAAAATAATTTGCTAAAGAACAAGAAATATATATTTTAAATTCGTTATCATTTCAATTTTTGAAATCTTTTTTTAAAACGTAAAAATTTGATTGAGTAATTGCAAATCCTTTCTTTTAATACTTCTTTTTTTCATTTTCCTCTATGTAAACATTCGAGTTTCTTTTAACTTAGGAGCTAAGAAGAAGAAGGGAAAATGTTCAAGTTACAAAATATGTGTGATGTTTTTCTGACTGCTCTGCTTTAAAGACTTTAATGGGGAGAAAAAAACTTAAAAACCAATAAAAGTCTTGTAATTTTAAAAGACATTTCGATACTGAAAGATTATTTGCTTCATTTCTGACGTCCCTATACAAGTTAAATTTGTTTCTTAGATTTCATACTATTTAGTTTGTTCAAATTATTCTTAATAGTTTGTGAAATTTCATGTTTCGCTGTAAGTACATAAATATTGCAACTAATACATCAGTTGTTTAATTGTGATCCTTTTTTAAGTTTTGTACTTTTAATATTAAAAATTCTGCCTGCTTTTATGTTTTTAAAAGAATTCTAAAATTGTTTACATATAAACAATTTATATTTATGTATGGATGTTAAAGACACATAGTACCTCTCGAAATGAAAAGATGTTATTAAAACAAACTATATTTGGTTGAACATAAAATAAAAAGTTTTACTCTGTAGAGAATAGTTTTGAGAATAGAAAATATTTGGTTCGCTATTTGAAATAATGGTTTAAAAATACAAAATATATACGCTAAGTAAAAGACTATAAATCCATTTATCAGCAAAATAACTTTAGAAATGTGTAAATCAGAATATATTTTTCATATAAAATGGAAATTATTTATCTTTTTTATTTTGTGAACCTTGATTATAATAATACGGGTAACATATTTATTTTGCAGCAAATAGAAAAAAAAAGATTTTTTTTTCTAAAATTTTCAACTATTATACAACTTTTGATTTTTAAGTTTTAAAATGTGATACCTTTAAATTCCAGGTTTACAAAATGTAAATAAATATTTATCTTCAATTTTATATAAAACTTAGTTTCTAATATATATATTTCAAATATTATTTAACGGGTGAGTGAATTTCAGTTTTTTTATTCAATAACTTTTATGTTATTTTAAGCTATACTACATATAAAGACAAATCTAAATAATATTTTAAAGTTACAGTGTTATAAAAGAACTTGTAAAAACTCATCTAAATGGAGCAATATGTTTTATGCTATTATGAATCTAAAACAAGCTGTTATATTGAGTATTTTAGGTCTGTATAGGTACTATATTCCCTTAAGTAATGTATACTTTAGAGATACTATATTATCAACTATATATATGAATGAATTTATAAAGTGAGTGTAAAATATTTTTTGATATTATACGTAAAAACACTCTATAACTTTTGCTTTCTAAAATAAAATTTATAAAATATCTTTGATTTACTTTTTCAAGTGATGAACATTATGTGTTTTTAATACAAATTAGATATCTCAATATTATAAAAAGAAAAAAATCAATTAAAAAGGAGTCTTATTTTTTTAATTGCTGAAAAAATTAATAGTTTACTTTTCAATCCTTTAATAAATATGAGACCGCTTAAATATCTTTTAGAAATTTACTTAAGTACAATTAATGTACATTAAAGATAATTTTAGGTAAAAGTGGGCTCCCGGATTGTACAGTAGCTAGCGCACTGGCCTTTCACATGGTGGGATCAGGTTCATTTCCCAAGGAAAAGCTTGACGGTATATGTGATATATTCCCATATGGAGCTATTTGTCCTTTCTCTATGATTATTCCATAATAAAATAGGTAACAAAAAACCAATGTATTGTATGGCGGAAGGTAAAAAAGGCAAGTGCCTTGCATTTATAAACAAAGAGTAAAGGTGTGCATCAAAATATTTCATTGAATTGTGAAAATTCCCATCACTACTATATACAGTTTAACGTTAAAAAATTGCCTAACAAAAATTCTTGCTATCATAGAATTTTTATTCTTATATTACTGCATATTATAAAACTTTTCAGAATTTCAAACTAAAGGAACCATACATAAATACACAGTTAAAGGCTGTATAAAAATCGAAAGGTTATGTTCTTTCCTCTTACCCCAACCAATAAGGGTGACTGACATTTCAATGTATAAAATATAGTTTTTAAATCCTTCTATCAAATAGTGATCTTACTTTTACGCATTAAATGACATAAAACTGGCTAATTATGTTTGACAGCGGCTTCAAGTAGAATAATAAAAGTTTTTCATTAATAAAGATAGATTCATGAAAAAGCGATAAGATTTAAATTTTAAAAACCATATAAAGTTTTATGAAAACGAACGTTAGAATTAATTTTTTATACTTTCCAAAACTGTGGAAAAAGATTGAGTAAACCAAATGCTTGTTGTTATTTTTAACAATAAGTTATCAATTTTGTACTTTATTCCATTTCAGTATCTCCTGTATTCACCATTATCATAAGTAAAATATGATTTTCTCTTTCTTCTTGGTGATTTCGTGTTATCAGTGTATTCTCCTCCTGAATCTACTGACATGTGATCAGAATCCTCAGAATATGCAGTTTTCTTAACTTCTTCCATTCTCCTTCGCCCAATGCTTGGGTCATCATAGTTACGTTTAATAGCATAAGGCTTTGGCTGATCATATGAACCACCAAATACAGTTCGTGAAGAATTATTGTAATTGGTATAAATATCTCTACGACCATGTTCATCAAATCCAACATACTGCTCTCCCATTAATCCACGATTTTTCCAGTCGTCTTCATAATAACCTGCAATTCAATATTTATTCTGATTATCAAGCATTTACTGATGATAAATGCTTTAAAAACTAAACTGAAAAATTTATGATGAGTAAAAATTAATATACAGAAAGATGTTAATGACCCACGAAATATTAAGAGATGCATATTTCGTATCTAACAATTTGTAGTTTTCCCGGCTTTTTTGATAACTTAAAATTTATTTTTAGATTCTTTATATGACTTGGAATTATAAAATTAGCTTTAAACTAATAACAATAAATTTGGAGATTTTATAGAATTCTTAACTCATAACTTTCTGTTACTTATTAATCCAATTCATTACTCATTCTGAAATTTATAGATTGACTTTTTTGTATTCTGTTAAGTACCTTTAACTCAAAATACGTTGTTTTCTACTACAGATAATTTAGACACTATTACTTGTAATGATTAGATCTTTGGGCTATAGGAAAAGCAAAATTAATTCTTGAAAAATATGAAGTCCTGGTTCTTATTGGATTTTCATTGAATTAGACCATTCCTGAAGAAAAGAATTTAGAATGAAATTACTGGAAACCAGTTTATTCGTGGTATTCCATCAAATTCTTACAAAAATTAGCTTTTAACATTGTGTAAAAAAAATAAAATGATCGTATTAATATAACTGAGGTTCACAGAATAAAAATATAATTAGTTTCTGTTTAATTTATTAAAATTAGTTTCTGTTTAATACAATAAAATTAGTTTCTAACATGCAAATTTTAAAATTTATTTTGCGGTAAGTGAACTTCTAATATTTCCATTTGGTGTACATATTTTATGCTTTTTTTTAAAAGAATGTATTGCTTTATATAACAAAACTAAATCATTGTTAAAAAATTAGACTTTTACTAATGATCTAGGAGAATTTTTATTCTAAACATAACAGAACATTTTATTTTATATTAATCAAAAACAGGCTGTTATAATGAAGAGTTTTCAGTTCTAAAGGTGTCATGTCCCCTAAATTTACCTAAATTACTAAATTACTCAGCTGAAAACACATTATTCATTTTATTTTATATTTATCAAAAACAGGCTGTTATAATGAAGAGTTTTCAATTCTAAAGGTGCCATGTCCCCTAAATTTACCTAATTTACTAAATTACTCAGATGAAAACACATTTATAAAACCAAAAATATTTTAATACTTAATAAAACTTATACCTTTGTTATTTTTTGGATATGAATCTTTCATAGACTTCTTATCCTTTCGTTTTTTTCTACCACGTTTGTTTTCTTTCATTCCTGGATACATCCTCGACTGCATAAATTTCTTATTGTGATCCGTTTTGGCAGTGAAAAGAGAAGGGCATACGTAGCTCATAAGTTTACACTGTATGCCTCTTATTGCTGGAACATGTCCTTTGTTTTTCGTGGTGAGATATGCATATTCGATCAAAAGTGCACCTAAAGCTCCGAACAGTCCAAACATCAATATGTAGAATGAACCTATCATTTGGGAGAGACTGATTTTTCTGGTATCTCCAGCTTGAGGTTTGGCGTCTGTAGTACATTCATTATCAGGAGGTAGAGCGTCTTTCTTCCATTTGATAAATATACCGCTTTCAAATAACTTTGCTATTCTATTAGATATAAAAAGCAAATAATACTTAATTAGCTAATATGGACACAATTTCTTTTACATATTACAGAAATAATTAATATCATACTTTTCAATTGATTTATCCATAATGAGAAATTTACGAGAACATTTTAACTTTATACTGCACACTGATGAATCAATGTTTCATCCTATACTATATCTATGTAAAAAAATTTACATTTATTTTATACATTGGTTTGCATATCAATCAATCCTTTTATACATTTCAATCTGAATTTTTTTTTATCATTATGGGAGTAATTGAGTATTATATTTTTCAGAACAAACTTTATTTGGGTGTAACCCACGTTTATTAATTTGCAATTATTTTTCATTATACATTCTGCTTGTATTTTTTAATACCCGAACTAAAAAATTATTTTTCCTTAGTTGATGAAGGTATTTAGTTTTAATTTTATATCAAAACTTTTCGTATATATATAAATTGTACTTATAATGCATATTGTATTCAAATATGCAAGAAACACAATTTTTTTTAATAGCAATAAAAATTATTTTAAATGTCTGAACCCAAATGTTTATATAAAAAATACAGTTGTAAAAGAAATTATCGTACAATGTAGGGTTAACACTTAGGACCAGGCTCACAATTCTTGATTAGAGGTAAACCGTGATTATTTACTATATAAATATATGGAAGTTAATTTAGGATTAACTTTAACCAACTTAGTGAGACTGGGCCTAAAGCTATAGACGTTTAATGTATGCATTTTTTTTCTATCATGGTGAGTCAAATCACCGGACATTGAAAGACATATTTTACGATGTATATATTTCAAAAATACTCTATTATTATTTACAATTTTTAAAAAGTTAAACATTTTGAATTTCCAACATTCTTGCAAAAAATTATTAAAACAACATTGATATAGGAATTATTTATTGAATGACTGAAAAAATAGCACTATAATTTCAAAATTGTCAGACAAAAACTGAAAATATAATGGTTAGTACGTATGAACAATTACGTTCTAATACAGTACAACTGTGATGCAAAAGCAAAACTTATTTCATCCCACAATCTATCATAAACCTATAATGCCAGTTAAAGGATGTCTAAGACAAACATCTGACTAATGACTCATTGCAATAGATGGTTACAGTTAAATATAATTCTCGTCAAACGAAAAGAACCGAGAGAAATAAATGTTGTAAATCACTTTGAATATATATATTGTAATGAAAGTATTACAGCATTTATTACTTCCGAAGACTGATACAACTGTTGAGTAAAGAGGGATAAAAAAACTCCTTTAAAATGCGATATATATTTAGTGATAATTTGGAATGATTAACTAACAATTAAAGGATTTATTACCAAAGTGAATTATAACTTATTTTATTAAAATAATTTAGTTAAACTTAGTCCTTAAATTTCTGTTAGACTTAATAATAGAAATTTAAATGAATTTTTGAAAATGTTTAATAACTCGGTATTTTCTAATACAATTACATAGATAAATGAAAAAAACAAGTTATTAGTTCTGGTAAACAATTTTATTGCGAAAAAGAGTATATGGACTTGATTCTTTCTGGTTTTTAAATCACTCAATTAATATAGAATTTTAATTAATTTTAAAGCAAAAGGTAATAGGTTTAAAAGGATGGAATGATTTTGGTATTAAGGCTCCGGTATACAAAATTCTTTTTTTTAGGTACGTTTCAATAAAGCTTTTTATTAATAGTATGCTTATGCTACACTCATTAATATATATATAAACAATTGTTGAAATAGTTAACTAGTTTAAAAAATTGAAAACTTTAAAATTTAAATACATTTCAATTTTGATATAACTCGTAAACAAACAGCTATTTTAAACATTTATACAGACAAAATATAGTATATTAATTTATCTTCGGCATTTGTAAAAATATTGTTCCTCGATTTTTTAATAATTCCTAAACTAAAAATTATGGATTTTGGGAGGGGAGAGACTTTTTTGTCTTGTGGGCAATATTTTAAAAATTATTGCTTCTAATTAAAAATCCCGAAGACAAATGTAAGAAAACATATTAAAGAATATGTGTACAAAATCTCCATATGTAGTTTAAATAGAATTTGAAACATACGATTTTGAAGTTGAGAAGTTTTGAAATAAAAAAGAAACATTTTGAGATATTTGGTCTTAAAGATTGCAGTTCTCGTCTTACGAAATATCTACCATTTATTACATTTTTTATCATTTCAAGTTCATATGAAGTTTAATTTAACATTTTTGACGTAAAATGGCGGGCTGCACACGTAAGTTTACATTTTTATACAACTACTTAGCAAACAGAATAATTTATATATGAAAACATTTTTCAAGGATGTTTACAACCTGATGTGATGTAGACTAATTTAAAAAATGAAGTAGCTGCTAATGGAATTATCATAAAAATATGCTGATTGCTTTATTTCCTTTAAAAATTATTTTTTAAAGTTAAAAATTAAAAATATGGTTTATTTGAGATTTATTTGTCTCTTAAAATTTTAATAAAATAAATAAATGTCTAACTCTCTATTCAGCATTTGAAGATAAGGCCAATTTTAAGGTACGGTACCCTGATGTGATGTAGACTAATTTAAAAAATGAAGTAGCTGCTGATGGAATTATCATAAAAATATGCTGATTGGTTTATTTCATTTAAAAATTATTTTTTTAAAGTTAAAAATTAAAAGTAGGATTTATTCGAGATTTATTTGTCCCTTAAAATTTTTATTAAAATAAATAAATGTCTAACAATCTATTCAGCATTTGAAGATAAGGCCAATTTTAAGGTACGGTACCCTGATGTGATGTAGACTAATTTAAAAAATGAAGTAGCTGCTGATGGAATTATCATAAAAATATGCTGATTGTTTTATTTCCTTTAAACATTTTTTTAAAGTTAAAAATTAAAAATATGATTTATTCGAGATTTTTTTGTCTCTTAAAAATTTTTATTACAATAAATAAATGTCTAACTCTCTCCATTCAGCATTTGAAGATAAGGTCAATTTTGAGGTACGGTACACTGATGAGATGTAGACCAATTTAAAAAAATGAAGTAGCTGCTGAATGGATTATCATAAAAATATGCTGATTTTTTTATTTCTTTTAAAAATTATTTTATTTAAATTAAAAATTAAAAATATGATTTATTTGTCCCTTAAAAATTTTATTAAAATAAATAAATGTCTAATTCTATTTTCAACATTTGAAGATAATGCGAATTTTGAGTTACGGTACCCTGATGTGATGTAGACTAGTTTAAAAAATGAAGTAACTGCTGATGGGATTATCATAAAAATATGCTGATTGTTTTATTTCCTATAAAAATTATTTTTTTAATGTTAAAAATTAAAAATATGATTCATTCGAGATTTATTTGTCAATTAAAAATTTTATTAAAATAAATAAATGTCTAACTCTGTATTCAGCATTTGAAGATAAGGCCAATTTTAAGGTACGGTACCCTGATGTGATGTAGACTAATTTAAAAAATGAAGTTGCTGCTGATAGAATTATCATAAAAATAGGCTGATTGGTTTATTTCCTTTAAAAGTTATTTTTTTAAAGTTAAAAATTAAAAGTAGGATTTATTCGAGATTTATTTGTCCCTTAAAATTTTTATTAAAATAAATAAATGTCTAACAATCTATTCAGCATTTGAAGATAAGGCCAAATTTGAGGTACGGTACACTGATGTGATGTAGACTAATTTAAAAAATGAAGTAGTTGCTGATGGAATTATCATAAAATATGCTGATTGTTTTATTTCCTTTAAAAATTATTTTATTTAGATTAAAAATTAAAAATATGATTTATTTGTCCCTTAAAAATTTTATTAAAATAAATAAATGTCTAATTCTCTATTAAACATTTGAAGATAAGGTCAATTTTGAGGTACGGTACACTGATGTGATGTAGACTAATTTAAAAAATGAAGTAGCTGTTGATAGAATTATCATAAAAATATGTTGATTGTTTTATTTCCTTTAAAAATTATTTTTTTAAAGTTAAAAATTAAAAATATGATTCATTCGATATTTATTTGACCCTTAAAAATTTTATTAAAATAAATAAATGTCTAACTCTCTATTCAGCATTTGAAGATAAGGCCAATTTTGAGGTACGGCTATTGAAGCACTTTCAGCATAAACATCTTCCGATCCTACAAGGAATGAACAAACTGATGTTTTGTTGTAGTCTTCACTCATCATTTCCAATAGCTCAAAACGAGAGGATATGAATACCAGCTTCTTCTGCTCGACCTCTTTCATTATTTCCTCTTTTTTATTGCGATCTAAAATTGTCATTCCTCTGCTCACTTCGGCGAATGTTTGTGTTGTAGCGCCCTTAAAAAAGAAATTTTATTTTTATTAGATATGCATGAAATTCTAACATAAAATTTCTTAAAATAAAATTTGCATGCTCTGGGATATTCTACAATATTTAAAAACAAACTCTGAAAGATACATCTCTAGTTGGGTGTACCATAATTTGCCATAAAGTGTGCTACGGTGTATTATATATGTCTGCAAAAACAAATGCCCTCTTAACCCCTTAACGTGCACGCTCGAGTTAACTCGAGAGCGCTAAACTGGCCAAACTGTGCACACTCGAGATAATTCGAGAGTCGTTGTACTTTTGTAGATATTGCGCTGTGTGTTGTGCTAAAAGACATAACAAAGGGAAAAAGAAAAGAAAAGAGAGTCGTTACATGTGTAATAGTTGCAATGTTGGGCTATGTGCTGCACCTTGTTTCGAAATATATCACACAAAAGAAAATTTTGATAAATACTAGTATTGTTATTATTTATGTTTTAAAAAAAGTATTTTATTGATAATATGTTTAAATTCTAACATAAAATTTCTAAAAATAAAATTTGCATGCTCTGGGATATTCTACAATATTTAAAAACAAACTCTGAAAGATACATCTCTAGTTGGGTGTACCATAATTTGCCATAAAGTGTGCTACGGTGTATTATATATGTCTGCAAGAACAAATGCCCTCTTAACCCCTTAACGTGCACGCTCGAGTTAATTCCAGAGCTAAACTGGCCAAACTGTGTACACTCGAGATAATTCGAGAGTCGTTGTACTTTTGTAGATATTGCGCTGTGTGTTGTGCTAAAAGACATAACAAAGGGAAAAAGAAAAGAAAAGAGAGTCGTTACATGTGTAATAGTTGCAATGTTGGGCTATGTGCTGCACCTTGTTTCGAAATATATCACACAAAAGAAAATTTTGATTAATTTTATAAAAACTAGTATTGTTATTATTTATGTTTTAAAAGTATAAATAAGTATTTTTATTGATAATAATGTTTATTCTGAAATGGGAAAATTTCTAAAAATAGCATTTGCTGGCTCTGGGAAACAAGCATGCCCTACAAAGCTATTTAAAAACAAACCCTGAAAGATACATCTCTAGTTGGGTGTGCCATAATTTGCCCTAAAGTAGACTACGGTGTATTATATATGTCTGCACGAACAAATGTCCTCTTAACCCCTTAACGTGCACGCTCCAGTTAACTCCATTGCTAAACTGGTCAAACTGTGCACACTCGAGATAATTCGAGCGGCGTTGTACTTTTGCAGATATTGCGTGGTGCGTTGTGCTAAAAGATATAGCAAAGGAAAAAGGAAAAGAAAAGAGAGTCGTTACATGTGTAATAGTTGCAATGTTGGGTTATGTGCTGCACCTTGTTTCAAAATATATCACACAAACGAAAATTTTGATTAATTTTATAAATACTAGTATTGTTATTATTTATGTTTTAAAAGTAAAAATAAGTATTTTTACTGATAATAATGTTTATTCTGAAATGGGAATTCGAAAAGAAAGATTAAAAAAAGTCTATGTGCTTGTAATATTACAATATTCTATTATTTTCTGCAATCATATCAAAATCCAAAATTGCAATAAAAATTTGATTATTTTTGTATTTTTGTAATCTTCTTGGCAAGACAACGTTCTAAAATGTGTTTTTTACATTAAAAAAATTTATTTTTTTTGGCTGGCTTTTTAAAAAAGCTGTGCATTTTAACGGTAGTTATTGGGGGTAACGTTTAACTGCGTAACGTTTAATTTGGGAGGACATTCCTCTACAAAAGTTGGGTTGGGAGTTTAAAAGTGGGGAGTTTATTGATCAACTTTAATGTCTTTGCACGCATGCTAGAATAGGTGTATAGGTACAAGGTAAATAAATTTCATAAAGAAATTTTTAATATTTTCAACCTGTAGGTAATCCTAGTACTTGATTCAGTCAAAATAATGTTAACACATTATTAATGAGTCAACTCTAAGACTTCAAGATATGGACAAGAAAAAGAAATTCTGAGAAAAAAGAGGGGGGGGTCAGGAAGGGATAGCATTTTAATCTTTCTTCACTGACAATATTATAGATAATTTGATTATATGAAATACAACTCATCAGTGTAATGAATTAATATAGTATTTTTCATTATTTGAATCCGAATTATAATTTTTTACACGAAGAGTTATAAAAAAGAAGAAAAATTAGTTCTTTTTACCTCGATAGGTGGTGTGGAAGTTTCAAATATGGAAGACCCAAAATAATCTAAACACTAGTAATCTATATAGGATTTCGAAAAGAATGAAAAAGACTTTTCCTAAATCAACTTCTATGCATTTTTGATTACTTTTTGAAAAGTTACAAAGTTTGAAAACCTTTACATATTATCGAATAACGCTATGTTTTTGATTTACTTCACATGCTGTCTAAAAAGGTAATGGGTAGCAGCACTTGCAATTAATGTTTTTTAACGATTGAAAAATTTCCTACTGATAAAAAATATTACTATTCAATATAACTATTAAATTATATAACTATTCAATATCATTGAAAAGGAATAGAAATTATTCCTTAATTAAAAGTATATTTAGAATCAAAAGAAAAATATATTTAAAGATAGGAACTATAAAAACATTATGAGGAAAAAGTTATTTAAAGCATCAACTAGCGTGTAAAATAAGAAAAACAATTAATAAATGCTAAATATTTTAATTAAAATACAGATAAACAGTAATTGAAAGGCAAATTTGTTTATGAATGATTTTGATTGAAGAATTTTGCTCCGGTTACCCAAATGCAGAATAAATAATCTTTGAGATTAAGGCTCGCTTTTTTCTAGATATTTTTTTTATTTAATGATGCTCGTTTACCGGTATTAAACAGGTCTTTCAGGTCATCTGAAAATCAAATTTTACGGACAATTAACGGTGTACGTTTATAGTATCTGTCTTCATTACTTCTAAATACATCTTAATCGGAGTAGTTTATAAGGTTTTCATTTTTTTCGTCAACGTCTGATAGTGTAGCGTTATAGAAACAGTAAACGGAATATGTATTTGGTAACTGACTGTAATTTTTTTAACGATTCATCATCTTTTACTGCCTTTGTAAACATGCCAGATAAAATTGATTTTTTCAGGATCATCAATCACTTCTCCATTATCTAAACTTTATCGGGTTTTTGTTAAATTTTCTCTTGATAAAACATATATTTAATGCAAAATGTATTAGCATTGGAGAGTTTTTTACATTCCCACTGCCATTGTTTAATGTACCTGAAAACTTCACTGACATTCTCCAGTTAAAAAAAATATGTTCTAACTGGAATGGGATGTCAAGTTACAAGTGGAGTTACTTTGTTGAGTTAATTCTATAATATATGCAATAGCGCAAAATTATTACCTCTAAAATAGATGTTCAAAAATCTCCTTTTTCCTCTTTTAGTTTTTAATACCCAATTCTCAGCCGTAAAATGTCAGATAAAGGTCTGCTCTCCGACTTAAGTTCTTTTTACCCGTCTCTCAAAAAATTTGATTAAATGCCAATTTTCTGTACACTGGACACATTTTTCAGCTGTCTTATTAAAATGACATTGCTCCTGAAATAACTAAATTGCTACCTGCGCAGTTTCACTTATATGATGAAGGTTTAGTCCTGCCTACCAAAAACGGTTGAACAAACTGTAGTTTCATGGGAACAAAATCACTTGATTCTCTCGTTCTGGAGTCGGACATCATTGAAAGATGTATTATTCTTGGGAATTATACACAGAGCAGTGGATCTGTACAGATGAATGTTTAGACCGATTCTCTCCGATCCTCAATAAACGTAAAGTTCCACAACTCTGGACTCGTTTTTCTGATGGCTTCATGACTGCAAATTGATAAGATACTCTTTTTGCCTAGCAGTCTTGGTCGAATCAAATATTCGAGACTAATTTACCGTGTAATTGGTGGAAAAATATTATCACTGTCTTACCCTCCTTTCACACACACATTCATCTGTATGTTTGTATATATATATATATATATATATATATATATATATATATATATATATATATATATATATATATATATATATATATATATATATATATTTATATATTCCTGCTTACAACGTTTGTTTTCAAAGTCTTTGAGGCCGAGTGGTCAAGGCATCAGATTGTGGTTCAGAATGTTCCCGTATCAACACCCGGCAGGGACGATGCAGCTATTTAATTTAATTTCCTTTATATCTAGAAAAGACTAGAATATTCTTTAAATTACTGGAATGGTTTTCCAGAATATTCTATGTTGCAATAAAAGTGCTAGTAGTTCAGTTTGAATGAATTCTCAGTTTGTTATTTTCCTGTTGTGTGGTAAATAAATAGCTTTGCGTTTATTTGTCCCACTATTTGTGTGCCTCGTCTGTTTCCTTAACATCAACTCGACAATATGTTTGTGTGTGTAATGCTAAAATATTAGCACGATAAATTGTTAAATTAAAAATTAATCTCTTTCTTTTAACATACAAAATAAAAGTTATTTTTAGCCCTGCGATAACTCGAGTGCGGAATATTATCATTTCTTCGGTCTTGGCATGTGATTAGCATGCATCTGTAGTAAGAATGAAATTGCAGTGACATCAAACAGAGGTTTTAAACTTACGTACTGTGGAAGGAGAGTATGAAGTATGATGTGACACTTGAGTGACAAAGTATCCTTGTCAGTTTTTGCAGCATTTCTTACAAACGGCGAGAAGACATATAAGAATGGCTATTCCACGTCTTCCACGCTTTTCCAGATGGATTAATTTTATTGTCTCATACACACTCTCTCTCACACTCACTTGTATATATATATATATATATATATATATATATATATATATATATATATATTATATATATATATATATATATATATATATATATATATATATATATATATATATATATATATATATATATATATACCACACAGTAAACAAAGTATCATATGTGTTGCAAATATATATTATTGTTTATAATACGTATTTGCTATTTTCAACGTTTGAAAACTTATTCAGCGTGATTTGCAACGCATGTCAACGTATGCCACGTGATTTTGTAACGTATGATGACGTATGCAACGTGATTTGTAACGTATATGATACATTGTTTGCTCTATGGGATCCATATATACGTATTTTTTCTATTTCATTGCAAGCATTATTAAATGCTTTATAGATTTTCTCTTTATAGCTTTTCTAGATAGTGAGGTCTACAAAACCATCACGACTCCTGTTTTATATGCGATAAGCGGTACCTTAGTGTATTGTTTCGTACAAATAACCAATATTTTGCTAAAATTTCTATCTGATATTAGGATGTACTTTCAAATCTAGTAAATTTGCAATACCCATCTTTTTATAACAATAAAAGAAAATACAAGTTTCACATTGCTGTAAAGTGAATCTTTAAAATTGATAAAGTTATTACACATGATTTTGGTCTATCTACCTGCTTAAAAAGTAAACTTATGTCCGAGGTTTGAAGAATTATAAAATATGAAGCAAAATAAAAAATTATAAAAAGTAAAAGATGCCTGAAAATTTGGTTGATTGTTTATAGAATCACCATCTACTTTCATTGAAAAGAAAAACTTGTTCTGAGAAGAAAATATAAATATTCCGTTAACTATTTTTTAGCTATCCGTAAAAATGAACGTTGGGGTATTTATTGGTTAATATGTGATTTAAGTAAAAATTAAAAGTACAGGTTCATCAATCTTATTTTCATAATTATCTTAACTTTATCGGATTTTTGTTAGACTTTTCTGTTGATACTAATGCATTAAGTCTAGAAATGAATTATTTTTTTATATTCTGTATATTATATTTTTTATATTAAATACCTGATTCTTTATCAAAAATACCATACTAATGAAGTATACGGTGCAATGGCTTATTAAAATCAGAGTTACTTCGTTAGATAGAATTTATATGCTTTATAGATTTTATATTTAGAACCTTTTAGGTCTTTGTATCAACAAATTATCAACAGAACTGTTGTTTTCATAGTAAACATTAAATGTATGTGTCAAAAATTTCGGCTATTATGGTTTTGATTTTTGATATTTTTATGATAATATATTGTTTAATAACTAGTTTAATTTCAATACAAATACTTTTATTAGGAAAATAGATATAATAAGCCTAAGTTGTAAATATTCACTATTAAATGTTATCCCGAAGTTAATTAATCATGTCCATAGTTTCTTGAGTTTTTATATAATATGTTACATTAATACAAATAAAAAATTAAACTTACTTTTAATTGTTCTATAAGTGCTTCACCATCAAATATTCCCCATTTTATTTTACCTTTATAACCTATAAGATCTTCAAAATTATTAATTGGGTTTCTTATTTTTGGAAATGTAAGGACAGCTACTAAATTTCCACTGTACGTTGCGACCGTGACGATCACAAAAATCCACCAAAATCCAATAAGTATTCTTCCTGATATTGCTAAAGGTAGATGAACGCCTCCTAGAAATCAAATGCATGGCATAATTTATAAGTACGTGTGATAAAAAACACAGATGCACAAAAATGTAAAGTACTCTAAAATTTCTTTTATTGTTTGGCCAGTGATTACATTTCCATAACTACAACTTCTAGTTCAAAATTGATTTCTTTAATATAAAAATAGACCTAAATAGACTTTTTGCTTTTATTTTTAAAGTATGAATAGTCTTAAAATACATGAAAAATATTTTACTGTGCGAAGCGCCAAGAAATAAAGCAGTAAAAGCTGCCTTACAAAACAATGTACCTTTTACGAAACTGAAGCGTTTTTCAACTTTAGTTATTCCTGTGTTATAAATAAGGGAAACTAAAAAAATGTGTATGGATTATAACAACCATGTGTATGAAGTGATGCAATCTAAAAAATTTCAGTGGTCTAGATCTAACAGTTGGACTGAAAAGTTCGTAGGCTAACACATAGATGGCGCTACTAGTATTAAATCCATTTGATTTTTAGTTAGCCCAAATTTTCGAAAGACACGTGTATAAATTTGACAGCTGTCAGACCATTAATTTGTGAGATATAATATTTTGAGTGAAGCAAATTTTGTTAGTTTGAAAACACTGGATAAAAAGGAATTTGGTGTGTTAGTAAAGCATTGTATTTTTAGCAAAAAAACAAAAAATACTGTTGAAGCTAAGGCTTGACTTGATAAACATTATTTGGACTCTGCACCAGAAAAATCAACCGTTGAAAAGAGGCTTGCTATATTTAAAGTAGGCGAAATAAGCACCGAGAACGATGCAAGCAGCGAACGCCCCAAAGAGGCTGTTACTGACGAAAACATAAAAAAAGTCGACAAAATAATTTTGGATGATCGTAAAGTGAAGTTGATCGAGATATCTGAGATTTTAAAGATAACAAAAAAAAAAAAAAGTGTTGGACATATCGTGAAAAAATATTTTGGGCATACGAAAGCTCTGATCAAAGAAGGTGCCGCGAGAGCTCACAATCGGCCAAAAACAACAACGAATTAATGATTCTATGCTGCGTTTGAAGCTGTTTAATTGTAATAAAACCGAATTTATGCTCCGATATGTGACAATGGATGAAACATTGTTCCATCATTTTACACCAAAGTCCAATAGACAGTCAACCGAGTGGACTGCACGTGATGAACCAATTCTAAAGCTTGGAAAGACGCAACAGTCGGCAGGCAAGGTTATAGCATCCGTATTTTGGGATTCGCATGTTATAATATTCATCGACTATCTTGAAAAGGGAAAAACCATCAACAGTGACTATTACATAGCGTTATTGGAGCGTTTGAAGGACGAAATCGAGGAAAAACGGTCTCATTTGAAGAAGAAAGTGCTGTTTCATCAAGACAAGGCAACGTGTCATAAGTCAATGAAAACTATGGCAAAATTATATGAACTGAGCTTCGAATTGCTTCTGCATCTACAGTATTCTTCTAATCTGACCCCCAGCGACTTTTACCTGTGTTCAGACTTCAATAGAATGCTCACTGGAAATAAATTTAGAGCCGATGAAAAATTAATCGCCTAAATTGAGACTTATTTTGAGGCTAAAGACAAATCGTACTATAAAAATGGTAACGAAAAATTGTAAGATCGGTATAATCGTTGCATTGCCCTTGAAGGCGACAACATTGAATTATAAAATTGAATTTTATCAAAAAAGTTTTTTTTCTATGTCAGTCTACGAACTTTTCAGCCCAACTGTTATCATGTGTAATAAAGAATGCAATGGAAGAAATCTGATCAATATGGGAAATCGGTGAAGTAGTAAAGTTCCATAAACTGACCGAGAAAACCAGGGATGCCACATTTTTGAGAATGGTGTCTAGACAAATCAATGAAGTGAATAAAGTGTTATGGTTTCGTACATAGCAAACATCTTAACAACACGAAAATAGTAAACTTTGCAATTAATGGCATAACATTTAAGGCAGATCTATTGTACATTTTCTGTACTAGTAAAAGTACATACAGTTACAAAAATTGCTATATTGAGTAGCTACTTTTCTTTGTCATTGTGAGTTTCGTTTATAATTTGTACATTAGTCCAAAACTGGAATTAAAAAAAAATAACTTTGAATAAATTTGGGATATTTAATTCGTTACTTTAACTCTAAAACTTATTTTAAATGCCCCGTCAATAATAAATGTAAGTTTAATATTTTCAAAATTTCTTTGACGTAACTCAACATATGTTTATATTGTTTGCTTTTTTCTATCGTGTTTTGCATGCTTAACCGCATATAAATCTTAATGAAGCATTTATTTTATAGCATGCGAATTCTTTCCATCGATTTTAAAAATCTATTTAAAATAGCGTACTTAAAAAAATTTAAGTCCTCCTTTTTTTCGAGTAAATGGTTTTTGAAACCTTCACTATCTTAGTCACGCAAAGCATTTTTTATTGGAAAATTTGATGAAGAGCGATTAATCTTTGAACACAATTTATATAATAACATACCTATGTTTAAAGAATTTTTACTATGCCTTATGTATTACAATTTCCTATTGATTTGTTTACAGCTATTTAACATTTCAGAGCAAAATTATTCCTTTGTATTGAATTTAAAAGTACAACAAAAGTTCCTCTGTCATGTACTGTCTATAAGAGTTAATTATCTATCACAATCAATAAAATATGAGCTAACATTGCTTTAGCTTCGTGTTTATCGAATGTATAGCAAAAATGAACTTTCCTTTTGTTTTCCATCTGCAAAATAATGTAAAAATTTAAAAATCAACTTTTAAAGTTTTATTCTTCCAATCTACACATAAGGAATAGAAGTTTACTGAAAATTTGCATCCTAAACGCTGAAGAAAATTAAAATTTTGAAACTTTATAAATTATTCAGATTATGCAAAGTAAGCTAAAGTTGCCTTGAATGTACAAAACATGTATTAAAATAAAACACTTTGATTTATAAATTTAGTGTAGTTTTCTAGTAACTATCCCGAATAATGGAAACAACTGTAGCAAAAACAATTAAATTCACAAATTATGCAGGAAATGAAAAGTATAGAAAAGTTAAGATATATAAAATAATAGTTTATCTATGGGCATAAAGCGTTAGATTACAATAATAAGAAGTCTAATAGTCTCTTCAAATACAAACGGATGATTAATTTTTTTGCTTTCAATTAGTATTTGGATTAATTGTGGTGACAGTATATCTCAGTGATGAGATTGGAAAACTTTCAATGGTGCAATATCCTTTCATATAGAAAAACCCACAGTTCAACATTAGTGTGAAAAAACCGGGTTTAGAAAGGTGTAAATTTGGTGTTTTTTAGAAATTAGCCGCGGTGAATATATGGGATTTCAAGAAACATATTAAGCAAATAACAGTAATACTTGGAATTAAGGTATTCTATAAATTATTTTGCAATTATATTACTTCAAAAAACGCAGCTTTAATTCCTTTGCTGCATGTGGCTCTTGTAAAATTAAAAGATCCATCTCTAGAAATTAAAAAAAATTCTTGTCTGTTTTGTTTTGAGTAAAATGTACACCACTCATGCCTCATTTTCTAACTGCTTTCCCTTTATGATGTTTCCAATATATGTATCCAATAATCCCAAATTTCATGGCTAACTCCCTGTCCTAAATGGCAACCTTATAAACTAAAGAATGGAAAAAAGCCAGGTGTAATCTACATATGACTGACTGTCGACATTAGTTATGTATTTATAGATACATATAAACAATCGCAGTTACATGGTATTTATATTCTTATGTATACTCTCAAAAAAGTATGTAAGTATGCTGTAGAAAGAGTTGCTGAATTATGCGTTTTTTCAAGTTAAATGAATAAATTTATGATGACATTTAATCGATAACATTAAAATTTTCATACTTTTTTAAATTACAAATTTCATGCCAGTCAAACGACAGGCTCAAAATACTATTTTACTTACATACATGTTTTCAGAAAAACTAAATAACTATCTATGGAACGAAAGGAATCAATTTTTCAGATGTAAGACATATAATTTAGAAACTAAAAAAAACTATGAAAAAATTTTTATGTGAATTTTTTATTAAAATTATTAGAGAATATGTTTTTATTTCATATAAAAACATATTCTCTGAAGTATTGGCTTTAATCTCCATAGAAAAACATTATAAATTTGCAGTTTTTGCTCAGTGCATCAATCAGAGTTCATACACTGTATCTTCTCTCTCCATACTATAAAGCTACCTTTCATATATCCACAGACATTAGAATAGAAATCTATTAAATAACAAAAAGTTTACTAAAAAATGTTTTTCTAAAATATTCCTTAATGAACCGTTCAAACACAATAGCTCTTTTTTTACAGAATCGTTTACAATAATATGAACTCGTTTCTAAAATAAACCAAGTCAGTCACAGAAGGAAGAAAAATTTAGACAGGTTAGAATAAAATAAGGTTAAAAATTTCAATTAAAATTAGAAAAAAAAGAAATTATTTTATAAATTCTTTAATGCTGCTCTTGAAAACTTTTTCTCAAGAGTATTGGTCTCAAACTATCTCTTAAGAGGTCTATGACAGTTTGTGTTTACTGTGTCATTTACGATTTATATTCTGCGATCTTCTCTCTCCTTTCCATGAAATCATCAGTGAAAAATTCATCAGAATTAGAACCGAAATCTATTAGATATTGAAACATCTACTAAATTATGATTCTCCTAAAATAGTCTCTAAATAACTCTTCAAGCATAGTAAAATGCTCTTTTTTTACAGAATCGTGTACATTAATGCGAATTCATCTCTAAAATAAATTATGTCACTCACAGAATATAGCAAAAAGAAATGTTAGAATACAATGAAAGTTAAAAATTTAAAACAGCATTAAATTACTAATAAATTTAGTATTTACCTTGCTGTACGATGGCTCCAAAACTATACCAAGCACAATTACTCTATATTACTTACTATAAATTCTTTAATATTGCACTTGAAGACTTTTTTTTTTCAAGAGTATTGGTCTCAAACTATCTCTTAAGAGGTCTATGACAGTTTGTGTTTACTGTGTCATTTACGATTTATATTCTGCGATCTTCTCTCTCCTTTCCATGAAATCATCAGTGAAAAATTCATCAGAATTAGAACCGAAATCTATTAGATATCGAAAAATCTACTAAATTATGATTCTCCTAAAATAGTCTCTAAATAACTCTTCAAGCATAGTAAAATGCTCTTTTTTTACAGAATCGTGTACATTAATGCGAATTCATCTCTAAAATAAATTATGTCACTCACAGAATATAGCAAAAAGAAATGTTAGAATACAATGAAAGTTAAAAATTTAAAACAGCATTAAATTACTAATAAATTTAGTATTTACCTTGCTGTACGATGGCTCCAAAACTATACCAAGCACAATTACTGAGTCGAAATAGGCCTTTATCATTTACAAGATCGTAATATTTATAGAAGTAACTTCCTCTGTGTACTAGATATAATATCGGTCCAATAAGGGCTACAGTTATAAAAACACATATCCAAGTCTGCAATAATGAAAATTATTTTAATAGTAAAACACTCAAATGTAGTTCTAAATTACTTTTTCCAAAAATATATAGAGATGTACAAGTTTTAAAAATTATAAAAAAATTTAAATGTTATGTATATATTTGTAAATTATTTTGATACTATATAAACTTTATAATGTGAAAATTTTTATTTTTACTATGTTTGGAATTAACTCATATTTAGATGCATAATAGATATCTTAAAAGAGGAAGTTGATTTGTTTTGAGGGCTACTTTCTATTTTTTTTGCTACACGAGGGTTAATGATACAGGGACCTACTGCTTTAAGCCGATTCTGAACGGCTTTAAAAAAAAAAAAAAAAAAAGCCTGCTATACATTCGGCCATAGTTCGGGTTTAAAACAAACCCATGTATCTAATGTTTTATGCAACATTCAATCTATAATTTAATGCATAACTGTAATTATGGCTGGAAATACATTTTTTATTGGCTTCCAGAGATAATGAAGAAGCAAGTTATTTAAAATTTTGTAGAAGACTGGCATTTTAATGAAGCTTTATTAAAATTCGAAAATTATAAAGAAAAATGATCTAAGTTCAAAAATATTTATAATGCTAATTTTTGAGTTTAATTTTAAGTCTTATAATTGTTGATTAAATTTTATCACAAATCCCTAAGTATTAATATTACTAATATTTGTTCAAAAATACTTAAAATAAACTTTGTTTTGACCAAAGAAAATGAGTTTATTACTGTGCTTACATCATTTGTAAACGGGGCCAGAAATAAATATCTGTGTTCTTGCTCAGGACGTTTAGTAAGTAATGCATAAGCTAGCTCTTCAACTGCCATGCTGAAATTCACAGCATCCAATCTTTCCGGAGTAATGAAGAATAGTTGAGCAGCCATTTCTACCTCCTTTATTGTTGAAAGAAAGAATGATACAAGATGATTACTTTCTGAGAAATCAAAATAAATATAATAACATGTTTTTTAAATAAATTTTCCTAATCCGAAGTATTTTTTTTAATCATTCATGGAAGAAATGTAAGTAAAAATAACCCGAAGAAAAAGTTATGATCTTCGTTCTGCTTACTACGGCATACTTAGCCATTCTATGAAATATGTTATTTAAATTAAAATAATAAGTTTTTTATTATTTTTTTTTTGCTTTTTTTTGAGAATGGACAAATTAGGAATTACTAGGTATACCTTTCTCTAACATTATTAAGAGGAGATTCGTTTTCGTTTGAGTATTTAAGGATTGTTCAAGAATTATTACCGAAGTAAACAGAATATTGTAAATAGTACTTGTGTCGTGTTAAAATACTTTTTCATTGGTATAAATAACATGCTTTGCTTAAATTTATGCCTATTTTAAATTCTTTTAGAAAAGTAATTATGTAGAAAAGATGCCACACTTTTACAATTCTAATTCATGTAATTTTTTTATTTTTCATTTTCATCGTACTTATTTGAATATATTTACTAAGCAAATTATACAAAATAAGATATTTTACTTTTTATAGGTACAATTCATACCAACAGCTTTTTCTTTGCTTTATATCAAGAATGGATGTCGGTATCATTTTAACTTAACATAAGTTAAGTTAAAGTGATAGAAGACTATACTTAATATTTTGTCTTTTTATTTCATTTTTCTTTGTAATTGTACTTAAACATCATCATATATAGCGAAAATTAACAGTTTAAATAATAAAGGGAAAATTCTGATTTTCTTTTGACGATAGTAATATTTCTGTTTCAGAATCGTATTTTTGACACTGTAATTCGAAATTTTAGGACTTAATTTTTTTTAATGTGAACTAATTGTAAATATAATGTTTAGAAATGAATACCTACTCTTCGTTTAATTTGACCAATCATTCCAGTCCATTCTCCTGAGGGTAAACGCTTTCCGTATTGGTTGTCTGGGGGAACAATGAATTCATACCTGTTTTTTCAAAAAGAAAATACTCTACAAGAAAGAATTATTAATACCTTAAAAATATTTGATTTATGAGGGAATTTATAAGGGTTTAACTGCAGAAATGAAAAAAAAATTAAAAAATTAAACAAGATTTTATCTAATCGTAAAAATGTTATATGCATGAAAGTATGTTTTTTTCATTTGACCTTCTAAAGGATTAACACCAACTAAACTTAATACCAGTTATTGAAATTCAAAGTAAGAAGTGTTTTTTAATCATATTATGACTATTTCTTTATAACTTGTCAAAAGGTTTCACTTTCAATAATACAAGCTATATACATATTCTATTGGAAGTTGCAATAACATATTCAACTCATACATGATATCTAGAAGAATCTCATTTAAAAGAAATCTGTTATTTCTTTAACGTAAATAGAGCTTGTAACACCGGTTTATAGGTTTGTTAATTGTAATATCGTTCTGTAAATGAAAATTAATGTAAAAAGTAAATAAAATTGCATAAAATCAGGATTATGTTTCACTTACCTGTTAAATTGAATGAGTACAGCTCACGCAATGATATCAAAATCTATTGTTTTTTCTATTGAGTCATAAATATTTTATAGTTATTGGTTATTTCTGAACTATAAAAACTTAATAAATAACTTCGTTTTTTCTCTGGAATATATTCTTCTGATTCAGTACCGGATTGTATCTTCTTATTTCTATGATTACCTAACTAGAAAGATTGGACTAAAATAAGTAATTTTATTTGTGTTTTACATGATGGCATCTTAAGGATATGTGTTGACTTTTATAGTTCGTTTCATGTATTTATTAGATTAAGTATCCTTATGAAGTTATATAATTATAAAAGTCTTCATTGTTTATCTATGTCCTCTTATTGCAATAACCTCCAAAACAAAAAGCAGCGAAATTGAAAATATTTAGAATACAAAGATAAAGTTCTTAGCCTAATAGTGAAAATAACTGTTTAAGTTTTCACAAAAATTTTATTTTTCATCAAATTCTGCCTTTATTAATACATTTATTTCAGTATTGTTCTTGTACTTTTATATAAACTTTGTGGTTTTCTGCCGAATATGCTGTAAAAAAATCAGCCTACAGCCACAAGTGTTAGTGATTGGATGGAAGTCGTTGTTTGAAGATGTCTCATGAGACAAAATTGTTTTGAAGGAAGATGAATCTGTCTTCTGCTTGCCATGTGTATTCTGAAGACTATTTGAAACCAATATTGTTAGAAGGTGTCCAGCTGGAAAGACATGGTTGCCCATCATTCCCAAACATCTGCGAGCAGACATACTTAAACATTTTCACGACGCTCCTACCGCAGGGCATCTCGGCTTTGCAAAAACGTACGACAGGATCCGGAAAAGATTTTATTGGCCGGGGATGTATGGAAATGTTGTTCGATACGTCATGCACTGCCGAGAATGCCAAAGGAAAAAATCAGTTCCACAACTACCACCTGGAGTCCTGGTTTCCATCCCTCCTGCTGTCACACCTTTTCATCGAATTGGGATAGATCTGTTTGGGAGATTTCCTAAATCTGCCCATGGAAATAAATGGATCGCAGTCTGCACCGATTACTGTACACGCTATACAATAACTAGAGATTTACCAACTGCTGAAGCCGAAGAAATAGCCAAGCACCTGCTCGAAGAGATTCTTCTAAAACAGGGAGCTCCTCGAGTCATTATTACAGATCGTGGTGCCGTTTTTCAATCCAGACTTGTTTCCGCTCTCATCGAGTTTTGCAATATCCATCATCGCATGATGACGGCGTATCATCCCCAGACAAATGGGTTGACGGAGTGGTTGAATAACATTCTCTAGTTATTGTTTTAACTTTTCTGAGATGGTCCATCAATGTAGTTTATAATAATATACGTACAGCAACTGATTTAAAAGACTGCCTCTAATCAACTTCTACCTGGAATCTTTTGTAAATTATCATGACGTTTACTCATATGAAGAAGAGAAAACTTCAAGAACTTTTACATTACACCCGTTTGCAATGAACGCCAATGTTCGTTTACCGTTCAGTGTGCGTTCGTTTTATGCTTATTTTTACCTCATGTCATGTATCAGCATTATTATCTATTGTTAACAGCTTGCATTGAAGAGAAGAGGAAATTATCCATATCAACCTATAGATATTTAATTCAAATTTGTCAGTATTTAAAAATATATTAGAAAAGATTTAAATTTACTTACGTGAAATTCATTTCCTTCGATACTGCTTTGATGAAATTGACGACAAGACCACTATATGAGTTTCCTTTGTTAGTTTTAGTAATTATTGCTCCGGGTGCACCCTAAAGAATTGGAAACTCCTACACAAATTGCTTTAATTCAATTTTAATTTATTTCAAGTTATTTCAAGTTATTGATAGAATTTTATTAGTAAAATTATGAATTATAAAGATCATATCAGAATTCTTCCTTATTATGGCTTATCGGTAAATATTCTAGCATTTATTAAACAACTATTCTTAAAAACATTTCATTTTTTAATATATATATATATATATATATATATATATATATATATATATATATATATATATATATATATATATATATATATATATATATATATATATATATATATATATATAGTTATCTATGAAAAAATGCTATCATTTCATGACATGGTTGGAATATATTGTGTTACCGTATACTGAGATACCTGTTAGTATACTGTTAACTTTCCTTTATTAATGTGTTTTGTATTGCTCTCTGTATTATATTTATGCATTTGTATCTATTTTATCTTTAAAATGTGGAGATTTTAGTCATATTTTCCATTTTAAATGTAAATTAAGAGGAAGCTTTCTACTTAATATCAAAGTTTGTATGTAATGTTTGTTTTTTAAACAAACACACTCTGGCATATATATACACAAACAAATATTTATATATTCCTGTGTGTGCTTGTGCGCACACGTATGCTTACCAATATAGTTGGACACATTTTAAACAACCTTAATACACCATAAATTTGAGCATAATAGTTTGTCACCTTAAGATTTGTGAGTAAAATATATATATTGTTTATCGCAAGAAAAAAATAGTTAAAATTTTCCCATAAAGTGACGTTATTAAATACCTATAATATAAAAAACATAAAACATGTGAAAACTTCATAGAAAGTAGTAATTTCCATCAAAGAGTATACTACAACGACAAATTTCTAGTGCATTTGAATCCACATAACAGATAATTTTGCAATCAGTACAGAAAACCATTTGTACTTGTGTAAATATACCAGAGTATATGTAACTGAAAACTTTCAGTGTATGAAAGTTCTTTCAGCATATATTTTAGATATGGATAGATTTGATGCAGGTTCAAAGCCATAATTTCTCAGAAGGTAAATCCAGAATTTATAGACGGCCTTGCAAGCAGTAGTTGTTATTCTCTCTTAATTAAACTTTGTGTATAAGAAGCCAGAAAACCATCTTATAGAGAATGCGGTAATGGGTTTAGTCCACCATGCATAGTAATATTAAGAAGCTTTTTTTTCACACAGAGTCTGCATGTTATAATCTTTCAGCATTATAAACATTTTTAGTTAGGGTTCAGGCATTAATTAAACATTTTATTATTGTTCTCCCTCTCTATCTAATCTGGTAGCTTGAAGAATTATCTTCAAAACTGCCGGATATTACCGAGTTTAATTTTAGTGTTTAAGCCATGATGATGATTAACTTTCTATCGGTTATTGAATACCTGTAATGCTTTTAGGGACAATTCATTGCAAAAATAAAGCATTGCCACACGGAACATGTTTTAACTGTTTTTACTACTGCTGGACTGTTTTTACTGTTTTTACTACTGCTTTATTACTCCTGGTTTTTACTACTGCTTTTACTAACTGTTTTAACATATTTCATTACTGAAGGATAAAAATATAGTTTAACAAAATCAATAATTTAATTCACACACACTATTACAAAAGAAGATGAGATACTTTATTATATAATGATGCATAATACAGACAATTTAATTTACGATATTAATATCATAAAGTGAAAAATATTGAAAAAAATATAATAAATGTTATTAAATATCACGTCAGTCACTTTCATGAAAGTATCAAACACAAAACAAGTGAAGTGTGCGATTACAAACCCTTGTTTTAAGATGAAGAAACGGTTATCTACAGGAAACACGTGTTATTTATTCAGCATAAAAATAAAATATATTGACCTTTTAAAACGTTTTTAAAGTGAACGTGTTAGATTGCGATAAAGCTGTGTAAACTAAAACGCTGATTATACTGAGATTAAAGTTAAAAAGAAAGAATTCAAATTTATAATATGGTCATTCAGTATAATCGAAATCTAACATGTTAAAAAGCAAAAATATTTCAGTCCTGATTAGTATATACTTACATTTACGATACCTATCTTCAATCTTTTTCCTCTGAAATTCCCTGTTGTAAGAGGAAACAAATCTCCATTTAAAGTTACGCCTCTGAAAAGTTGCCATGTTCCCACTGTTTCATAATCAGTAATAGATTCTTTCTTCGACTCATCAGAATCTTCATTCTTTGGTTTGTAGGCAGTTGTCTTAATAATAAACTCTAAACTCCCTCCACAGGAGGTTTCTTCATCCATATATTCCTAACAAATAAATATTTTTTCTGTAATACCTACAGTTCGCACTTTTAGTAAAATATCTATTTAACCAAAGATGCATCTAGAATGTCTTTAAGAAGAAACTATAAATTGGGAGGAAAAGTCATCATTCTAATCATGCATACACACAAACACCACATAGATATATGTATGTCTCTGTTTGTGTGTGTGTGCATTATGTTAGTGTAAAATGTTTTTGTAAAAATGTTCTCAATCATTTAAAAGTTTTTAATCAATATAATAAATACTTTAAAAGACTTACTAAAAGACTTACTTAAAGTAATACTTTCAAGTCTTATTTTGATTTTACAGTGGTCAATACATTATGCAGCATCTCTACATAGTTTCTAGAGTGCATTTAATACTTTGTAGCCTTATCCTAAACTTAAATAATTTCATAAATGATTGTAAAGTTTTTAAGGAAAATTAATACTTTTAGAAAAAATCGTTTCAAAACGGGATCGGAGTGAACATTTAAAAGTTGTTTTATGTATAAATGTTCTCAATCATTTCAAAGTTTTTAAACAAAATAATAAATACTTTAGATATAATACTATGTAAAGTATAACTTTAAGGTTTTATTCTGATTTTACAGTGGTCAATACATTATGCAGCATTTCTATATAGTTTCTAGAGTACATTTAATGGTTTGTAGCTTAATACTACAGCTAAGATTTTAATGAAAATCTTGTTTTGTATAATTTGTCCTTTCTTAACAGTTAAGTGTGTTATTGTAAAAATAGCCATGAATTAACATCAATGAGACGGTTTTCCATAATAGCATTGTTTTTGTTGTGAAGTGTGTACTGAATTGTATCTGAGGATTTCAGCGGGTAAAAATCTGCATATGTTTTCAGTTTTTAAATGATGCTTGACTACAAATCTATTATAAGAAAGAAAAGGTATTGCCTTTCTTAACTTACCTTTCGTTCTAGTCTTTGTATGACTTGTTTTGAATTTTCAGAAGTATCTCAACATTATTACACAAAAATAAAGGTTATAAGAAAAAGAAAGTGTAAATAAGAAACTGAATCTATAGACTAAATTCTTCTTTTCGTACTTGATGTAGAAGTATAGAGAATCATCTACTGCAGTTAATCTGTAATCTATTTGAAATCTTTTACTCTGAGGTATAATATAAAAACATGGTATAAATTATTAGGACTTCCATTGCTATAACTAATTAAACCTTAAACTATATCTATCTATCCTACTAAATCATTTCCAGTTGTTCATTTTAATTTTCGATTAGCTTACGAATTGGTAAGTAATCTTAACAGCATACAACAGGAAACATAAAAGAGTTAAATTCTATGTTAATATCATTGTGTTGGTCTGTGATCTCGTTTAAGAACATGAGAGGTTTATATCGTGAAAGGAAACATGATGCCGAACTAGTAGTGAATAATGGAAAACCGGCTATTACCAGCACTCGATCGATGGTTCTGAGTTGACGAAGAGTACATCTATATGAAATATTTAGCACCGTACCCCAAAGGAAGTTGTAGTGTATAGAAATATGGAGTCTTTCAGTCAGTATCAGTTATAACTCTTGACGTGAGGTAATAACGTAACGGTTACTTTCACTTTTTGAACTTTAACATTACAACGCTCCTTTTTTACAAATATTCGTTAATGTTGTTTTGTATAATTTGTCCTTTCTTAACAGTTATGTGTGTTATTGTAAAATAGTCATTAATTAATGTTACTCTACTTTTGACCCCCAAAAGAATAACCATTTTACCCTGGTGTGAGAATTCAACAAGTATGAACCCCACAGAGAACAGATGTGATCTTACTGAACGAACATTTGCCAAGGAAGTGATGATCACTAGTAACCTTCAAGTGATTGAGACTTTCGTCATACCATGGCCTCCTAACACTAAATTCCAATAAGAGATTTGAAAAAAAATTTTCAATGTTGGTAAGGCCGTAGTGATACTTTGAAATCTCCCAAGATCATCCCATGCTTGTTGTATGATAATGAATTTAGGAGATTTTCATGGGTATTCCATTTGCCAGATATTTTCCATTTCAAGGACGTCTTAGACTAGATGAGCCAGACCAGGTCGCGGATTACCTTCAAGGCATAAAAGTTTCTATCCTACTACTCTTTCGATTATATATCCTAAAACTATTCAAATCATATAGTCAGAAATTTAAGGGATATATAATTTATGAATTAAGATTTAAAAGTTTGTCTTGAAACAATCATTCGCACATAACAATTTATTTGATTGTACGTAATTTTTATGAACTTCACTTCATTATAACTGTGTAAGATTGCCACTAGATTTACGGATGTTGATCATATACCTATTTTTACTGAAGTGAGCCAATTTGACTCATACAAGAAAATTAAAGTTTTTTGAAAAGAAAATAGTTCCAAATTAATTTAAATAAAATGTTTATTATAAAAAAAATTCATGGAAAACATTTTTACATATAAAATCTGTTTTTGAAACACATTTTCCTCAAACATTTCTATTACATTTAGCACAATGGTTTCTACATCTGTTTCTTTTGCATGATTGTTGAACTTGACAATTCTTCCGTGCGTCAGTAGCATGAATTTCTGTCATTGGAATGGAAGTGTTCTCAACTTCTTCTCTATATTTACTTTATACTATACTTTATATACTTTATACTTTATATTTACTTTATACTATATTTATTACTATATTTATTTATTTTTATATACATTCTATGAGTCAAATTGGCTCACAACCGTGAAAATAGGTATACCACATTTGATAATGCGAAATGAAGGGGTCTGCGGGGAAGAGGAATGAAAGTTTACATATATTTTATTATTTAACTAAAAACCAATGTATGTTTTTGATAAGTGATATTAAAGTTTTATATATATATAGTGATCAAATTTTTAATGAGTCAAATTGGCTAGATCCGTAAATCTAGAGTTAACAACAAAAATGAGTGGGAAGTTAAGTACGAAGCATCTGTGGTAATTATGTCATTCCAAATGTTCCGTAAATAGTTTGCTGTGAAGCGATCAACATAGTATTAACAAGAGATACATAGTATTAACAAGAGATGAAGGCAGTTGCAGTGCATAGAAATAAGCAGTCTTTCAGTCATTATCAGTTATAAGTCTTGACGTGAGGTTTTAGCGTAACGGTTACTTTCACTTTTTGAACTTTGACATTACCACGCTCCTTTTATGCAAATATTTGTTAACGTTGTTTTGTATAATTTGTCCTTACTTAACAGTTGTGTGTGTCATTGTAAAAATAGCCGTGAATTAACATCAATGAGAAGATTTTCCATAATAGCCTTGTTTTTGTTGTGAATAGTGTACTGAATCATATCTGATGATTTCAGCGGGTAAAAATCTGCATACGTTCTCGCATACGTCTGCATACGTTCTCGCATAAAGATCTGCATACGTTTTTAAATGATGTTTGATTGCAAACCTATTATAAGAAAGAAAAGATATTGCCTTTCGTAACTTACCTTTCGTTCTGTCCTTTTTATGAATTGTTTTGAATTTTTAAAAGTATGTAAACAGTATTACACAAAAATAAATGTTATAAGATAAAGAAAGTGTAAATAAGAAACTGAACCTATAGACTAAATTCTTCTTCTAGTGCTTGAGGTAGAACTATAGAGAATCATCTAATGCAGTTAATCTGTAATCTGTTTTAAATCTTTTACTATGAGGTATAATATAAAAAACAAGGCATAAATTATTTGCAGTTCCATTGCTATAACTAATTAAACCTCAAACTTTATCTATCTATCCGACTAAACTATTTCCAGTTGTTCATTTTAATTTTCGATTAGCTTACGAATTGGTAAGTAATCTTAACAGCATGCAACAGGAACATACATAAAAAAGATTAAACTCTATGTTAGTGTCATTGTGTTGGTCTGTGATCTCGTTTAAGAACATGAGAGGCTTATATCGTGAAAGGAAACATGATGCCGAACTAGTAGTGAATAATGGAAAACCGACTATTATCAGCACTCGATCGATGTTCTGAGTTGACGAAGAGTACATCTATATGAAATATTTAGCACCGTACCCCAAAGGAAGTTGTAGTGTATAGAAATATGGAGTTTTTCAGTCAGTATCAGTTAAAACTCTTGACGTGAGGTAATAACGTAACGGATACTTTCACTTTTTGAACTTTAACATTACAACGCTCCTTTTTTACAAATATTCGTTAATGTTGTTTTGTATAATTTGTCCTTTCTTAACAGCTATGTGTGTCATTGTAAAATAGTCATTAATTAATGTTGCTCTACTTTTGACCCCCAAAAGAATAACCATTTTACACTGGTGTGTGAGAATTCAACAGGCATGAACCCTACAGAGAACATATGTGATCTTACTGAACGAACATTTGCCAAGGAAGTGATGATCACTAGTAACCTTCAAGTGATTGAGACTTTCGTCAGACCATGGCCTCCTAACACTAAACTCCAAAAAGTGCAAAAGTCTGTATAGAGAAGTTGATCAAATACATAATTCTAAGAGCAGTAAAGTGTTGCATCACCAAATACGATGACTATTTGTATAAGATTTGTAATAATGAACAAGTTACATTCAATATAAAGATAAATAGTTTAGCCCATAGAAACTGTTGTTTGAATGATCTAAATATAACACTGTTATAAATAAAAAATATTTACTACAAACAGTTATTTCTTCAAAAAAGTTAAACTAGAAAATACATAAATCTGAATAGTGTCCTTAATAATTTAGCCACCTGTTGTCTAAAGTAAGTACCGTTATGAATATTTAAAAATTTTCTTTCATAACCTAAAATGTATTAAAGAAACATTTTCTAGAAAATTGAAATTTGTAAAAGAATCTCATTCAAGTTCCAAATAAAATAAAAACTAACTCAATTAACAGAGCTAAAATACTTTGATGGGAACAAAAAGTTATATTTAAAGAGAATTTAGATTTACTTGTTTTGCTTTTCAGTTTGAATTCTGTATTAATAATCCTTATCCAACTGCATAAGTTCTGAATGAATTAAAATTAGAATTAGGTTAAACTTACCAGCATACGATGGCGTAATTTAACTTTTGTCATAGCCATCTCTTCGGGAGAATCCATTTTATACAGATCATTTTCTACTAAATATTTTATACTTTTAGCATAAGCCTTCAACATCACATTCAGCTGGCAGCCAGATGGTTCCTGAAATGGTATAATCTTACTGAATCTCTTCCTCTAGTAAGCATTTAATAATGTTTCAAGTACATCTTGAGAAAAACATTCATACATTTCAGTTTCTAATGAATCCTGTTGTTGTTACTTATCCCCCTGGTGTAGGAAGGCTTACACCAGATCTAAAAGGACCCGACTTACCAGATCTTATAGAGCTGAGAATTAATATGCGACTAGTCCATCTGGCTGAGGGTAGTTTGTAGCTTCTTTTTGGAGAGGGACCACAAGGGCAGAAGACGTTAGCTGAGCATAATGGAACAGCTTTCAAGCCTAGGGTGAAAGGACGTGCCAGGAGAACACTCTCCCGACGTCCTTCACCCGTTCGGTTAGTTTAACAGCATGGCTTGTTTGTGAATACAAAAATAGCGGTATATACAGGAAAACGCAGACGATTGTTCTTGTCTACTACATAGATTCTGGAAAAATTAGGCAAATAAAAACTAGTTTTTACATTGTTAGTTTTATGATTGCCCTTTTCATTTTTTTATAATGTAAAAATGTTTATATATAACATAATTAGAAAAAATTAAAAGTATATACTACTATTTCATTTGATTTTTCCTATCTACGATACGATTATAAATTTATTCACTAAAAAGTATATTTTTTGCTTGCAAAAATCTTATGGTTGTTATTTATATATTTCTATTGAGATATTTCTTCATATATTTCAATATAAAATACGAAAAGTTGGTTAAAAAAGTAAATAATTTTCAATCTCTTGAGATTTAACTAAATAACTAAATTTATGCGCAAAACGCCCACTCCCGGTACAATTCCGTTGCGAAATGTACCCGCACACAATGTGTTAATAATAAACTTCTTTTATATGTATGCGACAGCTTGCCTATTATCAATATCATAAAATGTACACTACAACATTTTATTTTCAACAAACAAAAAGTGTATGAGAAGATTTTTTCTTTAAGTATGGCATCACGTATGGCATTAATGAAGCTTACGAGTGTTTCTCCGTCAGATTGTAGTTTTGTACACTTAGAAAAATTGATAACGAATTACAGATCTAACTTAATTAACCATAAAGAATTAATTTTTAAATTGATGTAAACCAAGATTACAGTAAAACCTTTATACAAAAATACGTAAGGAACCAAATAAAATGATTTTTATAGAGGGATATATTTATGACTCCAAAATAAAAATTTAAAAACAAAGGCTCAAACTGTCAAATATTGTCAAATTAAACAAAATTTAAAAATTTTACATATATATGGGCATGCAATACCAGATAAACTTATTTATTGAATGAAATCCATTCTTTTTTCTTCTTTATTTATTCGTTGTTAAATCAGTTAAAATTGCAGATTCTGAAGTACAAAATTGTTTCTTTTCCTTATTCTTGAAAACTGAAAAATAAATGGTTGCGGAGGTATTCGAAATAACAATCAGTCGTTAGGAAAAAGCATTGTTTTACAGAGATTTATTACTCTAAAAAATAACGTTAAATGGAGGGGCAATAGCATTATACCGTATGGAAATTGACCAGGACCACGAAATATTACTGTAACAAAGGGATTTATCGCTCTATAGGATATTCTTGTAGCAAGGTTTTACTGTATTTGTATGAGTTTGCACTTTTTTTTTTTTGTTTAAAACACTTTTTGTTGCAGAAGTGATTTAATAAACTTACTGATTTAAAGTCCATTGCGTTTAAGGTGGTTGTTGGATATATTATAGCTGCATTGGCTTCCGGTGGTAGATTATTTGCTGCAACTGTCAAATCATCTTCTACTGGAAACTTGCTCGTTACAAATAGCCACAACCGTTCATTATCCAACATTTGTAGTTTCTTAGCCTGCCAAATATATAAGCGACTCATAAAGAAGCATTTACAGATCGGAAGTGCTTTTAATGGCAAGTCATTAATGCACTTCTGTCATGCATGAAATTTTGCGTTTATATATATATATATATATATATATATATATATATATATATATATATATATATATATATATATATATATATATATATATATATATATATATATATACTATATACATATATATATATATATATATATATACATATATATATATATATATATATATATATATATATATATATATATATATATATATATATATATATATATATATATATATATATATATATATATATATATATATATATATATATATATATATATATATATATATATATATATATATATATATATATATATATACATATATATATATATATATATATATATATATATATATATATATATATATATATATATATATATATATATATATATATATATATATATATATATATATATATATATATATATATATATATATATATATATATATATATATATATATATATATATATATATATATATATATATATATATATATATATATATATACATATATATATATATATATATATATACATATACATATATATATATATATATATATATACATATATATATATATATATATATATATATATATATATATATATATATATATATATATATATATATATATATATATATATATATATATATATATATATATTTAATGTCTTTAAAGTTCTTGAAAATTCTCTCAATTCACGTTTTCTTTTGATCTTAACTTTCTAGCTACCCAAATTAAAATGAAGGATGGGATTCTTTGAGAATGTTTTCCTTTTCAATTTCCTAAAAACTAAAGATGGATTAATAATTGCTATGTGTGGACTTATATTACTCTATCTGAACCCTGTCGTTTTACCTGTAATTTCTCCCAGGAAAAAAAGGAAAAGATCTTTGCAATCTTTATGCCATTGTTTTTCTTCTCACTACTAGAATTATTTTTATATGTCACTAAAGAACCTCTGACTTATGATTCAATCTCATGTTAAATTTTCCACACATATTCCCCCTCAGCAGGAAGCAACCAAAAACTAAGTACAAAAATTTAAATTAATGCAACATATTATTCGCTGTCGATTTTTGGATCGATTTATATTGATTGTACTCTACGAGAAAAATTATAAAATCTAAGTTCAGTTCAATGTTGATTTACCAGCAGATAAAGTAATTAATAAGAAGTAAAACAATTAGCTTCTGTTATACAAATTCGTCCTTGTAGTAACGAAGAGTAAATAAATGTTTGATAAATATATAAAAACTACCAAAATAAATACATTATGATTCTGAAATTTTTTTATCAAGAACTTTAGATGTGGCTCCTTATATTTTCAGGTAGGCAACTTTAGCTTTTGCTGCTAAAATTCCGGTCTCCTCTTGTTTACCAAAATAGTCTTTTCTGACATACAGCTTTCATAATGTAAGCTAGGAGTGAGAATTTTTTTTATTTACAACTAATAAATATGATTTTCTCTGATGTGTAAGTAGTCCAGGAATACTAACCTCTATTTCTGAAGGATTCCCTTTCTTTCTGTATTTTATCGTCTTTTCTTATATCACCAGTATAAACTTTTGGTTTAAATAGGATGTATATTTGTGGTTTCTTTTGTTCAATAACAGGTCAGTTACAATCGCGTGACGGAGATTATTGATTGGAGTAAAAAATTTTTATTGTACTTTTGCGTGACTTCAGCAAAATTGAGGGTCTCTTCCATAATGTATTCTGTAATATTTTTACATTAATGAAGGCATTCGGAAGCGATACCTTTGTAAATATGTATGCTACAAACTACTCTACAGCAATTTATCTTGGTATTTTCAATAAAATGCCAACAAGTATCACGTTTAGACAAAATTTCGAATAAAATGGACAAAATGATCTCTAATGACCGCAAGTTGCATTTCATATTGAATACTTGTCCTATTATTTTGGAAAGTTTTTTCAGTTATATTATAGGGTGCAGATTCATTTTATAATGGGCTTGTTAATATATGATAACCATTTAAGCTGATACAAAATGAGTAGAAATATCCACAACATATTTGAAAGATTATTGGAGAAGTTTTTCAATACAATTTTTTTTTTAAATTTAATTGGTAGAAACTAGATAAAAGGGGGTAAAACATATTTAAATAACATTATGGGAAATGAGAAAATTTTATTTATATGTATGCAGGAGGTGGTGAAGCATTAAGTGTTAAGTTAAGTTTACTGTGATATCTTTGTTACATTATAACAGAAACATTTAATTCTTGGTTAATTCCTCTCTTCTCGCTCCCTTGAAAGTGACGGGTTGGAGTTTCATCTTCTATTTTTTACGCCGATGATATTTCCAGGATGGAGTGTGCAAAAGTAACGCTCCAAAAACATTAAATATATTTATTTCTTATGCCCATAATCATGTTTATTTCTCTATCAATATACCAGATAGATTGCAGTACTATCTGTAATGTGTTAGATCAAATTTTTTTTAACTCTTATCTCTTATTTACAAAAATCAACTGGGAAAATCCCATTTGATTTTCCGTTTATTTTTAGTAGATGAACTTATTGAAATCTATTCGACATCACATACCATTGCAAAAAGAGGACACCCAAGCTTAGATATAACTCCAACCATTTGATTGAAATACATTTTAGTAGACAGATACTTCAAACATAAAATGAAAACAATAAAAGATGCAGAAAGGAAACTCAAAAGAAACGCAAAAAGAGGACGCCCAAGCTTAGATAATAACCCCAACCGTTTGATTGAAATACATTTTAGTAGACAGATACTTCCCACAGAAATGAAAACAATAAAATATACAGGAAGAAAACTCAATACTACTGTCCAGATTGTGATGTTGGACTTTGCATCTCATGTTTTGAAATTTATTGCTCAAATATTATAAATATTTATTCATATTATGCGTAATAAAATTTGCTTACAATGTTTAAAACATATTTTTAATTTTTTTCTATTTACTGAAAAACCAACATTCAGTCATACTAACACTAAATGTTGGCTTTTCCTTAAAATAGGTAAAATGAATTTTACGTATTTTAAGCTCAAAATGAACCCCAGAGTAAAAAATGAATACATATATTAAACATACACAAATTTCACGGTGCTTTACCTTTTCTAAAGAGTGCAAAGGCTCTTTGCGAAATGTAATACATTTAACAGTTAATGTAATGACCACTGTAAATTAAGACTCAGTGCGGTAGGTGAAGTATCTACAAGACTGACTCTGAAATTTAGCTTGTTAGTGAATGTTTAGTATAAATTAATATTCTCCTCATGGTGTGATCAACAAAGCTGCTGCAATTTAATTCGATATATTATGTTTCGTATCCCTTAGAAATAGCTATTTCATGACAGTCAGATCTTCTCATTAATTCCTAAATAACTTCTCAGCATTCCTGTTCCAAAGCTGTTTATAAGGCAGTAACTGCTTGTTTTGAAACTAAATAATGTAAGAGCATCTACGGTAGTTCAGTCGGCAAAGGTAGTAATCTAGTAACTTGAGGTTTGCGGGTTCGAAGGTCAAGTCGGAATAAGATGCTCCGTGTTCGTTAATGGTGACAGAGAAACGTAAAATATGTTCGTGGTCGCAATTTCCTCCAAGTTCTCAAACGATACCTGTTGAAGTGGAAGGCCAATCAGGGAGGGGGGGGATCACTGCTTCTAAATTTCGAGGACTCATTTGAGAAATTCGTTCTTTCAACCTATCAGTGCTCGACAAACGAAAATCGTATCCCTTAGCCTTAACTAGTGTGGCCTCTGTCTCATGTGATTGTCTCGTCCTAGTGGTATTGGCAACACTATAACGTTTCTTCTAACACAACCGCATGGTGTTGTCTAAGATTCTACATGGGAAGTTATTTCTTTCTTGTTCCTTCATTGTTGTTTGTATGCCAAAATCTCTGCGTGGTTACCTAAAGGTATGAGTCTGTTTTCTGTTTTCGATAACTCATAAGCATTTAAAACAACATTTTAAACTTATGTTTTAAGAGCAGGAAATTTTTCCCTGCAAAATGCCACGAATACCTTCGCCTTAACTAGTGTGGCCTCTGGCTCATGTGATTTTCTCGTCCAAGTTGTATTGGAAACAATGCAACGTTTCTTCTAACTCAACCGTTTACCGAACCGCATGGTCTTGAGTCTGAGATTCTACATGTGAAGTTTTTCTTCCTTGTTCCTCCATTGTTGTTTGTAGTCCAAAACCTCTGAGTGGTTAGCTTAAGGTATCAGTCTATTTCCTGTTTTCGATAACTCATAAGCATTTAAAACAACATTTAAAACTTATGTTTTAAGAGCATAAGATTTGTTCCTACAAACTGCCACGAATAACACCATTTAAGATATAAAATTTCCTTCCAGTGATTTCTTGAGTTATGCGGCATGTTCACAGTCTCTATTAGGTAAATGTAAAGGTGTGATATATTATAATTTCCCTATTTTTATTCTTATTGTTTTATTCTTAACTATATATCTCATGTTCCTATATTGGAAGTAAAGGGGCAAAAGAAAGCTTTTGACTGAAGTACAATGTGTCACAAAGTCCGTTAACATTTGAAAGTTCAATAATTCCCGAAATAATGTAGATTGAAAGATACAAATTAAAACATATGCCTGAAATAACATCGTATTTTATGAAATAAAAAAAGTGGTCAATAAGGGATGATTCAACTGCTTCATAATTAGCATTACAATTATTTATTAGGAGAGACAATGTTCTTTATAACAAATACTCAGTATGCTGGTTGTTATTCGGAATGTCGTTGGTACTTGCGGCTTCAAGATAGCTTGCTTTCCAATGAGAAGATAAACCCGTTAAAGACTCAATTTCTTTCTGAACTGTCCAAATAGCAGCAACTCTTTAGGTAGGTCACTCACTATAAGTCTAATTGTCTAAACAACAAGTAGATTCAAACTGCGTGATCATTTTTTTTTCACAGCTACACTTGTAACAGGACCATTAGCTGTTATAATATTCTTCTTTAGGATCTTAAAGCTGCAGTAACAGGAAAATCATTCTGATAGCACAGCTTCACTAACAGTAATTTTTCTGTTAAAGTCAACAGGCAGCGATTGCTGCCCTACTTGTTTCTCTATCAAGAGCTCCAGGAAAACAATGAAAACAATGTCATCTTTCGGACTTCTCCCACGGGTATCGGTGCTTTTTAATTAGCTGGCTTGTCAGAAAGGTCGTCTAACTGTTAGTAGGCAGAAAGAAATAGGAGTACAGAACAGAGTGCTGGGATCCACGACTTCTTAAAAGTAGTAACTTAGAGCAGTTTTCTATTAGTCACTAGGAAGGGTTCAAAAAGTTAACTAAATATTTTTTATTTTTAAAACTTTTGAAAATTTTTTCTAATTCCTTAAGGTCAAATTTGACAGTTCTAGGCCATTGGCGAAAGTGAAATGGTGATAATAGTGTAGGGAGGGAGATCATTTAGGTTACTATTAGTGGTAGTGGAGTTGATGACATTAAGATGGGTTAAATTCAAAGGGTTCAGAATGTGAACTAAATGCTTTATACCCTTCAGGACCAACGTCTCGTATACGCGATGCAGCGATTTCACTCTTATCAGTTAAGCGTCGCCTCCACGCGATGATCTGCGGTAGATATTGAGAGACCAGCGTCACGTATGCGTAATAGGATATAAGAATGTTTTATTTTAATTTTTAAATGCTAGATTTAATTACTAGATGACGTAAACGTCAACGGTTTTCACAATGGTCGACTCCTATAGCATTTACGAGCTGGTTCTCAAGGGGTTTAAACCTTAAAACATTTAAAACTTTTTAAATTTATTAAGGTCAAAGTTGACAGTTCCAAGCTATTGATGAAGGGGAATGTAAGTGAAGATAATAATGTAGAAAGGAAGATCATTTAGGTTAATATTAATGGCAGTGGCGTTGAAGATAAGGTAAATTTAAAGGGTAAGTGCAGAGGGTATTTGTAATAAGGATATTGTCATAACGTTCCATTTCCTTAATTTTAATTCTGTTCCATTTAGTTCCCATTTAATTCTACAAGCTTCCCTTAAAAATTCCTTGTTTGTAACTTTCCTGCCATGCTCCCAATTATCACGTTGGTGAGGCGAAAAACCTATTTTTTTATCGCATAAGCCGCTCTGGATATTCAATCAGATGACATCACACATACCAGGAGCGTCACATGGTGTTCTCCTTGGCGAGCGCCGAGTTGCAATAGTTTTATAATTTCGCCCTTTTCATGATATGACATATCCCCACTCCACACATTGATGTGTTTTAGTCCTGCGCTTGGCGGTTTTCTACCGTGCCACCAGGCCATTGGAATGTTGATGAGTTTTCCACCCATCAGTGGTTGCCAGCCGTTTCAGTCTTGCAGATTCGAGATACTCTTCAGTTAGAATTGATCTTGCACAAAGACTTGACTTGCTTTGCAGACTGGCGGTTCTCATCCAAACAGACAGGATGGAGGAGAGAGAGAGACCTGGATCCCGAAACGAGAAAAGGAGCTTCGAGTTCCATCCTCCATAATCGTCTTACTTTTTTTAGTCCATTTTTGTTTTTTTTCCTTTTTTATTAATTTTTATTTTAAAAAATTTCAATCAATTGTCTTCTATTAATTTTTAAAATTTTATATTAATATCAATAAAATCCATTAATTCAGTAACTTCTCTTCTTTATTTTTAATGCCTCTTGTGTTTTTTTTTACTTTAAAATTTAAACTTAAGTTGACGAAAGGCCAAATTCAATTTATATATTAAATATTGGGTTAAGGACATAACGCGTATTACCACTATACGTCACCAACTTAAGTAATATATTTTTTATTGTCTTTTCTATGGGTTTCTTTTTCAGGTACAAACCTTTTTATGTTTTGCTCGACTTCTAGTTCCCCATAGAAATCCCTAATTCCACAGTCAACACCATTACCAGAGAAATAACACCATACCAGATATATAAGTTCTTCTCATACGGATGTTAGTATTAAAATATCCTCATTCCTGTAAACATTATAGTTTAGTACTACTAGTTTGTCTCCCGGCTCCGTATCTCACTACAGCTCATTTTATACACGATTCTCATGTGCTCGCATTGACATTTTGCTGTCCGGTACCATAGGCTATTTTTATTGCGCTTCTTTTAGTTTCGGTAAAATTCCATATCATAGTTAATTTGTGCATCTATCGCTACAATATTTCGAGAATTATTGTATTTTCAAATGACAACGAGCGTATAGAACTCACTGTAGATATACACAAAAATGCCCTGGAAATAGTGTTAAAATTAAATAAATGTTTATACTGATGAAGATTATTTTATATTACTGAAGTTTCCCTTTTTTAAAATCCAATAACAAAATGAAATATATATATTTATATATATTAACAATAAGAGAAACTGAAAATCCTTAGACATTAGTTGTTTCTGCAGCATGCATACACACGGGCTTTCTAACAGTATCTGAACCACTAGTTTAGAAAAATGTAATAAACTGCAAGCAAAATTGAATTCGAAACTCATTTAATGAGCGGATATTTACTAAAGCATAATATCGGTGCAGATGAACAGGGATATATTGATTATCGTATAAAAGAACTCTACTAAATATTTTGGGTGCGTGCTACCTTATTCTGTCACGATATAAAGCAATGCATAAGAATGTGTACTCGTGAGCACGGGAGTAGAGGGAAGCAAAGCAAGGGGGCCCGACTTCCATTAAATATGAAGGTATGGTTTTTTATTAGTAAATATATAAACAAAAATGTTAGGAGCCTCTACACACTAACTTATCAGTGTCTCAAATGGTATTTTGGAAACGTTCAAGATAAATTAATATATTGAAAATCAATATAAAACAATCATACATTTAAAACAATATAATGAAAATCAATGGAAAAAATTCATATATTCAGGAGTACAGGAGAAAAATGGCAGTGAGCTTGACCAATCAGTTTTGAGGTTTAGTATATATTACCACATTTATTGACTTTTAATTACTTTCTCTATATGTCCAAGATTTGCCATAGCTATGCAAATAATATTCTAGAAACTCTTAGATTTTCTATGTGCAATTTAAATAGTGTTAAATAATATGTAAATCCAGAGTGTGAAATAGTATTATTAAAAAATGAGGTTGAATGTATAGAAGCGCATTTAATTTGATAAAAATGAACATTTATATGTTAGGAGCCTCTACACACTAACTTATCAGTGTCTTAAATGGTATTTTGGAAACGTTCAAGATAAATTAATATATTGAAAATCAATATAAAACAATCATACATTTAAAACAATATAATGAAAATCAATGGAAAAAATTCATATATTCAGGAGTACAGGAGAAAAATGGCAGTGAGCTCGACCAATCAGTTTTGATGTTTAGTATATATTACCACATTTATTGACTTATAAATTACTTTATGCGTCCAAGATTTGCCATAGCTATGCAAATAATATTCTAGAAACTTAAATTTTCTATGTGCAATTTAAATAGTGTTAAATAATATGTAAATCCAGAGTGTGAAATAGTATTATTAAAGAATGAGGTTGAATGTATAGAAGCGCATTTAATTTGATAAAAATGAACATTTATATGTTAGGAGCCTCTACACACTAACTTATCAGTGTCTTAAATGGTATTTTGGAAACGTTCAAGATAAATTAATATATTGAAAATCAATATAAAACAATCATACATTTAAAACAATATGAGAATCAATGGAAAAAATTGATATATTCAGGAGTACAGAAGAAAAATGGCAGTGAGCTCGACCAATCAGTTTTGTTGTTTAGTATATATTACCACATTTATTGACTTATAAATTACTTTCTCTATGCGTCCAAGATTTGCTATAGCTATGCAAATAATATTCCAGAAACTCTGAAATTTTCTATGTGCAATTTAAATAATGTTAAATAATATCCCGCAGAGTGTAAAATAGTATTATTAAAGAATGAGGTTGAATGTATAGAAGCGCATTTACAAATAATATTCCAGAAACTCTGAAATTTTCTATGTGCAGTAAAATTTTTAATTTCCATCAGTAAAATTTTTAATTTCCCAGAATTGTAAAGTACCCTATACGGGAGATTAAAAAAATGGGTTTTTTTTGGCTGAGAATTATTTGGTATAAGCTCAATAATTTGTTTATCTTCATACTTCTCTAAAGTCTTCCGATACAGTGAATGCTGTTTAGAATCACGTTGAATTCCTTTAGAAAGATAATTAAAAGTTTTCTTAGCTACATCAAAATTATCGTCAAGTTCTTAACATTTTTTTTTTTGCCACAGTAATTAATGGAAGTAAAGGAATGAAACTATCATTTCCACTACACCCTGGAGGTAGATAGAATTTGTTGTTAATACCGGTGAAAAATTTTCATTGCAACATAAAATAATCGACGATTAAATTTAAATTATCACATAGGTACCTAATCTATAATTTAAGCCAAATATAAAAGAAAATTATTTACATCATATCAAAGTTCAGTGATAAAAAGCAAGAAAATAATGCAGACGATATTTAAATAATTTAAAATAAGAAATAAATAAATGAGATGGTTAAAGAAATGATGTCATAATGCTAGAAAATAATATTATTTTTACCTATTTATTATGTGATAAATTGATAAATTTAATCGCCTGCTCTTAACCGGGGAAAATAGGGCTTGAAATAATGGCATTAAAATCTCGAAAACGGAGGAAGGGGTGGATTTCGAACGTTGCTAACCCTAACTCATTAATAATCCAATGTGGATGCCTCTATCCATTCCAGGTAGGGCTATCCATTTGGAGACGTAATCTTGCCAGAAGGAGTTTAAGTTTTCCCCTTTTTTGTCGCATATAAATAAATTTAAATAGTTTATTCTTAAACATTTGGTGTAAAAATATGCAAACCTTCCACTTAACTTGCTTCTGGATCAGCAAAACCAACGTTAAACATGTCAAAATAGTCTATAGTGTTAACATTTTCTAGAAATAGGTAGAACATTTCTAAGCATTTTAAAATGAAAACATACATATCGACGTCACTAAATTTGTTTTTGAATTTATCTTCTAAAATATAATGCAAACGTTAGTTATTATGATATCATGCCAATATAGAAGCGGGTTCGAGGTTGTAATTTTATCTTCAAGTATATCAGATTTTTATTTCAAGTTGATAGCATTATTTTTCATTTTTAAATTATCGCCTCAATTTTTTTGTTACATAAGCTACTTTTTCAGTTACTCTTTTATTTGCAATCACATCCTTATTTTTAATGCTATTTTTTAAATTAGAAAACTAGAGAGGTTCATTTTCCATTTAGTTTAAATCTAAAATGTTATCACCAAAATTACAACCTTCAAATAATGCTTATTTTTGAAAACACGACCCAATGTTTTAGTCTTTACTCACGCTAATACTTTATGTTTCACTGTTTTGTTTCAGAACTCATTAAATACAACTACTAAAATCACAGAATTTATTGATTTATAGCTCGGAGCATTTTCATACAAATGGTATCACAGCAGCAAAAATGTTATTTATCAGAATGCGTTTGTAAAAAACAGGGGTAAATAGCTAAAAATGCTGTTTTGCTCTATTTCAGACGAATATACGCTGTATCGATATTTTTCAAAAGTATCACTGTCAAAGTTTGATTAGGAAATTTTTGCACGAAAAAACTATCGATATTCGAAATATTTATTCTACACAAAGATAAACAAAAATAGGGAATTAGTTTTTCAAGAGTAGGGAATTGTGTATGTACAAATATTGCATAATTACGCAAAGTATATTGAAGCTGTATAAATGATCAGTTTTTCGGAAATGCGTTTCTAACGATAGAAAATCCTCCTTGTTGCTAAAACAATGTTATGGATCATGATAGGCAAGTGTCGCACAAACACAAAATTGCGGTTGAAAAGGGTTTAAAATTAGCTTATTTCTCTCAGGCGCATTAGAGTGGTTATCTAAATTTCAGTTGCATAGAAAGTGTGTGGTTTCTAGTATTAAACGTTGGAATTTTAATATCAGATTTACATATACTGGCAAAGTTATCTGCCAGAATATACATTAAATATTTTATCCTTTTCACGCTGCAGAAAATGTTTTAAACAATCTTTCAATCAATCAATCTATTCTATTCATTAAGTAGTTGTAAACCACAAAAAATTAGTAAATACGGAATCGGATTAAATAAAATTTACCGTAGATTAGTATAAGTAAAGAATTCACTTTTAAAATAGATATTTAAATGGCAGAATATACAGTACATATTTTATCATTTTCATGCTGCAGGAAATGGTTTCAACAATCTTTCAATCAATCAAACTATGCTATTCATTAAGTAGTTGTAAGCCACAAAAAATTAGCAATAGGGAATAGCATTAAATAAAATTTACCGTAGATTAGTATAAGTAAAGAATTCACTTTTAAAATAGATATTTAAATGCCAAAAATTACATTAAATATTTTATCATTTTCATGCTCCAGAAAATGTTTTCAACAATCTTTGAATCAATCAATCTATGCTATTTATTAAGTAGTGGTAAGTCACAAAAAAATTAGCAAATAGAGAATCGCATTAAATAAAATTTACCGTAGATTAGTATAAGCAAAGAATTCGCTTTTAAAATAGATATTTAAATGCCAGAATATGCAATAAGTATTTTATCATTTTCATGCTGCAGAAAATGTTTTAAACAATCTTTCATTCAATCAATCTATTCTATTCATTAAGTAGTTGTAAACCACAAAAAATTAGTAAATACGGAATCGGATTAAATAAAATTTACCGTAGATTAGTATAAGTAAAGAATTCCCTTTTAAAATAGATATTTAAATGCCAGAATATGCAATAAGTATTTTATCATGTTCATGCTGCAGAAAATGTTTTCAACAATATTTCAATCAATCAATCTATGCTATTAAGTAGTTGTAAACCACAAAAAATTAGCAAATAGGGAATTGCATTAAATAAAATTTACCGTAGATTAGTGAAGAAAAGAATTCCCTTTTAAAACAGATATTTACAGTTCTCCGTAAAAGTTTTAATAAAAATTCATATTTTAAGACCTTACTTAAATTATGAAGTTAATATATTATGGATGTATTTAAACCTTATATTATTATTTACTGATTGTTTGAAAAGTTTTAACAAAAGTTTTCTTCTAATAGTAACAAAAGAATAAAATAGATATAATACCATACCATAGCGTTTATGTAAGGGTCTGAACAGGAAAATACTTCTGTTTGACCAGATTAAGAAGTGTATTTTTATTAAATGATTTAATCACACAGGCATCTATTTTTGCCGTCAGAAAAGACATATTCTAAGAAGGATTTCCTCTTTGTTGCCTAAAAATAAATTCTATATTTTAAAACTATAGTAAATTTATTTAAATTGTGGCAGTTCTTTTAAAGGAGTTCTTTGAGTAATCAGATAAATTGTGAGTAGTTGGAATTTATCAATTTATTTTGTATAAAAATTAAAAATTATAAGGAGGCTAGAATTATTTTTAGAATCTAGCATTACAGTTTTAGCATTTTTATAGATCCTGCATTATATAGCATATTATAAACTTCTATGCCAGAACATTCCTACGGTTATAAAGGCTATCTCCAATTAGAAGAAGAAATTTTGTTTTCAAAGTTACTTTTTCTATTTATAAACACCTGAATATATTGTAATTAAATTATTTTAATAATTATATTCTTCATCGCAATAAATTAGTATAATCTTTAATTATATAATTTTAAATTTAGAGAGTGTAATTATTTCCTTTTTTCCGGAATAAAATAAATTACTTGCAATTCTTTTGATAATTAAATATGGCTATCGTGGGACTTTGGTTACTATTGGACTTTCACACTGACAGGCCAGTATTTTCAACCACCTGTTTTAAATTTCACGTCTTATTCTGTTTTAGGAATTTTTATACTTTTTAAAGTTAAATTTCCTTTTTAAAATATCTTAATACATTGCAAAATAGCATGTTTTTAATTAACACTATATGTAAAGAGGTATTGCTGAAAAACTAATCTAGGTTTATGACAACAATTATTACAAGTAATTAAAGGCAGATAGTGAAATATATAGGTTTTTTAAATTTATGTCCTCAGTCCATTGGCCACCCCAAAATTTTGGACGCTTTGTCCACCTACTAGCCCCGGCCCTTTATACATCTTCTTTTTTAAATGCACTACAGTATGTCACATGCCAAGCCGTCTCAATAGTCTCCCTCCAGCGGACTCAGATGCTACGGTCCGCCAGCAATTGATACCAAGGATTTTATGATTTGCTTCAACACTGCCCAACCATCTAGTACGAGGTCTTCCTCTCCTACTGTACATATATACATATGTATATATATGTGTGTGTATGTATGGGTGTGTGTATGTATGGGTGTGTGTATGTATGTGTGTGCGAATGTGTGTGTATGTGTGTGTATGCGCGTGTGTGTGTGATGTATATATAGAGATAAAGACTTAAGTATACTTCATTGACTAAAAGTAAACTTCTGTTCTTCATTAATGGAAGTATGAACTTGTCATCACTAAAATATGAGTGAACTATACAAATTGTACAAAGTCTGACGTTTCTTCACACTGATTTTTACAAATTTATTACAGCATTTGTTTTAATGCCTACTCTATTCTGTATATCTTTTATAAAAATGTTCTCTAAATTTCTAGTTTCCAATTGAGGTAATAGTTTGCATGATAATGAATCTTCTCTGGCACCACAGGATTAAAAAAAAAGTGTAAATCATCAAATTTATTTATTTCAATAAACATAGATAGTCTAACCGATGTTATTCTCTTTCTTTGCCCCTCTTCTATGCGTTGTCGACACCGTTCTAAAGTGTTTAGCATTCACGCTGTTTGCCAGAATTCAATTCTAGGCTGGAGAAATTTTCTTTAACTATAGATACGCATACTTTCATTTTTCGACAAATAATATCAAATTTAATTTTAATATCACACAAATAGAACGGATGTCCCGAAATATTACCCATTCCTCATTCCAAGCAAAGCCATTAACTTAGTAACCTGATTTGTTCGCACCCTGAGGTCTTTACAATCTACATGTGTTGTAGGACTTGTCTAGACAGGGGCTTTCGTAAGCAAACCATGTACATTTGTTGTGACAGGTCAAACTGCACATCTAACCGTATTGAGGGGCAGCGTCATTTTTTTGGCTTGGAAATAGTAAGATTTTTCCCAACTTTGTTCCATGTAACAAGGCTAAACTGTACTGGATACTTGGGCATATGTTATTCAGGGTAATGAGGAAGCTGATGAATTTGGTAGGATGGGATCCGGTATTACCTTTACTGGACCTGAGTTTGTAATTGATATTACTTCTGGGTCTAGACAGGCGAAAGAGCTCAAACGTGACTGCCCAAGTATGAACCATAAAGATTTTTTGAAGCTTCATAGGAATGGCCTGAAAAAAGCTGTTGGTCTTCTTACTGGTCACTACGCCCTCAGAAGGCATGTTAACGTGATGGGGATCAATACAGATCTTTCCTGTCTTAGATGCCGTCTCGAGAAGAAGACATCTGGAATTATTCCGTGATTATGATTTTTTTTCACTTCTAGGTTTCAGTACCTTGGACACCAACTTCTCAAGTCTTGAGAGATGCAGAACATTCCTGTCACTTGTCAGCTGATGTTTGCTTCAGCAACCGGTCTCTCTTCTTAGGTGCTCTTGGAGTTATGTTTCCTTAGATTTGGGCACAATCGACCTCCGGTCTCAGAGCCCTTCTCTTGGAGAACCCATAAGGAGCAATCATAAAGTTGAATTCATTCATTCATTTATTAGTAATCCACGGGATAAGATATAAAAATTTCTGAATAAAAAATTGACCCCCTTTTTTAAACGTCTCGCCCTCACTTGCATAAGGCAGTACCACAAAGACGCTTGTTTTCCACATTAGGAAAAAAATATGCTGTGAACAATTCATGACCTTCTTCTACCCCAATTAAACTATATATTTTAGCTGTACTTCATTTAAGCTTATTTTATTTGAATGTATGACAGATGCAATCTTTTATTTCTTACAAAAAAACTGGACACTAACACAATGGCTAAGATATCACATTTTAATAACATATAATACAATATTCGTTTCACAAGTAGACTATTCAATAATGGGTAGTATATATAAATTCAGTTACATTCAGATGTTTCACTATATAGATTGCAAATTAAAAAAAAACTGTCGGTGCACATATACAGTTTATAACACTCTTAAATACAGAATTTCAGCATTCTGCTGACAATAGTTTTGGAGCAACTTTAATAGAAACCTTAGCAGATTTAATAAAAGTTTTATTGGAATATTTCTTTGTTTACTGTGCAGATTGCAAGCAAAAGAAGAGATGCACAACTAAATGTTCTAACAATTTTTTCAATGCTGCTTAAAAACCATGAATTATGCAAAATTTTAATCTGGTAAAAAAAATATTTTGTAACTTGAATTATGCTAAATCTGTTTTGTTATGTTTAATGAAACTGTATCCAGCATTTATGTAATAATATATAACTTGTATATAAAATACTATGTAAAACTTTTTTAATAGTATAAAATATGTTTAAAATCTATGTAGAATTTATGTACAGATATTTGTGGAAAATAATAAAGTGGAGTGGTTTCCCAACTTACCTTGGGCCAGCTACAAACACTTTGTAGTTGGCTGGGAGTGTGGTTTATATCAGTACTTTACATGCAAAATTTTTAATTCTAAGATTAATTTTTTTAATGAATTATGAGATACGTACTTACAGACATCATGATGAAATTAGTCAAAATATATCCAGAGAAAGTAAAAATTATTATTTAAAGTTTCAGAACTACTGTTTCCTTGTACATACGTTTAGGCGTAGCATGGAATTTAGTCAAAAGGTATTGCAGCATGATCAAAATAAAGATCAGATAGAGATCAAAATAGAATTCAGACCATCATTGAGAACAGAAGAACAAAAATTTTTGTTGATTGCAATACTTCCTTTATTTAGTATAGAGAAGAAAGAAGAGTAACATGTGCTATAGAATAAATGTATCTTACCTGTTCAACAATTTTCTTGATTGTTTTTGCTTGGGCAATAACTAAGAAATACCTGGGAAATTCTTTTGCTGCGTGGATAGCTAGTGAATCTTTGATAACCGAAGCCATATCTTCACAATTGAGGTTTTGACAAACATCGTAGACTGTTACCGTTGTTGAGCGTTTCTTGACACCCGTTTTTAGCAATGTTGAAACGATTGCTTCCCGGGAGTTCAAATCTAAAAGTAAAGCAATGTAATTGATTGATAATTTTGTACAATTACGAATGCTCTTTTATATACTAGATAGATTACTTTACACTTTAAGAGAAAATAAGTAAAACTATAAACTTTCAAATTACCTTAAATCAATCAGCACTTATTTTTTTTCAGGGATGAATGTATTTTAACTTGACCCAGGGCTTGTGATAGCTCCATAGGATAAAATTGAGTCACATGAAGCTTCGACAGTAACCCGGGGCGGGTACTTTGTGGCTTCTGACCAAAGAAGTGTTCATCATAGTCCCATTTTAATTTAGCCCAACCAGGTGGTAAGGAACAAACACTATAGAGGTAACCTTTGTGATTACGAAGTAGAACACAGAGAAATTGACTCAGGTAATCCAGGTGAGTGAAACTGGTACATATTTAAAGGCGGAGTTCTCCTGAGATGCGTTTTCGGGGGTAACAAATAAACACATCCCCTATATAACAATAACCTAAATTATCTATCCATCTGTCCTCGAATTTAGGAAGCTGTTGGACCTGGAATGGATAGAGGTATCCATATTGGATTCTTGATGAGTTAGGGTTAGCAAAGTTCGAAATCCACCCCTTCCTCCCTTTTCTAGCATTTGATGGCATTATTTAAATCCCTATTTTCCCCGGCTAAGAGCAGACGATTAAATTTATCAATTTGTCACATGAGTAGATGAAAATAACATTTTTTCTAACATTATGATTTATTCCCTTAACCATCTCATTTAATCATTTCTTATTTTAAATTATTTAAATATCGTCTGCATTATTTTAAAATGTTCTATCATTGAACTTAGATATTACGTAAATAATTTCATTTTATATTTGGAGTAAATAATAGATTAAGTACATATGTGATAATTTTAAGTTTAATCATCGATGATTTCTGCTGCAATGAAAATTTTATCTCAGGCATTAACAACAAATTCTATCTACCTCCAGGGTGTAGTAGAAATGATAGTTTCATTCCTTTACTTCCATTAATTACTGTAGCAAAAAAATTGGGAAGAACTTAACGATAATTTCGACGTAGCTAAGAAAACTTTGAATTATATTTCTAAATGAATTCAACGTGATTCTAAACTGCATTCACAGTATCGGGAGACTTTAGAGGAGTATGAAGATAAACAAATTATTGAGCGTGTACCAGATAATTCTCAGCCAAAAACAAACCATTTTTTTTATCTGCCTTATAGGGTACTTTACAATTCTGGAAAATTAAAAATTTTACTGATCCCGTCATATGACGGGCTATATGCTAGTATAAGTATATATAACTAGAAACAAATGAAAGAGCGAAATTTTTAAAATATTACTACATTTAATCAATGGTTTAAATATAGTAATATTTATTATAGTAATTTTTATATTATACTAATATTATTATTAATAGAAACTGTATCCCTTATTTTTACTAACCGAATTATTAAATGCATTCTAATTAATATTACTTTAAAAGTGAAGAAAATGTATATGTCTTTAAGTATCTTTAATTATTTTTTTATATTTTTCATGTAAAAATTCTAAAACTTTAACAGTTGAATAGAAAAAATAGGTTAAACTGGGATCATTTTAAACTTATACTAAATAAAAGTGTAAAAGTATTTTTAGTTTTAATGTTAATAAGTATAATTATTTTTATTTTAATTGATGTATTTATTTATTTTATTTTGCTTGATGTGTCTATATTATTTATTAAGGAAATTTTTAAGAGTTGGAAATTTTAAGTAATTTAAAGTGTATATTGAACATTCATCTACTATTTGAATCAATGGATTAAGGTGCCTAAAGGCAGCGCCTAACTACTTCTCTCTTTGTGTGCAAAGGTACACTTAGCTAATCAGAATTTAATAGCGTGCGTGTGAAAAAACAATTTTTTTTTGTAAATCTGTTCTTACTGGTTTGGAATGATACGGTCTTCTGTTTCAAATACACTTGCCCTCCAGAGACGAGATCTTACGACTTAAAACCACCACAAACAGTATTAAAGTCCATGCCATCAGTGAGATTCAAACCCACGAACATCGGTGTAGAATTGGTAAGAATAGAGCCTCACCCATTCGGGCATTAGTCTTTATATCTTTCAGTGGTCTTAAAAACGTACTTTTAAAAGTATGAGATTTGGATCACTATAAATTATTGTATCCTTATAATATGAATCAAACTGTTTTCGAAAGATAAATTGGTATAAATTACTGATATTTACATCTATGTTATGAATAAAAAAACTACATTCAACAAATAAAGAATGTAAAGAATGTTATGATACTGCAAAATTATTTAGTTATTTTGTCTGGATGATAATATGTTTTAAAAACAGATAACATTGTAAAAATGTAAATAATTTGAAGCAATGAGTGCTTTAAAGTAAAAATGGTTTTTATTCCTTAGACTAGTTTTTAGCACGCCTCAAATTAGGTTCTAATATGATTGAAATTTGAAACAATTACATTGCTAATAAAAATACATAATTAAACTTTTAATACTTATTAAACAGATTCAATGGAAACTTACAGGAAACTTTTGTAAGTTTCAATTAAACGTTCTGAACCCAAATTATTTATCTTTTAAGTACACTTTTTTATGCTGTTAGCATTTCGTAATGGCAGTGCTAGACGGTTATATGCACTTTTTTGTTGAAGTATAAGAATATTATTTTCCTCAGAACTTAGTAACTTACATAGTGAAAGTACAAAAACAGTACATAAAGCAGAAAATAAGTAACCAGATTTGTTTATTATTTTCGCACTGTCTGGGAATAATAAATGAATCTGTAGAAGAATGTTTCTCCTGACAGGAGAAAAACAAGGAAGTAACAGGGGAAATATAATATTTATAATACGAGATATATAATTTCTGTTTGGCTCCAGAGAAATACGAGTTCTACTGTTTGTGAATAACAACACCTTTTTTTATTTATGCACATATATAAAAACATATGCTTTGGCTTCTTAACCCTTTCAGGTTTAAATTTTAATGTTAATTATTTTTTTTTACTTTTTATAACTTTTTATTTTTTTAGTTTTATTTTTTAATTTTATTTTATAATTTTTGTACAGTAGATTAAAGCATTTAACCAAACCACATACATAAAGAGCTTTCGGTCATTGCATATATTTTAAGATGCTTATATCAAGTGTTGCAGTTTAAAGAATTGAATGAAGAAAAACACTCTTTTTCAAACACAAAATAAGCTTACATTACGACGGTATATCCAACACAAAAACAGATAAATGACATTAAAAAGTTTGCATGCGCAAAACAGCGAATATGAAAAATGGACAGCATTCCAGCTGCCTTGCGGATGCGTTTTCTGGATGCGAAGTACGACTACTAGAGAGTTCTTCTGAATATCTCCGAAACGAATCACAGTAATGCTGAGTTGTTTTGTTCCGAATGCACCGGAACATGAAGTTTTATTTAATTTAGACAAACAATTTGGATTTTAGTATTAATATATATTCAAATATCAATAAATCACAAACATAAATATTGCTGAGCATAATATTATTTCTGCTTATGCTGATCTCGTTTTATGTTTCATACTCCATGATGACTAACGTAATATGGACAAAAAGTCCTTGTTCTTTGATTTTAGGAACCGTATAAAATATACGCTATATTTTTTTCATTTTCGTAAACCGATGGGATGGTTTAATTATATGAAGATAATAAGCAGTAAATGTGTTACAAAATTATTACATTACTAGCATATAGCCTGTCATATGACGGGATCAGTAAAATTTGGCTAACCCTAACTCATCAAGAATTCAATATAGATGCCTCTATCCATTCCAGATCTTTGGACCACCGAGGAATGTAATTGGTTCAAAAATGTGGATTCGGGAAAATTCTTCCGAAGTTTGAAGTGCAACAGTGATACTCGGAAAGCGATATCAAAAAGCAAGGAGTACGGTTAACCCTCTAAACGGTTCGCACGTACAATTCCGCCAAACCGATGATGTCTTCAAAGCGGTTGTCACGTACAATTTTCTCCTCCAAAAAGGTTCCGAAAATGGATGTAATGTACATTTCTCCCAGTGTTTGAGGTAGGAGGGTCAGGTCGATTGTTTGGAAATTGCATCCCTTTTTGACTAACATTTATTGAGGGATGCACCCCTACTCCCTGAGGCACAAAGACGCTGATGGCTTTTAATGGCTTTGTAAATCTCTATTTCGAAGTATTTCATTTGCGGTAACAGATGTATCTCTAACTGCACCACTTAAATACCTTGGATAACTTTCGTAAAAAAAAATATAAATAATTTTCTTAAAGAATATTTTTATTTGTACTTTTAGAATCCATTATTTCTTATGGGATGATCTTCGAGACTTGACGAGCTTTATGTGTATTTAAAATTAACAATATATAACATCAATTTATATATCTATTTATAACCCGAAGTAAGAGGACAATAACGAGGTGTGGGTTTTCCGTATTCCCTTCTAGTTGACAAAGGGTGAAGTAAAAAAATCATAGAACCCTTTGGCCATTGACACAATAAACATTTAGCGTATTTTTTGGAAACTTTTTTTAATCGGTGTGTTCCACTCGGAGGGTTAAATCCCAAACAGTGAGCGAGCTAGATCAGTGATACAGCGATCAGCAATTGGGCTGTTTGAATGCAACCGATAGTTCCAAACCATGTGGTTATGTATAAAAAACAAACACACAAGCGAACAAACTTAATTTTTAAAGATATATAACTTAAACACTGCATATTTATTAGTTCGTTAAATAGACTCCTAGACCTTTGTGAAAAGAATTTGCTGTTAATACCGGTGATGAAATTTTCATTGCAACAAAAAAAATCTCTGGTTAAAATTAAAATTATTTAAGTCATATCTAAGTTCAGTGATAAAACGTATGAAAATAATGCAGACGATATTCAAATAATTAAAAATAAGAAATGAATAAATGAGATGGTTAAAAAAATAACATCCTAATGGTAGAAAAATGTTATTCTTACCTAAATATATGATAAATTGATAAATTTAATAGCCTGCTTTTTTAAAAAAAATATTTTAGCCCTGGGAAAAATATGGCTTAAAATAATGGCTTTAAGCACTCTAAAGGGGGGGAGGAGCTAAATCCACAGTATTTTTCTCTGTGATATGAAGCATAGTCATACTATATTTTTTAATCGTATCGATAGTTTAGGAGAAGATACGCTTTACTAGCTTGGAATTTTGATAACTCTAACTCATCAAGAATCGAATATGGGTACCCCTATCCATTCCAGGTTCAACCGCTCCATAAATTCGAGGACAAACGGACAAATAATTTGGAATATAATTATTTAGGGGATAATGACAACACAAGCTGATAATTTAGATTCGTGTGAGTTACTAAAATATGAATGTACTTAACCCTGCTACCCAACCTTTACGTCTCGGAGAGTTTTATGAATTAAATAATAAACGGTTCAATACGGAAAGTAATTTTAATGTGCAATAAATCATTTATTTAAATGAAAATGAATGAAATTCTTTGCTTTAAAATAAATTTTAAAATGGTTGTCATGCAAAAGTAACAATAGCGACAACGTTTGATAAGAACATAAGATCATTCTAGAGATGATTCCCTGTTTTTTATTGTTAGGCTAGAACATGAGTTGGTGTATTGTAATCATAAACAGAGAAATATACGTAAAATTACAAATTCAAACCTTAAGAAATATATACCATAAATAAATGTTTTCAAACTTTAATTTGCATTAAAATATACATTTTCGTTTATGACTAATGTATTTTCAAACATTTAGAAAACTTAATATTTGAAGTGAGGCTAATTAAAATTGCATTAACAAAATTATTACTGCGTGGATTGAATATATATACGAAGATAACTGATATATTAGCAAACCTAATACCTTTCAAAAGAAATTTACTTCGGATTGATTAACGCACAGAAACATATCATTATGGTAGGGTAAACACTTTAGAATGTTTGGTGAAATCGATTATTTAAAAAATTATAAAGCCATATTTTTCCGACTATTATTACTAACTATTACTTTAATTTTGCTTCTGTAAATGTTTACCAGACGTTTAAGAGAGTTATTAATAATTGTCAGTGAAAATGCTGAAAGGAACAGCATAATATTGAAGCGAGGGAAACATGGAATTAGCAATAAAATATTTATTTAGCAAACAATAACTACTCTTTGTTATTCTACTATTGAAAAGATCTATGAAAAGGGTTTGTAGATATAATGAGTGAATTTTTCCTTCAAACTTTTTCAGTTGTAACTAATAATATAACGTGGTTGTTTACAGAAGAGTAATACTTCAATAACACATCACATTCTAAAGAAAGTGTTAAGTGCCTCATGTTTGATCTTTAATTCAAAATAAAAACAATTTTTAATCGTTAAGCACGACAGTTTTAAAATATTCTAGTATCAGCTACAAATACGATAATTCTTAAAAACTTAATATTTATTGATTTTAGGAAAAATCTTTTTGAAGTCAACATAACTAATATAAAGCTTGATATAAATAAGTATTTTAAGTATTATATGAAAGTAATATATTGTGATAAATTCAATTTATTGCATGAAGTGTTACAATCTATGTACTGTAAAATTAATTTTCATTAATAAATAATAATTCCGCTATACTAATACTTCAGTGATGAATAAAACCTATTTTCTTTGTTAGTCACGTCCTTCTGAAAGATTCTTCACAGGAAAATTAAATATGTATTTCATTGTGTTGAATTAAATTGGACACTAAACCCTGTTATGTATAAGGCTTTTGAAACAGATTATACTCTTTTACGTAAAACATATAATATTCCTCGTCTTAATGCATATAAAATACATTTATATCTATATTTAAGAGTTTTATTATTCTCTACAATAATTTCCACGGATGGTCATAATATATCTGAACTAGCATTCACTATTTTCTTTGTTAGTCTCTTCCTTCTGAATGATTCTTCACAGGAAAATTAAATATATAATACATTGCGTTGAATTAAATTGAACACCAGCAGGTTTCAGAGCACCTGTTGTGTTTAAGGCTTTTGAAACAGATTAGATTATTTTACGTAAAACATATAATATTCCTCGTCTTAATGCATATAAAATATATTTATATCTATATTTAAGAGTTTTATTATTCTCTACACTAATTTCGACGGATGGTCATAGTATATATAAGAAATATCATTCACTATTTTCTTTGTTAGTCTTTTCCTTCTGAATGATTCTTCACAGGAAAATTAAATATGTATTTCATTATGTTGAATTAAATTGAACACTAGCAGGGTGAAGCAAACCCTGTTATGTATAAGGCTTTTGAAGCAGATTACACTCTTTTATGCAAAACATATAACATTCCCCGTCTTAATGCATACAAAATATATTTATATCTATATTTAAGAGTTTTATTATTCTCTACATTAATTTCCACGGATGGTCATAATATATCTGAACTATCATTCACTATTTTCTTTGTTACTCTCTTCCTTTTGAATGATTCTTCACAGGAAAATAAATATGCATTTCATTGTGTTGAATTAAATTGAACACTAGCAGGGTGAAGCAAACCCTGTTATGTATAAGGCTTTGAAACAGATTACTCTCTTTTACGTAAAATATATAATATTCCTCGTCTTAATGCATATAAAATATATTTATATCTGTATTTAAGAGATTTATTATTCTCTACACTAATTTATACAGATGATCATAATATATCTGAACTGTCAGTCAGGATATGCATTCATTTTTATACCTGTCAGAATTACCTCACAAATCTTATTCTTGCGTTATTAACAAAACGTTAAATTTATTGTAATTATTACACCATTTAAGTAATTTTCGTTTCATCTTGACAGAAGTTGGAATCATCATTTAAAAATTAGTGCATATATGTGCGTAATTACATTAGACCTCGAAATGTTTAACAATAATAAGCTACTTATAAAATGTTAAGTAGATCAGCATTTCGTATCAAAGCGTGTTACAATCATGTAACTTTCCCTCAAGTACAAGAAACATACTAATATACAATTAAATTATTCTAACTGATTTCACATAAATATCAAAATAATAAATACTTACCAGTCGTGCTGTCATGCAAAATTACAATATCATCCCATTTTTCTAAAAGTCTGTTGTCCCACCGAAGATCCACTATAAAGGGAACAATGTCATCGGAATTTCGGAGATAAGGAACGCCTACACCAATATCTAAAGGAGGTCGAGCACATCCTCTTTCCAAAGCCGCCATATAAAAGGTACTTATGTCCTTTTCTCGAATAGAATTGATTTCTTCGTTATAGCGTTTACATTTTGTTACACTGATGAAAGCTGAGATATCTTTAACTGTAAAAGAAAGAATATACCTTTATGTTTATATAAGAATCTATAAATGTAGTACTTTCATGAATCTTTCATTATATACAATATTATTGTAAATTACAAGAACTTTAAACAGGCTTAGCCATATAATTCTTTAAAGAAATAATTTTCTGACTTGTTCAGTTTTGGGCATAGTTACTGAACCCATATATTTCTAAAGTGTCATATGTAAAACTGCCATTATTTTTGAGAATAGTGAATAGATTTTTGCATAGGTTATGTAAAAAGTAAAAACCTTTAAGAGTACATAAAAATACAGTGAACAAATATTGACAAATATAATAGTCAAAGGGACGATTGAATTTGTTCATCACGACACATTTTCTCAAATAGTAGAAATAAACTTAACCTTATTTCATCTCCCTCATTAAATTCTTTACACTACTTTGATTTTATGACATAAACTGACGTAAACGGATCTTTGTTCAAATAAGTAGCAAATGAAATACTACTAGCACTTGGCAGTACTTTTCATCTTTTATTGATTTCCACACTTCTAAAATTTTAATTCGTATTACATATTCATTATAAAATATTTTTATAATGAATTTTAGAAAGTAACTATATCAAATTCTTTTAATTTAAAATGTATTAAATAAAAATTAATTTTTTAAAAATAAATTTCTGAAAATTATACATCTCCCTGTGGCCCTTTAAAGAAGTTGAGGAACTGTGGCACACACTTTAAGAACTACTACAGTAGAGCAGTAGTTTTCAAACTACATACCACGGAATCCTTTTCTTACCACATACATAGTAATGGAACTTCTGAATGAATATTATTTAAGGAGAAAGTATGTGCGTATTATTTATCACTGATTAGACATAAGGAAGGTTTTTGTAGTCTCTTAAAAAAACCTTTGATTAACTATGCAAAAATTCTAAAAATTTTAGGAAATTATATAGCAACAAACTATTGTTAGCACTCGACAATTAACGGTCCTTGGACCAACTGCTAGAGAACTACAAAAATACAGGTTACACTATATCCACCAAGGTTAATATTTTGGACTGTCATCTGGATTTCTTCTCTGATAATCTTTCTGACTTCAACAACAAACGGGATGAACGTTACCACCAAGACATATCAGCTATGGAAAAGTGGTACCAAGGACAATAAGTGGTGTAACGCTGGCTGATTACTGCTGGCCACTGAAGTGGGATATTCCAAATTCCAAACATCAAAGAAAATCAACAACTCTCACACTTTAGGTAAGTTGATTAATATAATTTATGTGTATAAATGTACACCTTTCCCGATGTACTTAGGTAGCACAAAAAACTAAGGATGACAGAGAAAAACTGATTAATATTAGAATTTTACATTTATTAGTATCAGATATTTTGCTTCATGTGACAGAAAAAGTTTAATTTTGTTGTACAGTAGTACCACAGAAAAAGCATTAATACTGTCAGAATTTTTTCTATATAGATACATTCAAGGCTTTTCCAAGAATCGAATCTAAGCCTACAGCGTGTCAGCCTGGAAACCTTAATTATTAAATTCAATAATTGAAAAATAATACAAATTATAGAGGGACATTACCTTCGTCCTCTTTGAGAGCAAGGAATTCGCTGAGGCTTGAATACTTGCTAACTTTGTCAAAAGAAAAGGGAATATCATTGCCTAATATTCCCTGGAGTTCGTTTTGCAACGACAGAATATTTTGCCTCGTATCTTCCAAACCTCCTTGCACAACAGATGGATTCACAAGAGGAGCTGTAACAGAATTTCACATTGATAACTCTCACTCATAATAAAGAAACAAGGATTTTAAAACTTCATTGAAAAATTAGTTCTTAATATCAGCATAAATTTTGAAATTATATATGTAAGATACTAAAATCTTCTGTAAAAGAAATTTCAATCAAAATAGAGGTTTTTTTTTTAGAAAAATTTAGTAGTCCAACGACATTCTTTAAGAATATACCTGTCTTTTTGGATATTATTTCCTTAATTTTTTTAATGTATGTTTCGCATTTATTTAGAAACAAATATGGGACGGGATCATATAAACGTTTTACTTGAGTTATGTACATTTATATAAAGCAATTATTTATGTTTGTAAAATACTTTAAAATTTCTTTTTGTCGTTTGGAGTATTTAATAATCTGTAACTTGATAAAATATTTTGAAAATAATAACCAGTTTCACGATAAACATTCTCCAAAAGTTTGGAAGAAATTTATAAAAAATTAATCCAAAATTTTACAGTGGTAAGAAAGGATAAAAATATCAAGCCGCAAAAATATAGTTTTAAGTCTTAAACGAAAAAGAGCAATATGATTTATTGAAACAAAATAATCATTAGATTGCATCTATTTTACTTGATTATTATAGTTTAAGTCTAGCTTGATATTTTGAGAACAAGAATGTATTTTTGTCAAATTCAGTTATTGTAAAGGTTTATTGCTGTCTTATGCTATGTAGTTCATGAGTTTTGAATTATATACGACGTAAAACATTCTCATCCTCATAAATATTCCAGTTATACTTGAATGAAAAAACTAAAATTTAAAAAAAATTAAAATCCTGATTTTGAAAATAATAGCTTGCCATGCATCTAATTTTAATATTTACTCTCAATAGAATTACACGTATCTTGAAATAAAATCAAGATAAACGTTGGTATTTTATATGGAGTAAAAACTATTAAAGTTTTGGTGTCTTAATAGTTTATCAGAAAAAAATAAATTTCTTAAGAAAAAGTAGAATAAACAAAGCTGCTTAATCATTTATACATGAATCCTTTGAATGCAATACCTTGTGGCAGAGAAAGAAAAGCTTTCATCAAATTTAATTTTGTGAAATACTTTGGTGTAAAATCGCTTAACTGTCTTGGAGTTTTATGTAATATATTTAAATCCTTATTTCTCCTAAATTTGTTGATCTAGATAAGTATTTAGTGCCATTTTCTTTTATTATAATGTGATCATAGATTAATATAATCTAGTTGTACTTTTATGTAATGTTTTCTAGTAAAAGAAAATGTGTTGTGAATTTTCTTTTCCTAACATACTAAATTTATATCTATTATTAATCTATTTTATTAATAATGTTTAAGACAGGTCTGTTAAAAATCTTAGGAAATTTAGGAATCTAGCTCATCTTTTTGCTTCCATTTGGAAATAACGAATTTCGAGCTTTTTCTATCGACGATCATTTTCAGGATTATTTAAATCCTTATTTCTCCTAAATTTGCTGATCTAGGTAAGAATTGAGTGCTATTTTCTTTTGTTACAACGTGATCATAGATTAATACAATCTAGTAGTACTTTTATGTAATATTTTCTAGTAAAACAAAATGTGTTGTGAATTTTCTTTTCCTAACATACTAAATTTATATCTATTAATCTATTTTATTAATAATTTTTAAGACCGGTCTGTTAAAAATCTTAGGAAATCTAGGAATCTAGCCCCTCATCTTTTTGCTTCCTTTTGGAAACAACGGATTTCGAGCTTTTTCTATTGATGATCATTTTCAGAATTTTCAAGCTGTATTTTTGGGAGTTTCACAAAAGTTGCTCTATACATTTAGCTAATACATTATACACATTATACTTTGATTGTATTCGTGCATGCGCAGTGAAACATTATTTAGTAAACCTGCTCATCTTTCATTCAATATTTGTTCTTTTTTAATTCCGATTGCAGGGTATTATGTACAATGCCATTTGTCATGCGTCCTGAAAATAATATTCTTTGATATTGAGAACTTCTGCAAATTATAAGCAAAACACTTGGAGAAGTTTGAGGATGTTTTTATAAAAACCTTAATCTTTCCACGAGTATGCGTGCTATCCTTATAACAATGAATGCAGGTGATTACAGGAAGCATACTAATCATATGCTAAATTTTCAAAGCTTTTCATACATTACTTTTTATAGAGATATCCAAAATATATTCGTTTTTCTTTAATTTGTTGACGGTTCCCTTAGGAGTTTCAGGTAAAATTCTTAGCTGAAATATGTGACGTCTACCATCTTGTTTACAAGCCTGAGGTTTCAGGATAACACCTCGTATATTTTTCTAGATAAGTGTCTAAAATCGCAAGTGACCGACATCATTGGCAATATAGTGTATTTAGACATCGTCTGGTTCTGTTTAGTCACTATCGGGCTCAGAATGCAGATGGCTATTTTAAAAAAGTTACAAACTTAACTCAATTAAGGTTTTCTACAGACGTCTTTTATGAGATTAACTGTACCAATTTCCAGTGAAAACACTTGAAAATAAGTATTACACATATGGGATAAATAAATTTTCCTGATGACTTGATCACTTCCATTCAAAGGCTTGAAAAATGAAACCTATATCCCCAGTTTCAGAAGAGATTAAAAAAAGGGAAGATATTTGTAAACAATCCTAATAAAAATAGGAACATTAGAAAGGTATAATGAACTATCATAAACCAATTATACTTTTGTACAGACATTCTTTTATAAAAATAGTTTTACTTCTTACAGTGTGAAATTTTTTCTCTGATAGCTTGTGAACTCGTGTTTAGCGACATAACAAATGAAAATTACTTTCTCTGTTTTATAACAAATAAAAGCTTAAGAAATAATTGAACATTCCTAGTAAAAACTAGGTTAACTGAATTTTCAATCTTTCTTTTACAGTTGTTAATTGCGGGAGAATTTTTAAAGGAAAGGGTAATAAATAATTGTACAGCAGCAAAAGACTGAAAGATAATAGATTTAGATCCAAGCAAATAAATAGGGTATCGCAAACAAGGAGAAATAAATCAAACCATTATAGAAAATTATTTGTTATTATTATATCCTACCAAAAAAATTAAAATAAAATATTAGCACTTAATATAGTTCTTTCTATTCTTGATTTTTATGAAGAATGAAACGATAGTATTTTGTTTAATCACAGAAATAACAACAAATTAATTTCAATTAGTAATGTTTAGCATGAATCACATGTAAAATTTAAATATTGTTTTTTTTCGCAAATGTTAATCAGCAATTATAAAATTTCATTTCTTGAACTCTTTGACTTATTACATATGATATCATAAAAATCTGGATGATACACAGCAAGTCCTTTTTGGTTTACATAGCATGAATGTATATCTTTGCATCGGGAGCAAAATGTACTATGTTCATTTTTTTTTAAACTGAGGTTTATACATATTCGTTAATTGTTCATTTTTTTTCATATTTATGGGATAAAAATATTACCTTCATTTTCTAAAAGTGAGAGATTTAGCAAATCGGAAAATAAGCAAGTATTAAACTATGGCACACATATGGGATAAATAAATTTTCCTGATGACTTGATCACTTCCATTCAAAGGCTTGAAAAATGAAACCTATATCCCCAGTTTCAGAAGAGATTAAAAAAAGGGAAGATATTTGTAAACAATCCTAATAAAAATAGGAACATTAGAAAGGTATAATGAACTATCATAAACCAATTATACTTTTGTACAGACATTCTTTTATAAAAATAGTTTTACTTCTTACAGTGTGAAAATTTTTCTTTGATAGCTTGTGAAACTCGTGTTTAGAAACATAACAAATGAAACTTACATTCTCTGTTTTAGAACAAATAAAAGCTGAAGAAATAATTGAACAAGAAAATTCCTAGATTAAGCCCTCAACAATCCTAGTAAAAACTAGGTTAACTGAATTCTCAATCTCTCTTTTACAGTTGTTAATTGCGTGAGAAATTTAAAAGGAAATGGTA
>CM063503.1:45508784-45533784 GCA_032207245.1 Pardosa pseudoannulata | reverse complement strand
AGCATGTTTGCATACATAATTGAATATTATTTAATAAAAATGGGATATAATAAATATAGCACAAATAAATTTATAATATGTTGACATATTTTAATGATTTTTATCACATACTACCAGAAACTATATGAAAATAATTTTGACTAAATTTATAGCATTTTTATCCCATGATACATTTTAACCAGAATTTAGAAATGTTTACACTTTTTAACAAATGAGACAAGATGACCAGTTAATATGAGTTTAGATTTTGTCAACAAAAATCGTGAAACACTATTTTTAATTTTAAACAAAGCTTCACAAAATTTTAAGAATTGTTAAAACTTTATCATTTATACAAATAAAATAAAAATATATACGTTCAAATATTCTGCTTAAAATAGCTGAATAACATAAAAAACTTAAATAGTTTTAAAATGTTATTTAATTAGTTTGATTTAAAAGTGATGTAAGAAAATTTATGCTACTAAAATTCCTAATTATATATAAGTTACATAATTTGAAAAAGTTTTATGTACTTACCAATAACTATAGATTGAAAAGATGCGACTGTGATCAAACAGGTAAAAAATAAACATGCAAGGTTTAACTTATTACGGGAAAGTCTCATGTCTCACACTTTTTTAAAGACCAGTTCACAGCATGTCTTTTTTCTATTTTCATCTCCCTGTTTATATTTCTTAAGTTCTTATATCGGATACCTGTTCATATTTATGGAGCAGTAGATCACAGAATTAAAGCCACAAGTGATCACGTTCATTGTAATACGATCACGGCATCCGGAAATAGGAATACAGATTTGGCGCACTTATCGCTCTGAATTTTTCTATTTTGCTCAGTTATTCGGATATTCTTTACATTGAACAAACTACATGCGATGGGCCAAATGGGAATTCATTCGAGTCGAAAATACTTTTGGAACTTATAACCTTCATTAAATAAGGTTTCTTTCAAATCATGATGAAATAAAGAGTTCTGATAGTTTTAGAAAATAAATTTGAATAGATGTTTAATTATTTTCTATTTATAAGAATACTTAGAGCTGTCATTTCAAATAATATATTTAAAAAATACATTAAAAAATTCATACAAACTATGAAAATTACTTATACGGAAAATAACGTATATAAGCACACACGCACACACACATATAAATAATATTAGAAAAGGAATTTTTACAGCAATGAAGGTAAATAATTTTTCACTCCGCAAACTTAAAACTTTAAAGGTATCCATGATTTAAAGTTGAAAAAACTAAAAACTTTCGTATATTGAAAAATTAAAAATATTAGTATCTATCATGCTGTAAAATAAAGTATAAAGTTTAAATTAATAAATTGGAGTTTCATATGGTAAAAAAGCTGTTAAAAGGTTTGATTTGATAAAAGAATATTGTTTATAATTTTTATTATTAAAAAAGGTATCTTGTTGTAATTAAATTATATTTTTTATATGGCAAATATTTTTATGTTTTCTGGATGTATTGATTGAAATGATAAAAATGAAAATAATAAAGGATATAAGGATGAAAGGATATAATTTTTTTAAAGTTATATCCTTTCTAGAGACCTTGTAAAAATTTATTCTATACCCAACGAAGAACTTTGTCATGTTATGAATGAAAAGAAAAAGCCGTTATTATAATGAAGATTTTTCTGTTTAAATCTACCTTTAATGGGACATTGTAACTTTGAGGGAAAAATCATTTAAAATATCTTCTATTTTCTCAAAATTTCTATTTACTCTTTGTTAATTCATAAAAAAATTTACAATGTATAAAACATATACAACAAATAAAAAAAATACTCAAAGGATAATTTTGAACTGCGTAAGTTGGAAAGTTAGTTTCTATATCATATTGAAACTAAATATATTTTCCATTCTGTGGAAACAATTGTATTAATAAATTCAATATATTGTATTTTATAGAGTGCTAAAGTTAAAACTAAAGTTCGCAACTGCAACAGTTTCTTAAAAACATTTTTTTTAAATTTTAGTATCTTAAGGGAATTTAAAATTGTAAGTTTATAGGATAATGTATACTCTTAAGTTTTATTTAATATAAACCAAGTATATATTTCAAATGTTATCTTACATGTGGGTATATTAAATTTATTTTCATTTGACGGATATATTTCACATTTTTTTTAAAAAAGATTGTACTTGATATTACATAACTAAATGATTCCTTTTTTCTTATAAAAATTTTATCTTGATACAAGAATAACTTTTCTTTATATTTAATAGAAAGCATGCTATTACAGAAGAGATTGTTTCGGCTTCAAAGCTACTATTTCTCGTTATGGAAAAATATTAAATTTATTAATAAACTAGATTTTTAACTTGCAATTGCACAAGGGCATATTGGAAACCTTATGTATAATTACATGCCGCTCACAACTATTCAATTTTCATAATATTTTGAGAGGAGGACAGAAGTACCAGCATAAAATACTATGTATAGTTTATATAAAACAATCATTTAATCATTTCACTTGATTAAAATGAATAGGAACACGGTATTATATAATGCATTTATGGAGGGCTATGATTATTGGTACATTTTAAATGTTAGAATGAACATGAGAAAGTAGGATATGAAAACTATCAAATATTTTTTAAAACATTTATTAAAAAAAATAAAGCTCTTATAACCCTTATTATTTTACCATTGCAAAAAGAGGGAAATTAAAACTAAACAAAAAGTTAGTATACCCCCACCCCAATATTGAGTTGATGAAGATCAATCAACAGTGTTAGTTTATATGAATTAATATTTACAAATAGTAAGAATAATAAATAACCCAAAGACAATGTGCAATTAATAATATAATTAAAATAAATCTTTTAAAAGTATAATTTAGTGAGAGTTTTGTGAATGGTCACCTGGATCAACCAATGAACCGTTATCATCCACTAGTTCTTATTTTTCATCTCAGATGATGACGGAAGGATGGATCTATAAGTCCAGTTTTCTACTAGTTTTTAATGAATTGCAGTGAAGAAGAAATTCTATGAAACTATAAATGATTTTATGTTCCCATAAAAATGCTGTTGAGAACCGTAAAATTAGCATGACTGGCAACATTCAGCCAATATACCGCCAGTATGAAACCCACAATCTAGAAAAATTTGCTTATTTTTATGTTTATTGCAAATTTAATGAATGGGGTTATTGTCATGATGTAGACTTTTTTCCAGTTTACTATGTATTTTAAGCAAATTAAATGCTTACAGATGACTCATGCCTGCAACATATGGATGCAGGTTGTAAGTGATATACATTTTATAGTTTTTTTTAGGATTTTATGAATACCATTATACTAATGGTTACACGATATGAGGCTTTAATGCAATACAGTCTTTCATGGATTCCTCACGTGCATATAACATATTGATTCTAGCTGTAAGAGATTGCATTATTTTAGGATTTTATGAATGACAATATATACGTGATAAAAAATCACACAATTTGTATTCAAAGTAAGCTTACTCAGAAGTTAATGTTTATAACATATCAAGTTTTGACATCAAATTTTTTTTTTATTTTTATGTTAGGATTTTATAGTATTACACTAATGCATATAAATTCAAATTTAATTCAAATCATACTTCATGGGGATTTCAAATAAATATGGTATATGGAGTTTAAAATTATACTACAAGTTTAAAGTTCAAAATGAATAAATTTTTATTCTAATGAAATATTTTTCTACTTTATTTATATTTTAAATTAGTATAGTTATGTATATGTCAAAGAACAATTTCAATTGGTCATTAAATTTGTATTAGGAAAGCAGTTTTCTTTCATTGGTATAACATAAATCCTACAGAAAGGCGTTACACTAAGCCATGTAAATTAACTACTTTTTTAGTTATAATATTTTGTTTAAATAAGTTTTAATTAATTAATTAATTAATTAAATTTATTTAAAATGTATTTATTAATTTTTTTCTATATCATCTTACATAAATATTTATAGTATACAAGTAGAATTTACAGGATATTTTTACTAGTATTATATTTACTTTTAAACTGTCCATGGTTGTTTATGGCAACGGTAAAGTTTAATCTAAGATGTATACCTTATAAATTAAAATGTTTATATTTTGTTTGTAAGATAAATATGCATGAAGCTTCTTTTAGCTGTTTTTGAAACAATCAACAATTAATAATTTTTTTAATAAATATTAAGTGGATATTGTATATTAAGATATTAATTATATTCCATATAGGTTGATGTAAACTTAAAAAAATGCTTTTTTTTCACTCTTATATCTTAACTCATTAATATAGAAATGGGGAATTAAAACTGAAATTTTGAACAGACACTGTTTTTTATATCTTTATAAATTAAATATATTATTAGTTATATATTTAATACAAACTGAAAAAATAAGGAGATATGAAGGCAAAATATTAGTTGTTTGTTTCAGAATTAGTCTCGTAGGAAATGCTTTAATCAGCAACTAAAGGACGAAGTACAGAGCATATTAAGTTACACAAAGTTTCAATTAGGTTTAAAATATTAGATGATTAATCAAAACAGCTCTAGTATTCCTGTCTGAGTAAAATCTGGAGAGACTAGATTTATTTAAATATATTTGATTTATAAACCACGTTTAAAACTCAAGTTAAGTAAATATAGTTACGATAATTATATTTAAATATGGTTAAATCCAGATATGTTTGAAGCTTATTCTGTTTTTAAATCTTCCATAGAGAAATGCGTCTGTAAAATCATATAACCTATATAATTAGTCTCATACCTAAAGGTACTTAGGAATATATTTTCAATGACCGTGGAAATAGTATTTCTGATCCACGACTCTATTATCCCTTCTGCGTATTATAATTACATATTGCATTTTCAATAGATTTTTCAATAAACTATCATTCGAAATTTCTTATTAATTCAGAACGCTATGGCCAATACTTGAAACAGAAGACTCATGTTGGAAAATGTGCTACAGAAAACTAAATAAAGATCTCTGCATTGTTTTAACTCAAAAATAAATTATTAATCTGCGTTGAATTATATTTAGTATAGTCTACTTTGCATGAAGATCTAAGCGTTTAATGACTTGATTTTACATGGCTCTGTAGTAGTAAGGGGATAAATAAATTGTAAATGTATGATGAAGGAATTCATATAATTGAATTAACACAGAATTCATATTATAGAACAAGCCTAAGTATGACTCTTTAAGTATTAGGTGAAAATTTTACTTAGAATTTATATTAAATATGGAATATTTAATATAAATGTATAAATATCCATATTAAATATGGATATTTATAGATCTATTAAAAATAGTATATTTTTATACTCTTTTCCATGGTAAAAAGTTTTTTTAGTTCTGTTAGTTCTTGAGAAGAAAGCGTTCAACGGAATTTACGTAATATGACCAGTGAAATACTTTTGGAATATTAATTTTTATTGCTCTTTTTCAATAGTGAAAAAGTAAATACGATATAGCCAGTTTTGCTTTTTTTAAAACTTATGCCTTTACAGTTTTTGTTTTTAAAGTAACACTGGTAACAAATTTCATATTATAAGAAATGGTATTTTGGTATTGTCATTGATTAAAAAGTAAATAGTATTATACACTTGTATTTATTGTCTATTCTTAAATGTTATTTTATAACAAGAGTTCTAATAACGCGTGTCTATACCACACAGCCAAATCTTTAATAAAACCATACCATGATTTTTTTAGTGACGATTTGTCAAACTGATGAGGCAAAGTGACAAACATCTTTTTCAATTAAAGTTGTGATCTAAAATTTGGTACTTATGGAAAACTTTTGAATAAGAACAACACGCAAAAGTTCATCGAAATATATCATTGTATTTTGAACTATATACACGAACTTCAGTATGTTAATATATACATACAAACCAACGAACGTATACAAACAAATACAATTCCAAATATGGTGTGTTTTGATTTAGATTTGTACTGTCTATATTTTATACTGTTTCCATACCCTTGTCATATATTATGCCTCTATGCATCATTTTTTGTTTGTTGCTTGAAAATTTTAATGTTCTTATAAAATAGTGTCTCTCATTCTCGGTAGTTTGAAAAGTTTGTTTTTTGAATATAATTTAGAAGTATTCCCCCCCCTCGAATAAAATATATTATCACAAAGGCGACTATTGAGCATATTTTAAAATGTCTAGTCTCTCACTCGGATACGTATAATCTAGTCTTTTCTTGGTGGTACCTTTTTCCAGAGTGCATGGACTTATGGTTTTGACCTAGCCTGAATGTCATAAGAAAGGAAGGAAATAATAAAATTTGATTTCATTTACATGGTTTTTCTTAAATAGCAGAGAAGTACAAATTTTGATTGTTTAATATTTATTAAATGTTAAATATACTAAGTGTTTTGTGTTTTAATGTTATTCCAGATTTCTAACACAGCAACAATTTGTGAATTCTAGATCCTATTTTGAAATATCATCGGCTTGAACCGGCTGAACGTTGTTAAATTCTGGTAAGAGGTATACCAGTTACTTTCTCGTATAATTCAGCGCCTTCTTATAGATTAGGCTTGATTGGGTGTCTTATGAAAACTACATTTAAATTTTTGCTCCATGAAGAAAATCTGTTCACAGACAAAAAACTAAAAGATGATTCCCTAGTGAATACAGGTACCCACTGTTTAAAAAGAGTTTGAATTTATGGACACTGCTACGTATGCATATTTTTAAGTGTTGTCATAATTAAAAGAACACATATTTTTAGTTAGTCTGTCGGTACATAGTTTGTTAAACTGAGAAGATAATTGATACAAATATTTGTAGCAAATTTTTGTCACATTGAGTTCATAACTATTCATCCAAACATAAATTCCTTTTTCAAAAAGAAAATGAACAAAGATTCGTTTTATTTGGTAAAAGATAAATATAGTAGTACAGCAAAACGCTGTCCAGACAAACTGCAATCTAACAATTGCCTTTAGTTATACTTAAATTAAGGTAAAGTATGCTCATTATGAAATACTATTCCCAAAAGATTTTGTTACCCCAAACTAGTTTTAGATCACAGAATATCACCAAGCTTTCATATCTTTATTATTGCTGAGTTCTGCCTTTTTCTGTTAGGAGGTTCCATCTGCAAGGAGGAGGTGTACGTGCTTAGATTTCCGTAAGACCTGATCCCTAATAATACTACGATTCAATTTACCTCGGAAAATATAGCGTTTCTAATAACTGAACTGAAAGACAATGCTTTATTTCTTTTTCTATACCTTGTTCACTCTCTTATACTAAACCTTTGTAGCTCTAAATGCCAGATTTTAGAAACTAAGATTTAAAATTTTTTGCTCCACAGTAATCAAGATATAGTTTTTGAATGCATTTATTAATTCCTTGATAATTGAGATGTAAATGCAACTTTAAGCCTTTACTACTACAACTTTAATAATAATAATAATATAATTATTATATGTTTATATTTTCACCTTAATTATAGTATTTTTTAAAATAATTATTTTAGTATTACAAGAAATGCCAAAGGACAAAGGACTAAGAAAAATGACACCTAATTATAAGACGTAATATACGGTTTTCGTTAACCAATTTTTCTTACTAACAAGTAATATTTTATGAAGTTAATTTTTGTATTCAAAGCATACTAGAACTATAATAAAACATTAGAATTTGAATTAGCCTCGTTAATAAAAGAAATATCATAATTATTTTATTCCGACATCTAAAGTCATTTTTTTATCCCATTCTTCTCCAATTTAAAGTAAACGATCGCATTTAAATCACGATTTAAAAGATTCATAAACTGCTGTGTTATGGTCTCACATATTTCGTTCCTTAACATCCCCTACCCTAAAAATCATAATTTCATAAGTCTTTCTAAGTATCTCTTTGTAACACATTCCATGCGGGAACGAGCAATTACCCACTTGGCGTGCCAATTGTTATCTGCGGGAGCGAGTAAATCTCCCTTTTGCACAGAGTGTGTGTCATCGGCGGGAAAAGGAGATCACCACTATTCTTGGTATTTTTCTTGGTATTCCCCCGCTACGAGCGTATTACCGGATATATGTATATCGGCCCATATGGTCCAGTTGCCACACCACCTTTAACCCTCCGAGTGGAACACACCGAAGAAAAAAAGACTCCAAAAATACTCTATAGGTTTATTGTGTCAGTGACCAAAGTGTTCTAAGATTTTTTACTTTACTCTTTGTTGAATAGATTGGAATATGGGAAACCCACATTCGTTATTGTCCTTTTACCTCTGGTTAAAAATAGATATATAAAAAGACATTATAGATTGTTAATTTTTAATACACATAAAGCTCGTGAATTCTCGAAGATCATCCCATAAGAAATAATGGATTCTAAAAGTACAAATAAAAATATTCTTTAAGAGAATAATTTATTTTTTTACGGAAGTCATCCAAGCTATTTAAGTGGTGCAATTGAGATACATCTGTTACCGCAAACGAAAAACTTCGAAATAGAGATTTACAAAGCCATGAAAAGCTATCAGCGTCTTTGTGCCCCAGGGGGTAAGTGTGCATCTCTAAATAAATGTCAATCAAAGAGGGGTGCAATTCCTAAACAATCGACCTGAATCTCCTACCTCAAACACAGGCAAAAATGTACATTACATCCATTTTCAGAACGTTTTTGGAGGTCGAAAATTGTACGTGACAACAGCTTTGAAGACATCATCGGTTGGGCGGAATTGTACGTGCGAACCGCTTAGAGGGTTAAAGCCTTTAAAGTTTTATCGCATTCGCCAAGCCCACATATAATGTGTTAAGATTCACTTACCAAATTACAAACTCATTACAAATTGACTGAAATGAGCAACTGTAAATAGTTTTTATCCTTTAAGATGTTACCACAATAGTTAAATTCAGAAGTATGAAGTAATTAAAAAAGCCGATTACTACAAGAATCATACGAGTGTTTGATTACTGTTGGAAATAAAAGAATTTCAACGAACAAGTATAATTTGTAGCTTGACCTTTTATGTGAAATCAACCTCAAAATGAAGTCAATCATTATTTTATTATTTATTCATCCCCCGAGAGACAAACACCATTATTCAATCCAAGACTTTGAATAGTCATACGAGATCTCATGTATCTGGAGCAATGATAACAACCACAAACTAGCTATCTACTGGTTGCTGACGCTCCAGAGTCTCCTCATGTCCGGGTTATTTTAACCCTCCAAAGGGATGATCAATCCTATTAGGGTAAAAGTCCATGACCCCAAGGGGAAGGGGTTGAAACATTAAAACTACTATTCAAAACAACCGATATTTACCTTAATGAAAATCAGGCAAAATAATAAAACAAGACTATATACTGGCAATAAAAATATAAATATTCAAGGGACCTCATACTTTCTTAAGGAGTCTTGGTGCGTGAATAAAGTGTGTCCATTTCGATCTACCACAACTTTTTAAATATTAAATAAAATTATACAAAACTTTGAGAAACACTTAAGACTAGCATAAACTGTTCTAAAATCATTAAAAAAAATTGTCTAAATTTGTCAAAATGAAAAAATGTAGAACAATTAATACTTTAGAATTTTGAAAATTACATACTATATTACGATTCTTTTGATAATTTAGTTTAGAATGCATATTAACCTACAAATTAAACTACTTTGTTTTTAAAAATTCATTTTATGTGAAGAATCAATAATATTGAAATATTTATAATCTAAAAAGTTCAAAAGATTGTGAAATAGAATTAGAATGAAGTTATTTCTAACTACTGTTTAAAAATAACCTTACTGATTGATTAGCTGAATGATAATAATTCATTCAATTGATAATACTAATATGTACACAGAAATAAATTTAGGCTTTTTTCCACCCTATGGATAGTTATATAACATAGTTTTAATTTTTCTATATATTTTTTGTAATATATTAATGTGAATAAATTAATAATTTTATAACAGATGAAAAAATCTTTAATAACTCATCCATTTTTGTATATTTTTTATTAAGAATTTAGGAATTAAGTCAAACAATGAATTTTTACATACATCGATTGTTTTAGTTGGTATGAGATTCTTTAAATACGACACTGCACAATTATTCTCGATTTAAGGATACTGGATGTTCCGTGGACCGTGAAAAGTGTATTAATTTTTAAAACTAGTTAACAGCCTTAATAGTTTTCGTGTGAATTGTTGAGAGTCTGTATGCTTTATGAATTTAATTTTCATTTTATGCAAAATTGATCTGAGGAGAGATGTTGTCAAAAATACATTTTATTAACGTTAGAAGTTGCTGCCGGATCGGCACCTTCCCTAACTTCCGGTGAATCCCGGCAATTTTTTTAAAGTTAACCGAGGTAGGAGATTTTACCGCCATTTTGCACGTCCATCCTTAAGGAAACTGACTCTCACTGTATGTTTGGTCGTGACGTCTGCAAGGCAAAGGCAATAGTGACTTCAAATCTTACCGACAGCTACGGACTGTATAATTTTGTGATTGGCTGAGTGGGGAAGGAAGTTGAATGATTATGTTAAATTGTATGCAATGTCTTCTGTTGGATATATAAGAGGACCTGTGGATTGAATTTGTACTTGTGCATTTTTCCCGCCACGAAGGCTGACGTCGTATAATATGTTATTATTTTAAGATTTAAAAATAAATTTTCTTTTTTTGTTTTTAAAATAATGTGTCATTTTTACATTCAATATACAGAACTTCAGTTATTTTCATCTACAATTGTAATTTTAGAGTACTCATGGACCTACTCTGCTCATAACTGTGATGAGGCGATTTAGATCAGTTATACAATTGATTCATTCATACAAGAAGTAAAATGCTCGATCTAAATCTGACCTCATCACATCTTTGTAAAAAGAAGAGGACCATAAAATTATATTCTACGGATATTGTTGTCCTGTACGGTGGTCTCGGGCGGGTTCTGATCCCAGTCCCAGATTAGAATCCCGTTTTCGTACTTGACATTAAATAAGAATGTACCTTTGTCGAGTTATTTATGAGTCCCTAAAGGACAGTGTCCAATTAGAAGGGATAAGGTTTTCCACGTTGGCGGTCTCAAGGCGGGGTTTAAGCAGACCAATTAGATTCCTACAACTATCCCGATTGGATGATAAGAAGGAAGAGGGGACAAGGATGAAATTAATAAAATAAGAAAGATAAAAAAAGAAAAGGTGAAGGTGTTCGATAGTCGAGACGAGGAGAAGTCAGACGGAAAGTGTTCGGAAGTACGATAGAAGAGGTTCGGGAGTCGAATAGACTAGACAAGTCCGACAGAAGGTGTTCGGAAGTCCAAGTGAAGGTGTTTGGTAGTCCAGACGAAGAGAGGAGTCCGACGGAACGAGTTCGAGAGTCCAGCCAAGTCCGACAGGGTCCAAGGCCCTCTCACTTATATTTACATAATTACTTAAGTATTAAAAAATTATTGTCAGAACTAATTTAGAAGATGTTGATAAAGCATATTTTATGAAAATTAGCATCAGTTTTGTATGTACATAGATGTATATATATTATAATAAATTTACTTTTTTATTTTAAGCTAGTTTCGGATGCTGTTAATTTAGCTTTTAGTTTATTTTCATATCTTATGTCTGTAGTTTCTCAGAACCTGTGGTTAAATTTAGTACTAAAATACTTTTACACAACGCAATCAAAATAAAATCCCACTACACATTTGATCACAGGTTAATACTCAAATAAAAACGAGGACTACACGACAATAACTAGTATTGAGTTGTTCGTTTCGATACCAGTAACAATCAAAATGATGAAATATAAAACGAAAATATAAAGTTGGGATTTAAGTTTTTAACTTATGCGTGTCTTATGTTTGTGCTTTCGGAATTCTAATAACAAAAATCTACAGCCTAAAGTACTTTTAAAATTAATATTTCAAATAATCCGAAATAAATTTTAAAATTTTAATGAAGTATGTTTGGTTATACAAATATTCTTTTCATTACCAAAAGTAATATTTTTGGTATTTGGCTGAGATTAGTTGCAACGGGCCTCCGAGTCCCGGCGCGCGTTCTCGTGTAACTCCGGGGAGCACGCGTCCTCGATGGGTTAAATTTTCCCTTAGAGTTTTTAATCTCAGAGTTGTATCCGGGTGTTTATTTCTTCTTTTATTGAATATTTCTAGACGAGAGAAAAGTGAAATACGTCCATTTGATATAAACTAGAGAAAAGTTTGAAACTAGATTGCTAAATACTGTGTTTATTATTGATTATTATTTCAAAGATGAAATTTCATCTTTTACCCCGTAAAGTAGTATATACCAATAATTACCCGCTGTTTAATTTTTAGGCTTTTTATATAAACTCACGCAAGTTTGCAGACTACAATTAATTAAACTTTTCCTTGTTTTAATAATGTAATTTTAAAAATACTTGTAAAAAAGAGAAATTCAGTTTATTATTTTTTCAGATTTTGATCATGTAAATAATGTTTTTTTTTTATTTCTTACGATAGTTGTTGAAAATTAGGTAATTTAAGGGGTCGAAAAACTGTTAAAAATAAAGAACCCATAGTTTTGTTGCTAGTTTTCGACTCACAAGAACTTAATTTTTTTATTTCACACTAAAATGACTGACATTTTTAGTTGTAAAATTCCCCTATATAATAATAGCCTAAGTTATCAGTCCGTCTGTCCTCGATTTTATGAAGCGGTTGGACCTGGAATGGATAGAAGCATCCATATTGGATTCTTGATGAGTTAGGGTTAGCTAAATTCAAAGTGAGTAAAGTTTATCTTTTCCTAAACTATCGATCCGATTATAAAAAAATTGATATAAATATGCTTTATCACAGCCAAAAATACTGCCGTCTTAAACTTTCGAAATTCAACCCTTTCCTTCTTTTCGAGCGTTTAATGCCATTATTTCAATCCCTATTTTACCCAGATAAGAGCAGGTGATTAAGTTTATCGATTTATCATAATATAAGAGATGAAAATAATATTTTTTTCTAGCATTAAGACTTATTTCTTTAATTATCTCATTTAATCATTTCTTATTTTAAATTATATAAGTATAGTCCGTATTATTTTCATACTTTTTATCACTGAACTTAGATATTACATAAATAATTTTCTTTTGTGTTTGGTTTAAATAATAGATTAGGTACATATGTGATAATTTAAAATATAATCATCGATTATTTTTTGTTGCAATGAAAATTTTATCACAGGCATTAACGACAAATCATTTTCATAAAAGTCTATTTCACGGTCTAAGAAATATCTAGTGTTTGAGTTATATATCTTTGAAAATTAAGAAGTTTGTTGGTGTGTGTGTTTGTTTTTTATACATAACCACATTGTTTTCAATCGATTCGTTAAATTTTGGACATCATACATGTATACTGCCAGATAATCACTGTTAATATTAAAAACTTTGCTGTCCATCCTATACAGAATATGACTAAATAAATTAAAGTTGGCAACTAACATGCTGTCATTAAAATAAACAAATTACTGAGAGTGTTCCAGATAATTTTCAGCCAAAAATCGAACCATTCTTTTAGCTCCCTTATAAGGTACTTTACAATTCTGGAAAATTAAAATTTTACTTATTCCGTCATATGACGGGGTATATGCTAGTCTGATATATATCTTTCTTTTATAAAGTAACCTTAAATACTTATAAAAACCGTAAAAATTTTTTAATATATATATATATATATATAACTGTGTTTATTATTGATTATTATTTCAAAGATGAAATTTCATCTTTTACCCCGTAAAGTAGTATATACCAATAATTACCCGCTGTTTAATTTTTAGGCTTTTTATATAAACTCACGCAAGTTTGCAGACTACAATTAATTAAACTTTTCCTTGTTTTAATAATGTAATTTTAAAAATACTTGTAAAAAAGAGAAATTCAGTTTATTATTTTTTCAGATTTTGATCATGTAAATAATGTTTTTTTTTTATTTCTTACGATAGTTGTTGAAAATTAGGTAATTTAAGGGGTCGAAAAACTGTTAAAAATAAAGAACCCATAGTTTTGTTGCTAGTTTTCGACTCACAAGAACTTAATTTTTTTATTTCACACTAAAATGACTGACATTTTTAGTTGTAAAATTCCCCTATATAATAATAGCCTAAGTTATCAGTCCGTCTGTCCTCGATTTTATGAAGCGGTTGGACCTGGAATGGATAGAAGCATCCATATTGGATTCTTGATGAGTTAGGGTTAGCTAAATTCAAAGTGAGTAAAGTTTATCTTTTCCTAAACTATCGATCCGATTATAAAAAAATTGATATAAATATGCTTTATCACAGCCAAAAATACTGCCGTCTTAAACTTTCGAAATTCAACCCTTTCCTTCTTTTCGAGCGTTTAATGCCATTATTTCAATCCCTATTTTACCCAGATAAGAGCAGGTGATTAAGTTTATCGATTTATCATAATATAAGAGATGAAAATAATATTTTTTTCTAGCATTAAGACTTATTTCTTTAATTATCTCATTTAATCATTTCTTATTTTAAATTATATAAGTATAGTCCGTATTATTTTCATACTTTTTATCACTGAACTTAGATATTACATAAATAATTTTCTTTTGTGTTTGGTTTAAATAATAGATTAGGTACATATGTGATAATTTAAAATATAATCATCGATTATTTTTTGTTGCAATGAAAATTTTATCACAGGCATTAACGACAAATCATTTTCATAAAAGTCTATTTCACGGTCTAAGAAATATCTAGTGTTTGAGTTATATATCTTTGAAAATTAAGAAGTTTGTTGGTGTGTGTGTTTGTTTTTTATACATAACCACATTGTTTTCAATCGATTCGTTAAATTTTGGACATCATACGTGTATACTGCCAGATAATCACTGTAAATATTAAAACCACTGCTGTCCATCCTATCACGTAATATGACAAGATAAATAAAAGTTGGCAACTAATATACGGTCAGTAAAGATAAACAAATTACTGAGCATGTTCCAGATAATTTTGAGCGAAAAAATAAACCATTTTTTACCTGCCTCATAGAGTACTTTACAATTCTGGAAAACTAAAACTTTTACTGATTCCGGCATATGACGGGCTATATTCTTGTCTGATATATATCTCTCTTTAATAAAGTAACCTTAAATACTTATAAAAACCGTAAAAAATGTTTAAATTATATATATATATATATATATATATATATATATATATATATATATATATATATATATCCATATATATATGTGTGTGTATATATGTGTGTGGGTATATATATGTATATATATATGTATATATATATGTATATATATATATACAAACATATATATATATATATATATATATATATATATATGTGTGTGTGTGTGTGTGTGTGTGTGTGTGTGTGTGCGTGTGTGTGTATTGATATTTTTGTTGGTTAAAACTGTTTTCACTTGTGCGAATGTCTGCAAAAAATGCTTTTTTCACACAAACTTTAAATTTTAAGTTATTAATGAAAAATATACCCATAAGTTTAAGCATATTTTTTATTTTAACCCTTAAATATTTGAAAACTAATTAAAATTTTTTTCGTTTCCCATCTTATATAAATAATGGGAAAATACTTTATTATATATTTTGTTTTAAGTGTAGTTTTTCCCCAATGCTGCAGGCAAAACGGACATCACCCTAACGCCTTAAGGCTACGAACCTGTTACTCATTCAGTCCAACCCAAAGAGCACGTGTAGTCTAAGATATGCTACGGACACGTGTAACATTAAATGTCCTGGGTCCTGGTTATTTCAAATCAGGGGCCAAACAGAAGATCCCCCAGGATTGACAATTAATTGTAACACGATGTCTAATTCGACCTAGGACCTACTATTTAAGGCCGATTAGCCACCAGCGGGATTTGAACACACTGTTTCCGAAACCAGATTCTCTTTTTGTACAGCTGTTTAACTTTTATAAAATTGTAATTGAGTAAGGAGCCGATAATTAAAAACTGTTGAAAAGTAAGATATCGCTTTTGAAAGTTAAAATTTAATAATATGATCAACGTATATTATTAATTAACGGGCACAATTCCAGTTTAATTTAAAACTTTCAGTGCAAACTTTCACTTGTAATATATTTTATAAATTATGAGTGTAATCTTGAAACTAATATAAACTATTTTATTATTCCAAGTACATTTATAAAATAGATAGTTAATTGTATAAAATTAACAAAAAAGAAAAAAAATACATTTTATGCAAAATGAAAGTAAATAATTTTAAGTAATTATCTTTAAATCATTTGAAATGTTTTAATTTATAACTCATTAAGTTATGAAATTTTTTTATTAGCAATTATTTTAAATTTTACTCTTAAGCAAGCTTACAAAAACATTTTTTATACGGGAAGTCAGATTATGCCGAACGATGGCCGATTGGTTAGGGTGCTGACCTTCGCAACCGGAGTTTATGGGTTCGAATCCCACAGTAGCATGGATGTTCGTAGCCTTCCTGAATCGGCTTTAAGCAGTAGGTCCCGGTTTAGCCCTCGTGTTGCAAAAAGTACACCGTAGCGCTCCAAACCAAACCAAACTGATTTTTTAAAGGCGGCGTTAGCTTGTAACTCAATTCCTCCAACAACGAGTCGATCGATGACCGAATTGTTAGGGCAGTGATCTTCGGTACCGGACTTCGTTGTTTCGAAACCCACTGTGGCATGGATGTTCATAGCTGTTCAGAATCTGCTTCAAGCAGTAGGTCCCATTATCCCTCGTGTTACAAGAAAGTAGAACGTAGGGCTCTAAACCAAACCACCAACAAGGAAACTTTCATTTACTTCTGTCATAGGTTTTTTTTTATACTTTCTATTATTATGTAAAGGAAGCATTATAATCACGAAAATATATATTTTTAAGATTTCAACGAAAATAAAAACTGTGATCATTTCTCAATCTTTTGTAAATAGTTTTGATGCGCCATCTGTAATCTATGTACTTATACATCTCACATAACTCAAAAACAATTAATCCTAAAATGCTATTTGTTTATTTTTTAAATGACAGACTGCATGTAGCTTAATAAATTAAATTATTAGGCTACCTGCTTTCAAGAACTTTTTAAAAATACACTTACAGTTATATAATGGAGGGTATTTGTCTATGTGTTTATCAATCATATTTTTGTCCGGTTGAGCATAAAAAATGCACAGATGAAGTGATAATATTAAAACGATAAATATGGGCATAAATCTTGGCCTGTTAAACATCTAAAAGTGCCAGCTGTAGCTGAGCGAGGAGCATCAATGGGAACTGGTGAATAGATCACTCTAAGTCTTATTCCATGAAGAGCAAGCAACTGCAATATATCTGCTCACTCTTCAAGTAGTCGACTAAGCCTCTCTGTACTTAGTCGTAGTACCTACATTAGCCGTAGAATGCTGAAACTTTGTATTTATATTTGTTGTAATATCTAGCTGTGTACTTTATGGTTACAATTCATCTCGTATATAACGAAAAATTCTAATATAACGGTTGTTAACGCTTAATTAGTTTTTGCTTATAAATAAAAAATTTTCTTCTTGTAAACAATTCTACAAGTAAAACGGAGGCACCAGTATGAAAGACGTGGAAAAATAGGAAATCAAAATGTAAAAATAACTTTTCTAAAGTTTAAGCAGAAATAATTGAAGTTGTTATAGCTGTAATTATTATACACTTACATAAAAAGAGGGAAATTAGACACAACCAAAATAAATAAATAAATAAAAAACTGAAGAACTATCGTGTCTATTAAATTTTGAAAACAATCATCTGACAGCGTGTCAGTTTATTTGAATTAAGATTGACAATATAACAAACTAAAATTAATAATGAAATCAAATTATAGTTTAAAAGAAGATAATTTAGTAAGAGTATTGTGGATGGTCACAAAAATCAACCAATGAACGGATACCCACCTCTATCTCTCTTAATATGATAATCTAGGAAAATAAAACGAAAATAAATCTGAGCGTCGAGATTTATAATGAATTTCTTTGAAGAATAAACAATTTGAAGGCTTGAAATATTCTATTATTATTTTCAATGCTTTCGTCGCAAATTTATAATCACAAGTCGCCAGTTGGAAAACCCTGGTTTAAATATTTTGATACTATTGAAAATTAGTATCTTCTTATTTGTGTAACTGTCCACTTTATTAAAGAATTCAGATAACAGGTTTAACCCCTCCAGGATCATCATATTTCAGAATTATGAATAAAAAAATGCCAATTTTTTATGCTTATTCTCAAGCATACATCCTTTTAACCCCTTAACCTTTTAAATGCCATTAAAATAAATTCATAGGAATTTAATGTAATTTGTTTATAAATGTTATCTATGAACCTTGTAAATGTAAAATATATGTTTTCTTTACATTCCTTAGAGGATACTTAAAGTGGGTTTGAGGAGCGATTTAACAGACTAACCCCTCCCCTTGCACAGCTTGAACATTATGCCTTTTTAAAAGTTTAACTATACTGGTAGAACAATAAATGATAATCCTGAAACTGGTATAATAAATAAATAGCTTAACAACTTATAAGTGTTGTTTGTACAGATACTTTTATTTGGGGTCATAAGTAAGATAAATAGAATTACTGACTTCTCAAGTACAGAAAGTTTAAGTACATATATTTCAAAAGAAAAAAATAAATAAGTTAAATGAAGAACTATTATCTGTTATAAATTTAAAATATCAAATATATATATATATATATAGATATATATATATATATATATATATATATATATATATATATATATATATATATATATATATAAATATATTTATATATATATATATAAATATATTTATATATATATATATATATATATATATATATATATATATATATATTTATATATATATAAATATATATATATATATAAATATATATATATATATATATATATATTTATATATATATATATATATATATATATATATATATATATATATATATATATAAATATATATATATATATATATATAATATATATATATATATATATAGATATATATATATATATATAATGGAAAAATCATCCGTCTCCAAAAAGTTTTTTTTTAATTGCAGAAGCTCTTGATTCTACATCATTGGCTTCCATACATCACAGATGTATGATATTGGAGCCATAAATACTTATAAAAAGATAAAGCAAAGTACTCCAAAAAGTAAAGTTTAAAAAAAAGATGTTTAATAAGTGGTTTTACTACGAAACCACTCTCCGCTAAAGGGAAAAATTGTGTTAATAGGTATACAAGAAAGCAAATTGTGTCACAACAGATTTTCATTCTTTCTCTACTTTTCAACCAAATCTGTGTTGAAATGAAAATGAGAGGTACGTTTTGGCGGCTTTATTTCCGTGTTCTAACAAATGCAGCCAAGGGAAAGCTGCGTGCCAGAGCTCTTGTTGCGGTAACGCCAAGACACTAGCAGAAAGAGAGCCGTTGTCGCTTTGGTAACCGCAAGAAACACAACTCTCGATTATGAAACCTGATAGCTCTCTCTTGGATTCCGTTAAAAGCTTTTACACTCACCGTATTCAAAGCACATTTCGATTTTGATCAGCAATTTAATATGATATCTCCAAAAGATATAGACAGAAAAAAAGATTTAAATAACCAGTGCGTGTATTTGGAATCGATAAAATATCCTCCTCGTTTTGTTTTCACTACTTTCGCAATCTTTTATTGGAGATCATTCTGTACAACATAACTTAGTGCTGAGAAGTTTTCTTTTTTTTTTTACTGCTGTATAAACTATTGTTTTTGACAAATCTAAAATTTATCGAACAAAACTGAATTTACAAGGACTTGCGTGTTGCATAAGTAAATTTTAAAAATGGAACCTTATGTTCATCTTTCGGTAAATGGTTTAGCTGTTTACAGCGTTTAGTTTCATCTCTTAAAACATGAACATTATTAAGACTTATTGGTCTTTTAAACTAGATCACGCAGTATCTGTTAAGTAATTTATTCCTTTAAAATTAAGTCACCTCAATTTAGAACACTGCTTGTATTATATAACTTAATTTATGTGCCCATTACACTGGATTACTCTATCTCAATGGTAAACCTATGGGGAAAATAAAATTCCCTCTGGATAGCTCACGTTCTAAGAAGGTTTTAAAAAATTACACTACAACATACAACTGAAAACTTTCTAGGATGCTGCCTTTCCTATTCTTATTGATTCAATTTTAATTTGTTCCTTGTTTGCTTTTGAGTAAAAGTATGCCAAATATTTTCCCAAATAAATTAAAATTAAATATATTTTTCTCGGTTTCCTTTAAAAAAGCGAAAGATAGCACCCTAGATAATTTACTCTTCCAGCACATGGTATAATTTCTTTATTGAATTCTTGCAATTCAATCCGGTCATAAAGAATTTAATTTTTTCCTTAGATGAACATGGAACGAGGTGAAACTAATATGAAAGTTACATACCGAACTTAATAAATCTTTAGAGACTAAATTAACTTGGAGATATAGGGTACCGAATCGATGTTGAAAATATAAAGCTATTAATTAGTATATAGCTCTTCTAGAGCCAGTGATCTAGAAATTTTGTCCTCACTCTGTGAATTAATATATGTTGTTGTTTTCGTTGTTGTCAATGCCACTTGGGCGAACCAAGCGTGTAAGCCAGAGGCCACACGAATTAAGGTGAAGGAGTGCGCTTTTCATTGGATGAGTACCGCTAGGGTGGAAAAAGTCTTATCTCAATAGGTCCTCATAATTTACCTCATAAGTTACTTAATAATTCTTTAGAGACTAAATTAACTTGGAGATATATGGTACGAAATCGATGTTGAAAATACAAAGCTATTATTTAGTATATAGCTCTTCTAAAGCAAGTGAACTAGAAATTTTGTCCTCACTCTGTGAATTAAGATATGTTGTTGTTTTCGTTGCTGTGAATGCCACTTGGGCAAGACAAGCGTATAAGCCAGAGGCCTCACGAATTAAGGTGAAGAAGTGCGCTTTTCAATGGATGAGTATCGCTAGGGGGGAAAAAGTCTTAGCTCAATAGGTCCTCATAATTTAGAAATTACTTAATAAATCTTTAGAGACTAAATTAACTTGGAGATATATGGTACGAAATCGATGTTGAAAATACAAAGCTATTATTTAGTATATAGCTCTTCTAAAGCTAGCGATCTAGAAATGTTGTCCTCATTTTGTGAATTAAGATATGTTGTTGTTTTTGTTGTTGTCAATGCCACTTGACGAGCCCAGCGTGTAAGCCAGAGACCCCACGAATTAAGGTGAAGGGGTGCGCTTTTCATTTGATGAGTACCGCTAGGGTGGAAAAAGTCTTAACTCAATGGGTCCTCATAATTTAGAAGCTGGGACCAAGAAGAAGATTCACGGGCTTGGCCTGTCACCCCCAGTGGTATCTTTTAAGAACTTGGAGGACATTGTAATCACGAACGTATTTTACGTTCTCCTGTCATCATTAACGAACACAACAGATTTTAAGCCGGGCCGCAATCCTCCTGTTACGAGATTTTTCTCTTTTTCAATCGAGATCAAGATATTATTTCATTCTTAGATAATGCCAACTAAACAATTCTTCTGTATTAAAACATAAAATAAAAATTGTTCATGGGTTATATAAATACTCCATTTATAAAAAAAATAACTGAATAGCCATCGCATAAATAATAGAACTGTTCAAAATGTAATTAATTTTACAATGAAGTTTACTTCTCATATATTCAACTATAGTTTTATATAGTTAGCAAGGCTTTTTTTTTATCATAAACTAAAATTCAAAGTAGCTATCTTGTTATTATATTTTTCCCTAGGACTATTTCAGTTCCTTCAGATATTGGAGGGACTAGAAGGAACTGAATAAAGTGCAAATGGGTTGTCACAAGATAGTTCTACTTAAATACAATTAAGTATATTTGAAATTCCCGTCTGTCACAGGAAAGTCAGTTAGTATGTATATAGGTGGATAATATTCAAGGGTACGTTCAAATCCTTATCCCAGAGTTGGAAATACTAACTAATATTACTAAACCAGAGGAAAAAGTAGCTGTTAGTTGATATTTTTTATTCATTTAGAATCTCGTTCATTTCCGTAAATTAGGGTATACATATTATACATATGGATCGGCTCATATAGAATTTTGTATAAATGGGTGAGTGTAGAAAATACCCAGATAATTTTTATCGGATCCAGCACTTTATGATTCTTCATCAAAAACTGTAAGAAAGGTTTTTTTTAATATCGTGTATAAGTCAAGCTTCCAGATGTTTGATGTGCCAGGAAACGTGATTTATTTGAGAAGTGAACTATTTACCATTCCAGCAAAAAGCTATTCTGATGCAACTGTGAAAGTTAAACTTTTTCTCGATAAACATCTTTTGCTGATATTATAAGTATAACAACCATAGATATGATTTCGTAGCTTTTTCCTTTGAGATCGCGATGTGAATGATATCATCAATATAGTTCTGTGTTTTGTGTTCTTTTTCCCTACGGGGATTTGTGTGTTTAGTGTCATCTTATGTTCTAAATAAAAGATGTTTTTTTAAGTGAACGTCTGCATCAATCTACTCGGCTACTTCATTTAATAATTGCTTTACAGTGATAGCTACAATATTTTTAAATTATGTGGCCGATTTACATATACATATGTATGTAATATATCAAAATTATTACACATAAATTTATCTTAAAAATTATCTTCTGATCATTCTCATTATTTCATATATATTTTCCCTGCCATAGAATCTCAGAATTAAAAGGAGTGTTCTCGACTTGAATTTTTTCAACACATTTCTCAAAGCTAACTATGAAATAACTGATAACTTTCTGACCACTCGCCACATTTTCCAGCTATCTCAATAAAAGGGTTCACTTTTCTAATGATTTAAAATCCTTTTGACGATTAATAGCGCTGATTAAGCTGCTCTCTCATGTGAATATCTCTGAGTAATTTCTCGCTTTGGGGCCGACTTTGTAATAGAAAAGTGTGTTCCAATATAATTAATTGCACTGCTCTTGTAGGAGAAACATGTCTTTTCTAAGTTCCCGTTGGACTTGCTCCTTTCTTGTAATGGAGCAACTGCAACTTAAATAGACTTAAATTATAGGGGCTAAAATTATCTTGTGACCGGCGCATTAAATTTACCGTGTATCACACATACACACACACGTATATATATATATATATATATATATATATATATATATATATATATATATATATATATATATATATATACAGAGAGAGAGAGAGAGAGAAAGAGAGAGAGAGAAAAACACATGTATATTTGTGTGAAAAATATGTATAGACATTTAGGCGTGTTACTGAATTTATTACAAGATAAATTATTTGAGTAGAAAACTACTGAAATAAGTTTATATTCTATAATTTGTGAAAGTTATATAGGAAAACGAGTAATTTGAGAATAGGTTATGCTGAATTCAACGTGTGTTAAAATAAATAAAAAACTATAAATATTACTGTTTATTTCCTATATCATATGTACATAGATTCTTTTCGCCAAGCGGATACAATATTGAAAAATAAAATTTTTGTATTACAACCATGATTTTAAAATCAACACTATAATATACTAATTTTTTAATATTAGACATTATTAGATAATTATTACACAATTGATATTGTTTTTTAATATTTTCAATATTGACATTTCAAATTAAAATTTTAAAAAGTCATAATAATAAGTTCATATTTTGGATTGTTCATAGTTTTAAGCCTAAATTTAGGTACAAGAACATTATTATTATTTCATATAGCAATTAGAAAAGCATTTGAGAGTATTTTATTTAGGAATTCTAACCATAAGAAAGTAGTTGTTGTATTTTGCGGCTTTATAAAATATTCCTGTATTTACAGGAATATTTATTTTTGAATATCTCCTGTATGAAGGAGATTACCATTCATGAATTGTGTAACTCTTTTTAAATTTAAGGTAAAAATATTGTTAAATGACTGTGTTTTATTTAGAAACTCTAACCTAAGATAGTAGTTGTAGTATTTTGCGGTTTTATAAAATATTCCTGTATTTACAGGAATACTTATTTTTAAATATTTCCTGTATGAAGGAGATTATTATTTATGAATTGTGTAACTCTTTCTAAATTTAAGGTAAAAATTGTTGTCTTTTTTTAATATATTTTCATTTATTCTTTTCTTTACACAAAGGCAATATGACATCTAGATGAATTAGTTCACTTTATGTGCTATCATAATTTCCAGGTAGGATAGTTGAAAACTGAAGATGAAATTAAATTAATTCTTTCTTTTTGGAAAAAACTATAAGCATAAATCACTCGCATATAAGAACAAAGTAATAAAATATAGTATGAAGGAGATTATCATTTATGAATCATGTTAAATCTAAGGTAAAACTCTTTTTAAATCTAAGGTTAAACTCTTTTTAAATCTGAGGTAAAACTCTTTTTAAATCTAAGGTAAAGATATTGTTAAATAACTGTGTTTGTTGTCTTTCTTTAATATATTTTCTTTTATTCCTTTCTTTACACAAAGGCAATGACATCTAGATGATTTAGTTCCCTTTATGTGCTATCATAATTTCCTGGTCAGATAGTTGAAAAGTGAAGATAAAATTAAATTAATTCTTTCTTTTTAGAAAACACTATAAGCATAAATCACTGAAATATAAGAACAAAGTAATAAAATATGGTATGAAGGAGATTATCATTTATGAATCGTGTTACATCTAAGGTAAAACTCTTTTTAAATCTAAGTTAAAAATATTGTTAAATAACTGTGTTTGTTGTCTTTCTTTAATATATTTTCATTTATTCCTTTCTTTACACAAAGGCAATATGACATCTAGATAATTTAGTTCACTTTATGTGCTATCATATTTTCCAGGTAGGATAGTTGAAAAGTGAAGATAAATTATTTCTTTCGTTTTAGAAAAAAAAACTATAAGCATAAATCACTGAAATATAAGAACAAAGTAATAAAATATGGTATGAAGGGGATT
>CM063503.1:45498784-45503784 GCA_032207245.1 Pardosa pseudoannulata | reverse complement strand
AACTCTTAGGCAACACAATTTTTACACACTCAGTATTAAATCTTTTACATTTTACTGAAGGAAACCAGGTCAAGATCATCTCATAGAAAAATGAGACAAATATATTTTTTATGGACCCGGAAGCAAAAAAGTATTCATCGAACAATACGCTTAAGATAATAATAATCATAATGCATCAGTTGAAACTTTTGTTAATTAAGACTAGAAAACATAATTGTTCAATAAAGTTCATTCATATTTATAAGTTCGACACTAAAAAAATATTGATGTACTTAAATTTAAAAATAAACTGTTGAAACTTTTCCATAAAAAAGAAATATTTATTGTTGTATATTAAATATATTTTATTGCTAAAATTTAAGTTTTGTTTCAGCTTTTCATATTATTTATTTATTTATTTTTAATATATTGTTTTATACTAGTGTGGTCTATTCCTTGTGGGAGAGGCCTACTAAGAAGAAAATGCCTAAAGGCTTTGATGGTCCTTATGCCCATTTTATTAATCAAATCTAATTTTTACTCATACCGTAACTCAAATCATTTTATGTTAAAGAAAAGTTCAATATACGCAGATAAAATAAAAATTTCGAAATGTTATTTAGTCAAATATATAAACTTACCTAAATCATTGTCGCTGAAAGATAAAAGAGAAAAGTTTTTAAAATTATGTTAAAAGGAATCATACAAATATACAGTGCTTGAATATACATGTGAGTTCTACCAACCTTATATAAAATTATTAAAAAAAATTCTTTAATTTGAATATATTCCCATAGGAGGTGAATATTATAATTTGCAAAATAAATATTGTTGTTCAAAAGTTGCATTCTAACGTATTCAAACACTTTTTATTATATCTTAATGACTTGGAAAAATGCAGCTACCAATCATGTATATAAAATCATGTTATGTGAAAGAAAAGTTCAATATGCGCAGATAAATTAAAAATTAATAAATTCTATTTCCTCAATAAAATAAACTTATCTATATCCTTGTCCCTGAAAAATAAAAGAGAAACATTTTTAAAAATATGTTAAGAGGAATTATAAAAATATACAGTGCTTGATTATAAATGTGAGTTCTACCAACCTTACATTAAATTATTAACCAAAATATTTCTTTATTTTGAATATACTCCCATAGAGAGGTGAATGTAATATATGTGAAAATAAATATTGTTGTTCAAAAGTTGCATTCTAACGTATTCAAACACTTTTTATTATATCTTAATGACTTGGAAAAATGCAGCTACCAATCATGTAATAAAAATCAGGGTATGTTAAAAAAAGTTCAAAATATGCAGGTAAATTTAAAATTCCTAAAGGATATTTCCTCAATTATATCAACTTATTTAAAACCTTGTCCCTGAAAATTAAAAGAGAAAAGTTTTTAAAATTATGTTAAGAGGAATCATACAAATATACAGTGCTTGATTATACATGTGAATTCAACCGACCTTAATATAATGTTATGATTAACCATAAAAGTTTCCTTAATTTGTATGCACTCCCATACGGAGGTGAATGTAATATATGTGAAAATAAATATTGTTGTTCAAAAGTTGCATTCTAACGTATTCAAACACTTTTTATTATATCTTAATGACTTGGAAAAATGCAGCTACCAATCATGTAATAAAAATCAGGGTATGTTAAAAAAAGTTCAAAAACGCAGATAAATTAAACATTCGTGAATGATATTTCTTCAATTATATAAACTTAAGTAAACCCTTGTAGCTGAAAGATAAAAGACAAACGTTTTTAAAATTATGTTAAAATTAATTATAAAAATACACAGTGATGGATTATAGATGTAAATTCTACCAACCGTAATATAATGTTATAATTAAAAAAATCTTTAATTTGCATATGTTCCCATAGGTAGGTGAATGTAAAATAGTTTCTCATAATTATTGCTGTTCAATAGTTCAATAGTGTTCAAAAGTATTCAAACACTTTTTGTCATTGTATTCAAACACTTTTTATTATATCTTAATGACTTGGAAAAATGCAGCTACCAATCATGTAATAAAAATCAGGGTATGTTAAAAAAAGTTCAAAATATGCAGGTAAATTTAAAATTCCTAAATGTTATTTACTCAAATATATAAACTTACTTAAATCCTTGTTACTGTAAGATAAAAGAGAAATGTTTTTAAAATTATTTTAAGTGGAATCATAAATATATACATTGCTTGATTATACATGTGAATTCTACCAACTTAAATATAATGTTATGATTAACAATAAAAATTTCCTTATTTTGTATATATTCCTATAGTTGGTGAGTGTAATATATTTTCACATAGATATTGCTGTTTAAAAGTTACTTTCTAACGTATTAAAACACATTTTATTATATCTTAATGACTTGGAAAAATGTAGCTACAAATCATATAATTCAAATCATGGTATGTTAAAGAAAAGTTCAAAATACGCAGATAACATAAAAATTCCTGAATAATATTTCTTCAATTATATAAACTTACCTAAATCCTTGTATCTGAAAAGTAAAAGAGAAACATTTTAAAAATTATGTTAAAATTAATTATAAAAATATACAGTGCTTGATTATAGATGTAAATTCTACCAACCTTATAAAAATGTTATGATTAAAAAAATTCTTTAATTTGTATATATTCCCATAGGGAGGTGAATGTAACATATTTTCACATAAATATTGCTGTTCAAAAGTTAAGTTCTAATGTATTCAAACACTTTTTGTCATTGTATTCAAACACTTTTTGTCATACCTTAATGACTTGGAAAAATATAGCTACAAATCATGTAATTCAAATCCTGGTATGGTAAAAAAGGTTCAAAAGATGGAGATAAATTTAAAATTTCGAAATGTTATTTAGTCAAATATATAAACTTACCTAAATCATTGTCGCTGAAAGATAAAAGAGAAAAGTTTTTAAAATTATGTTAAAAGGAATCATAAAAATATACAGTGCTTCATTATACATGTGAATTCTACCAACCTTATATAAAATGATTAAACAAAAAAATTTCTTTAATTTGAATATATTCCCATAGGGAGGTGAATATAATAAATTTGCAAATAAATATTGCTGTTCAAAAGTTGCATTCTAATGTATTTAAAAACCCTTTTTATCATATCTTAAAGACTTGGAAAAATGTAGCTACAAATAATGTAATACAAATCATGTTATGTTAAAGAAAAGTTCAAAATTAGCAGATAAATTAAAAACTCCTAAATGATATTTGCTCAGTTATATAAACTTAAAAATAAAACCATAAAAGTTTCCTTAATTTGCATATGTTCCCATAGGTAGGTGAATGTAAAATAGTTTCTCATAATTATTGCTGTTCAAAAAATGCTTTCTAACATATTCAAACACTATTTATCATATCTCAATGACTTGGGAAAATGTAGCTACAAATCATGTAATTCAAATCATGGTATGTTAAAGAAAAGTTCAAAATATGCAGGTAAATTTAAAATTCCTAAATGTTATTTACTCAAATATATAAACTTACCTAAATCCTTGTCGCTGAAAGATAAAAAAGAAAAGATTTTAAAATTATGTTATAAGGAATCATAAAAATATACAGTACTTGATTATACATGTGAATTTTACCAACGTTATATAAAATGATTAACCAAAAAAATTTCTTTAATTTGAATGTATTCCCATAGGGAGGTGAATATAATAAATTTGCAAATAAATATTGCTATTCAAAAGCTACATTCTAATGTATTTAAACACTTTTTTATCATATCTTAATGACTTGGAAAAATGCAGCTACAAATAATGTAATACAAATCATGTTATGTTAAAAGAGAAGTTCAAAATACGCAGATAAATTAAAAATTACTAAATGCTATTTCCTCAATAAAATAAACTTATCTATATCCTTGTCCCTGAAAAATAAAAGAGAAACATTTTTAAAAATATGTTAAGAGGAATTATAAAAATATACAGTGCTCGATTATAGATGTAAATTCTACCAACCTTTATATAATGTTATGATTAACCCCCAAAACATTCTTTAATTTGTATATATTCCAATAGGGAGTTAAAATAAAAGATTTGCAAATAAATATTGCTTTTCAAAAGTTGCATTCTAATGTATTCAAACACTTTTTTATCATACCTTAAGGACTTGGAAAAATGTAGCTAAAAATCATGTAATACAAATCATATTATGTTATAGAAATTTCAAAATACGCAGATAAATTAATAAATCCTAAATGATATTTTTTCATTTATATAAACTTACCTAAATCCTTGTAGCTTGTGAATTCTACCAACCTTAATGTTATGATTAACCAAAAAAGTTTCCTTAATTTGTATATATTCCCATCGGGAGATGAATATAATATATTTGCAAATAAATATTGCTGTCCAAAAGTTAATTCTAATGTATTCAAACACTTTTTATCATATCTTAATGACTTGGGAAAATGTTGCTACATCAGAATCATTAATAAACATAACTGGTATGAAAAAAAAATACATCTAATCAATAAATTTTTTAGTCGTTTTGGCTGCAAAATAGAATAGTAAAAGCAAGAGCTTTCTACAGCGAAGTTTCGTTAAAAGACATATTTTTTCTCTACCCTATAACAAAGTTCTATTTACAAATAACATTTAATATGCATAAGAGAATATTAGAGTTAATGGGCGAACATCTCTCATTGAAAAAAATCCCCTATTTATGAGCACTTGCAACATTTCGTGTCAGCTAAATTCTTCTAAGCACGCGCTTACAGCGGATGTAATTATGTTATGTAAAAGTTATACTGCTAATAGGGAAAATAAAGAAAAATCTTTAATATGACATTTATTACGAAAGAAAGAAATTCCGATTTATTAATTATATGTCATTTTAAGTGTTTAATTGAGAGCTACCAATATGTAAAAAATAGGTTTAAAATATTTCGTATTGTTTATATATCTACGGGAAAATCCCTCCATAAAATATATGGGCATAAAATAATTCGTGAAAAGCCAATAAGAGTTTGGTAAATTA
>CM063503.1:45456284-45493784 GCA_032207245.1 Pardosa pseudoannulata | reverse complement strand
ATCTCAATTACTTTTCGTATTAAAGATTTATTTTTAATTACTGTTTAAATATTAAAGAATTAATAGTAACAAAATATCATAGATAACTTACATAATATAACATGACATTATACGTAAATTATAACAAGTAAATGGGCCCAAGTTATAACCCCAAGTTATAGTGGCTTGCTTTCTCAGTCTATTATCTAAAATCTGCACGAGGTTTAATAAGACTGGGATCTACAGTTCAGAATCGGCTTAAAGCCGATTCTGAATGGCTATGATCATCCATGCCAGCTTTAATATTTGATCCACGAATTGATTATAGTGTCATGCAAAGGCAAATATGTTTTATTTTTCTCAATGTTGATCAAGCATCATGGAACTCTAATTTTTATACAAACCAAACTGATAAAGGTGTAAAGTTTACGTTAGCAGCAAAATAAATAAATATTGAAATAAGTAATCTGAGAACAGAAAAACACAACAAATGAATACTTTCTTTCTGAAACTAGGTAATCTCTTTTTTCCTACTACAATTCCTACTTAAGGGTAATTATTTCCGCAATTATTCTTAAATCTAGGCAATCCTAGATCTCACAAGTCCGTTAGTTTTTTCCAGCGTATGGCTACACGAGGTCTAATGAGACTGGGATCTAGAGTTCAGAATCGTATAAAATCTGATTCTGAATGGCTATGAACATCTATGACAGCAGTGAGATTTGAGCCACGAGTTTTGTAACCGAAGAGCAGCGTCCTACTAATTCGGCAATCTTTCGGTTTAGGTTTGATAGGATAAGGACCGTTCCATAAGTTCCTTTCGATTTATTTGATATTATTCTTTGCGAATTTTTTAACGTTTTAGTTGATTTTGGATATGAATATCGCTTTCCACTGTGACTACGGCGGTTATAAACCTTTTTGGTTGGCCGTGGGAATGAGTGGTATTAGTCCACGGGTTCGAATACTGTGTCTGATATAAATGTTCGAAGCCGTTTGATATCGATTTTAAGTCATAGATCCCGTTCTCATCACTCTTGGCCGTGGGAATGAGTGGTATTAGTCCACGGGTTCGAATACTGTGTCTGATATAAATGTTCGAAGCCGTTTGATATCGATTTTAAGTCATAGATCCCGTTCTCATCACTCTTTGTGTAGCAAACAACCAGACCATAGTGCTCCAAACTGAAACCTGTTGTTTCATAATAGTAAAATATTTAATTTAGCCCTCTTGGGTTGAATGACCGTTTTTAAAGTTCTTGGCAAAATTTCTTACATACAAAATTATTACATCGCCAATTGACTTTATGATTTTTTTTTTATAATTTACATGCAATCTTATTTCCAGTTTTTATTTATCACTTGTTATTTTTTACAGACATATTTGCAACTAGAGAAACAACAATGGGTGATATGAACCGTGTAAGGATGCCAGAAAATTTTGGCGTGTGTCACCTAAATCACCCAATTAACTAGTCTGGCTCCCCTCTCGTATAATATAACCAGTTAAGAAATGATATTTGAAATCGCATCACAATTTTAATATTTTTTACAATTCTTTTGCTGATTCTGTATGCTGAAAGTTTCATTTCAATTTAAGTTTTAGTTTATTTTTTTTCGGTTCAGTTCAACGTTTATATTCTGTTTGACAAATTCAAAATATAGTGCATTTGTGGGAGTTAACAATATTTTAGTTCATTATTGATTTTAAATTATTATACCAGAAATACCAAGAAGTTCAAGTTATTTCTAATGGTTAGAAACATTAAATAATATAGCTGAAGAGTGTTTGAGGGCTACTGTAAAGGAAGTATTTGAATGTGACACAATAACAGAATGGCTCTGTGCTTAATCTACAGTCATTTTAAAATAAAATTTCATCAAAATATATTTATTGGCAAACTGACAATTTCATTACTCGATTTTAGCATTTTTAGTATATTTTTAGTGAAGTAACTTGCTTTTTGATAAATGCTTTTCGGTAGTGAAAATCAACAAAAAAGGGTATGAAATCTTAAAAGTATATATAAAATAAAAAAACGCTGTTTAAAAATCATTTAAAACTTTTATTAGTTATAACTTTATCGCTTGTTAGGCCAATAATTATTTTTATAATAAAAAGAGAATTATTAGCTTTTTATTATCTTTTTTAGCTGTTCATTCTCAATCATAATTTACAACTCAGCGAAATAAAAACTCTGAATTTTTAGCCGAATTTCATCAACCTAAAAGCCTATCAACACTTTTAGGCACATAGTTTAAATATTAAATGAGCAAACGCTAATATTTGTAAAATTACTAATAGAAATGAAAAAAATAGTAGAAAATATCCATTTTATTTAAGACGACAGTATAGAAGAGCATAATTGCAAAATTTTTCAAGGGCAAAATCGAATTCTGTGAAACTTTTCTAAAATGCTTAATTAAATAAAAGCAGTATTATAGGGAATTGCAATAAGATAAAATCGTTAAATCAAATTTCTAAACAAATGCTTGTTCCTGCAGTCCCGCAGTTTTACTGTCGATGAAATGCTTTTTGACATCGCAAAAATATTAGTTATTTACTTTTCCATTAGCTTTTCCATTCGTAAATTGACTCTATCCCAATTCTACTTTACATCTATAGGAAATCGTAAGCGAGCTTAAAATGTGAATATTTAGTGTGCGTTTACAAATGCATAATTTAATATTCCATTAAAATAATGTCTTCGATTCCATACTCGGCCAAGAACAGCTGGTAAATAAGCAATTGGATATTCATAACCTACTTTTAGATTAATTAACCTCTCATTTCTCGTAAGCACTTGATTATCGGCTTCATGGACTGTTTAAATGGAATGTTTTATTGCACTTTTAGTTCTTGGTAATGCATATTTTACAATCGGATATTTTAATCAATTTGAGAATGAAATGTTTATTGAATTGTTCATTTAATGTTCAAAACAAATAAAGATAGAACCGATGCTGAATTGTGCTTCGCTTAAGAATTATGTCAGGGTCAAATATCAATAATTCGTAATTTTAAATAAAATTTTTATTTCCTAGAGCGCAAGTTTCTCAGCGTTTCTTATTAATATACAAGAGAATTAATCTTTTTAATTACATTTTGTGGGAACATGCACAGAACATTAATTATAATGCTTAATTAAATAAATAGTGTTCTTTTATTTAATTAAGTATTTTATACTTTCTATTCTTATAAATTTATACTTTCATTTCTTACTTTTAGATTATAAATATTAAACTTAGATTTTAAATTAACGTAATTCATTTAGAGTAGAACTTTGAGATAGTCCTACATAATTTATGAAAATTATCACCGGGAGATTTGGTTTGGTTTTGGAGAACTAATTTTTGCAACAAGAGGGCTAATGAGACCGGGACGTACTGCTTAAAGCCTATTCCGAATGTCTACGAACATCCACGGGATTCGAACCCACGAACTCCGGTTCCGAAGTCCAGCACCCTATCATCGGCCCTATTGGCTATCATCGAGAGAAAAAATTAAAGATTATATAATAGACTGTTAAAGATTTTATAATAGACGAAATAATAGATACTACATATAGAAAATATATAGATAAAATAATAGATGCTGCTAGTAAACTTATGAAATAGATAAATTTTAACTATTATTTTACTTTCTACAAGGTAAACAGCTTATAAATTTAAAACTGCATGACTGAAATGTACCCTGACTGTTTCATGTATTGATAAAAAAATGTTACCTAAAACAGTTTTAATTATTATTGGTGATATATGCATTGCATGTTCTGGTATTGATTATATTCCTTAATAAAAAAAAGAATGACAAAGAAATAGCAAATTTTCAGCTTGAATGCATTTCCACTATGGCCTTAAAACAAGATTATTAATATTATATCAGTATATTATCAATAGTCTTCAATTATATTATCAATATATTATCAATAGTTTTCCTTGTCTGGGTTATTTTTAAATAGTTAAGTAACTACTGCAATATTGATATTAGATTTTTCTAAAGCTGTAGAAAAATATTGAACTCGAAACTATGTATAACATTGTATGATAAACTGTACCATTAATTAATAAATCTGTGTCTATTACGAATTTGCTGAAGTTATTCTTGCAAAATAACATTACTAAAATTAGCAAGTGACAAAATTTGTTACTGAACTGCAGATTTGTAGAAATGTGTTGAAGAATATCCTAGCTACGAAATTAGTTATGATAAATGAGTTAAATGAATTTTATTAATTATTATTATTTATCATCCTTACATACACACAAAATCAATTTTACAATGTTTTAATGTTCTGCAATTTGACTGGTTATTGACAATATCACTTGGGTTTGATAAACATACATCTATATTATTTATGCAGTAGAAAATAATGGATACTAATATTGTAATTAAATTAAATTATACTTAGGAAACAAAAATTAAAACTTTCCTCAACCATGCTACGCAAGCGATGACCAAATGGGTAGGACGCTGCATTTCATTATCGTAAACGTTGATTCTAATTCCGATGCTGCATGGATGTTCCTAGCCTTGCAGAATCGGCTTTAAACAGTAGATCCTAATTTCAATAGCCCGCATGTAGCAAGAAAGTCTCCTAAATTTATTAAAGTATGAAAGCATGAAAAGTAAAGTGTTAATAATGAATGAATTAATTAACTTGCTGTGAAACAAATCTTTTATGCCTCAGAAAATGACGAGAGCAAATTAATTCTGATTAACTAGTAAAGAGCCTTATCCTATTATGGAATGCATAATGGCTCAAAGTACATTACATAAAATAGTCAAGATATTTCTAGGAAAACGGAACAGGTCTGAAATGCTTTGGATGCGGAAATATTTTAGAAGAGAAGTTAATAGAATATGCATAGAAAAAGCAAAATCAAAGGGAATATAAATAATGCAGATTAATTAATGTAGACACACACACACACATATCTATCATAGAGAATATTAAACATGCTGTTGAATTATGAATACTGTAGCTATTTTAAAATTATCTATCACATTGTAATAATTTCAGCATTTTTATGGATTATTGTAACGAGTCCATAAGCCTTTAGGTTAATACGGATAGATAGAATTGGGTTGTACTTATTCATATAGTTTCAGTCAATGAAAGTGTGACTTAAAGAACTGAAGTGTATTCGCAGTTTTGTAGCTGAAGCTGTTCGGTATATTAAACATTTCAATAATTATTCCACTTTTCTTTTTGTAACCGCTGTTACAAAAAATGAACTTAAAAAGAAACACTTTTTACACAAGAAAACATTTATTAAATGTATTAATTTAACAATAAAAATTAAGTAATAATGTATGTGATAATTAAAGTAAGTTATAGTTTTAAAGAGTGTAAGATATCCTTTACATAAATTAACTATAAAATTTTATAACAGAAATCCCATGCATATTCAGCTAAATGCAGATTGTAGATATTATATAAATACCTTTTTTATAAATACTTATAATATGGATCTGCATATTCTGAATTAATTTTATATGTGAAATATTGATTTCAGTTACTGAAAACTTAATGTAAATAAAATTAGAAACATATTAAAGAAAAATAGAAAGAAGAAGAAAGGAAATAGATAGAAAAATTATCCATCACATTATAATCAAATCAGTATTTTTTTGGATAATTGTAACGAGTCCATAAGCCTTTAGGTTAATACTGATATATAGAATTTGGTTGTACTTCTTCATATAGTTTCAGTCAATGAAAGTGTGACTTATAGAACTGAATTGTGTGTTCACAGTTTTGTAGCAGAAGTGGTTCTGTATATTAAACATTCTAATAATTATTCCACTTTTTTTGTAATCGCTGTTATAAAAAAATGAATTTAAAAAGAAACATTTTTTACACAAGAAAACAGTTATTAAATGCTTTTATTTAACAATAAAAAATAAGTAACACTCTATGTGATAATTAAAATAATTTATAGTTTTAAAGATTGTAAGAGATCCTTTACATAAATTGACTATAACATTTTATAACATACATCCCATGCATTTTCAGTTAAATTTAGTTTGTAGATATTAAATAAATACCCTTTTTTATAAATACTTATAACATGGATCTGAATATTCTGAAATTATTATATATGTGAAATCTTGATTTTAGTCACTTAAAACTTTCTGCAAGTAAAAAAATTGGAAACATATTAAAGAAAACTAGAAAGAATAAGAAAGAAAATAGATAGAAAAATTATCCATCACATTATAATTATTTCAGCATTTTTATGGATTATTGTAACGAGTCCATAAGCCTTTAGGTTAATACGGATATATAGAATTGGGTTGTACTTATTCATATAGTTTCAATCAATATAAGTTTGCATTAAAGAATTGAAGTGTATTCACAGTTTTGTAGCTGAAGCTCTTCTGTATATTAAACATTTCCATAATTATTCCACGTTTTTTTTGTAACCGTTATTACAAAAAATGAATTAAAAAGAAACATTTTTTACACAAGAAAATATTTATTAAGTGAATTAATTTAACAATAAAAAATAAGTAACACTCTATGTGATAATTAAAATAATTTATAGTTTTAAAGATTGTAAGATATCCTTTACATAAATTGACTATCAAATTTTATTACATAAATTCCATGCATTTTCAGTTAAATTAATATTGTAGATATTATATAAATACCTTTTTATAAATACTTATAATATGGATCAGCATATACTGAATTAATTATCTATGCGAAATCTTGATTTCAGTTACTTGAAACTGTCAGTAAGTAAAAAAATTAAAAACAATTCTTATCAGTTGAATGTGTAAATGACATCACTAGAAAGTGAATTCAAAAAGGATTAATAAGATTAAATATTTGATAACTCTTTGAAAATAAAGATAATTACTACTGCAGAATAACAGAAAATATTGAAATATTAAAGAATACTAAATTGCTAACGTAAAATAATTTTACTCATATAAGAAGTCAAGATTAGAGTCTTAATTCACTTTTAACTTTAAAATCCAGTCATAGATGTCGCTACACGTAAAACCAAGGGAATTTCTCAAATTAGAATTTTCTTTTTGCTTTAATGATAGCTAATAATGTTGAAATTTTTCCTTATAATTAATTATGTGATATTTAAAAAAAGCTTTATTTTAGATGTAAATGTGAAAATGTGAAAAATATTTGGTTAATTTAGATACAATATTTTCGTAAAGTTTGAAATTTCAAATAAATCCAAACCTCTTATAACTTATAATTTATACGTAGAAATTTAGTAATTATATGTTGGAATGTACCAGTGAAATACATTATAAAGAAAAGAGAGATATTTCAAACAGTTAGGATTATTAAGGCTGTTAAAAATATCGGTTAAAAATTTTACAATTTTCTTATATGAAGACAAGCTTTATCCCCATGTATATCTATATGGGTTTTGTGATGTTTGAATTAGATTAATAGATTATATACCTGCTGATTTTCTAGAATCAAATAATTATTATTTAGAAGGCACAGTATCTTTCGAGGTGTAAATTATTTATCTTAACTGTTTTTCTTCTCTGATCACAAAAATTATTATACTTAAGTATACGTAAGTATAAGATGTTCTTAGTTCTTTAATGCGATCAAAGTTTAAAATATTAATTGAAGAGGTCTTTTTAAGTAATGTAGTTAAAAGCATAAAAGATCAGCATAAAATAAAAATATTTCTTTGTCCTTGGAACAAGTTTTACTTTACATCTTTATGACATTGAGGATATAATATGGACGTTGGTTTATGCCAGTGGAAATTGCTCGGGTACATTTTCCAACTTTGCTCTAAATGAAAGTAAAGTTTCAATTTACTGAAATTCTACACACTTGCACTTCCTGATATAGAGCTTATACCGTCTCAAAATTTAATAGGTGATAGGAGAGGACATTGTAACTTGTCGACAATTACTTAACATTGAAAATGAAAATTTTTCTCTTAAAATAAACATATATTTTAAGTTTTAATTCCTAAATATCAAAACTTTAATAAAATAAATAATGTTTAATTCGGTATGTGTTTAATAATAGTTTTCAGTAATACAGAAATAAAGAAAATAAGGCATTTTTGCCTTAATTAACATTTAGTTTTCCAGTTTAATTAATAGTTTTTATAAGTGATTTCGATAGAAGATTGAGAAAGTAGGAGTTATATAACTTGGCCACAATTACTTGTTATAATTTACGTATTATGTAATGTTATATTATGTAAGTTATTTACGGTATTTTCGTACTATTATTTCTTGAATATTTAAACAGTAATTAAAATTAAATTTTTAATACGAAAATTAATTGGGATTAAAATTCGACAATATAGAAATAAGAAAAATAAGATAGTTTTGCTTTAATCTATAAAGTTTTAGGTTGTCAGTTTAGTTAAGATTTAAGCAAATGATTTTTTTTTACCCTAAGGGGATGCTGAACTCTACAAATGTGGAATTTGTGATGTTTAAGATTCTTTTTTTTCTACTTATTGTGCTAGAATTCATGTATTTATTGAATTGTTCAAATAATTAAGATTAAACTCTAAATAAGTTCTTTAAATATTTTTTGAAGATTTTTTTTTAATTTGCAAGATTTATTACAATTTTTCGTTTTACAATACAATGAGCTGAAAAAAGTTTTATGGAAATTATACTAATTATCTCAGATGTAGGCTGCCGAGTAACTTTTGAGAAGATATGTTATAAAATGAGTGTATGGACAATAGTTTTTTTAAATGTCTGTCCAGTGCATTCATACTCAAATTTCTATTTAAAACAGCATATTATTTTGTACGTAAAAATCTTTACTAAACTATCATTTATATATATATATATATATATATATATATATATATATATATATATATATATATATATATAATGATTAATTCAATTTGGTTTTATTCAATCGGAAGTAATAAAATATAAAAAAGAGTAACAAGAGTAAGAAAGGCTTGAAATTGGTTAAAAATCGTTTTAGCTTGTAAAATAAGTGACATCTTCCTTTAAAATATTTTTCAGTTTGAATTATTTAATCCTATTTCAATATGTAAAGTTTCATAACTCTACGTTAATAATTTTTAAGAACGCTCGAGTGCATTCATACTCAAATGGCAATTTGAAACAACATATATTATTTTGTACATAAAAACTCTACTAAACTATCCTTTTTTTATTATTATAAAATTTTAATACTATTTTGTTTAAAATTCACTTGGAAGTAATAAAATATGAAAAAGAGTATCAAGAGTAAGAAAGGCTTGAAATTGGTTAAAAAATCGCTTTAAAAAAGGCTTTTAAAAAATGTGATATCCTCCTTTAAAATATTTTTCAATTAGAATTATTTAATTATATTTCAATATGTGAAGTTTCATAACTCTGCTTTAATAATTTTCAAGAACACTTGAGAGCATTCACACTCAAATGGCAATTTAAAACAACATTTATTATTTTATACATAAAAAAACTCTACTAAACTATCATTTTTTCTATTATCATTATTTCTATAAAAGTGATATACCCCTTTAAAATATTTTTCATTTTGAATTAATTAATTCTATTTCAATATGTAAAGTTTCATAACTCTACATTAATTATTTTCAAGAACACTCGAATGCATTCATACTAAAATAACAATTTAAAACAACATATATTATTTTGTACATAAAAACTCTACTAAACTAGCATTTTTTCTATTTATATTAAATTTTAATACTATTTTGTTTAAAATTCACTTGGAAGTAATAAAATATGAAAAAGAGTATCAAGAGTAAGAAAGGCTTGAAATTGGTTAAACAATCTCTTTAAAAAAGGCTTGTAAAAAATGTGATATCCTCCTTTAAAATATTTTTCAATTAGAATTACTTAATTCTATTTCAATATGTAATGTTTCATAATTCTCCGTCAATAATTTTCAAGAACACTTGAGAGCATTCACACTCAAATGGCAATTTAAAACAACATTTATTATTTTATACATAAAAATCTCTACTAAACTATCATTTTTCTATTATCATTATTTCTATAAAAGTGATATACTCCTTTAAAATATTTTTCATTTTGAATTATTTAATTCTATTTCAATATGTAAATTTTCATAACTCTACATTAATTATTTTCAAGAACACTCGAATGCATTCAAACTAAAATGACAATTTAAAACAACATATATTATTTTGCACATTAAAAACTCTACTAAACTGTCATTTTTTCAATTATCATTATTTCTATAAAGGGGATATCCTCCTTTAAAATATTTTTCAATATGAATTACTTAATTCTATTTCAATATATAAAGTTTCAAAATCTACTTTAATATTTTCAAGAACACTTGAGTGCATTCATACTAAAAAAGCAATTTAAACCAACATAAATTTTTTTGTACATAAAAAAATCTGCTAAACTGTCACTTTTTTCTATTGTCATTATTTTTATAAAAGTGATATCCACCTTTAAAATACTTTTCAGTTTGAATTATTTAATTCTATCTTAATATATGTAAAGTTTCATAACTCTACGTTTACAACAATTTTCAAGAACACTCTTGAGCATTCATATTCAAATGGCAATTTAAAACAACATATATTATTTTGTACATAAAAAACTCTAATAAACTGTCATGTTTTCAATTATCATTATTTCTATAAAGGTAATATCCGTCTTTAAAATATTTTTTATTTGAATTATTTAATTCTATTTCAGTATGTGAAGTTTCATAACTCTACTTTAATAATTTTCAAGAAAACTAGAGTACATTCATACTCAAATAGCAATTTAAAAGAACAAATATTATTTTCTACATAGAAAACTCTACCAAACTATTATTTTTTCTATTTATATATGATGGTTAATACTATTTTGTTTAATTCCCTCAAAAGTAATAAAATATAAAAAAGAGTATCAAGGGTAAGAAAGGCTTGAAATTGGTTAAAATATCGCTTTGCTATAGGCTTGTAAAAAAGGTGATATCCTCCTTTAAAATAATTTTCAATTTGAATTGTTTAATTCTATTTCAATATGTGAAATTTCATAACTCTATGTTAACAATTTTCAAGAAAACTCAAGAGCATTCATACTCAAATGGCAAATTAAAACAACTTATATTATTTTGTACATAAAAAAACTCTACTAAAATATCATTTTATCTATTTATATATAATGGTTAATACTTATTTGTTTAATTTACTCGGAAGTAATAAAATAAAAAAAAGAAAAAGAAAGCCTTGAAATTGGTTATAAAAAGGAGTATCGTCCTTTAAAATAATTATAATTTTTTTTCAATTTGAATTATTTAATTATATTTCAATATGTGAAGTTTCATAACTCTACTTTAATAATTTTAAAGAAAACTTCGTATACTGTCTACTATCCCCTTACGAAATATTCCTGACAAAGAAATTTATTTTTTAATGCTCTTTTGATATTATTCATAAGAATGTTTAACAGAGACTAGAGGTAAAGAAAATAGTTAATTGGCAAGTTTTACTGTCAGACTAAATAAGTTTATTTTACTGCCACTGTTAACGTAATTTTATAAATTGCTCCAGAGCGTGATCTTAATACGAAATGAAAGAATTCTTATTTATCGGTCTTCATTCCTTTTTAGTAGGGTGCAATAGATGGAACTTGGCTAGTAGCCAGTGGAAGCTGTAGATTTACGTGCATGCCTTTAATTCTTGCTATTAGGTGAAAGATTATTATAGATGAACTGTGCTGTTGATAATAGAATAGACGAAGATATAGCATTGTATAATGAATGAGGAAGAATAATTCGCAAGAAAAATTCCAAACCTAAAAGATAGTGTGGAGAAGAACATATTTATTAAGGAGTCTGAAAGAGGGTTTAAAGGAAACTGTATATGATGCAATATAAAATGAGTTAAATTTTTTACTATATAGAATGCAAAAATAAATGCAATAATCACAATTTTAGAGGCAATTGGAAGCCACCCAGCTTGTCTGTCTCTTGTCCCCCCTTTCCCCATGTTTTTTTTTTTAATTTCCTCGCATTCAAAATGCTAAGTTTTCTTTTTAAAGTTTAAAATGCGAGTTTTAAAGTTTGATTCAGATTTTATTATGTATGAAATTATGAATACGATTTATAGTTAAATAAAAATACTCTTTAAGCAAGAGTCGTTTTCGACATAATTTTTACTGTTCATTGACATGTTTTTAAAATTGCCTAAAATAATTTTACAAATTGAAGTTGGGTGCTTTAAATGTTTCATTTATGCTTTAATTTTATATAGTTTATTCAAATATATAGTTAATTTGTATATATTGTTCCTTTTCTGTAATCTTTTTATTTAAAAATTAAAGCTTTAAATGACTTTTTGTCCAGGATTTTTTTTAACTTTAACACTAAGGTTTTTTTAATTAATTTATTTATTTAAAGTACTACTGTTAAAATTTTAATATGTGTTTCTCTAATGTATATAATAAAACTCTGCATGAACTTATCAAGTTAATTTTTTTATATGCAAATATATGGAAGAAATTTCCAAATTTTCACGGTGCATTTAAGTAAAATATTTTTATGAAAAAATATTTTGAGATATTTGAAAATCTGTTAGAGTTGTGTGCTAAAATCTTTAATAAATCTAAAATATATTTATAAAAATTGTAAATTTTGAAAAAGTTATAACATTTAAAATAATAAAAAGTTTTAAATCTAATTAAATGGAATGTTCAAATAGCCCTTACCCCCGGTAATTCTTTAGTGCTATAAGCTTTAATAAATCTAAAAAAAAACTATAAAAATTGTAAATTTTGAAAAAGTTATAACATTTAAAATAATAAAAAGTTTTAAATCTAATTAAATGGAATGTTCAAATAGCTCTTACCCCCTGGTAATTCTTTAAATTGTTTTCTAAAATACAGAACAGTTACTACATATAAAACAACTACATATTGGTGGTTTAACAAAATAGAGGACATTTTCTGATTTTTTGAGAAGGCAACAGTTTTAGATCATAGTGTATTTTAATTTCGATGCATTCTCTATTTTTATGAATCTATTACTAAAAATGCTTTCTTGAAAATGATTTTATTTCAAAAATTTAATTCATAATACATTTGTAAGCTCATCATTTATTCTAAGTTCATCTCTTGTTCTTTCTTTAGTAGATAATTCTTGGCGCAATGAGTGGAAATCAACTTCAATGAAAGTACCTTTTTTAAAAACATTGTCTCACAAGTTACATGATAATTTCCCTTTTAAAAGAGAGATGGCAGCACTAAGCATGTGGGGACAAATTCACTGTAAGCTGTAAAATTATTTTATTCATAAAGTTACTATGCATTCACAGATGATAAATTAAATGTTCTTATATTTTTTAAAGAATTAATACAAAAAGGGATCAAAAGATGAAATAGGTAACATAAACAAGAATCAACATAAATGACTGCAATATTCACAATCGTTCTGAACATTCTAAGAAAAATTAAGTGCAAAACTAAATCTTACACATACGTTATACAATCGAAAATATAAAATATTTTATAACCCAAAAAAATGAAAGGATTGCTGTCATTTATATATACATACTTTAAAAGGGCACAGGGAATTTTACAAACCACTTATGTAAATTATTAACTTAGCGTTACCAAATGTTTTACACATGTAAATCAAGTTTTATTACTAAATGAATATTAAAATAATTTTTTAGATTCAGTTTAACAATTTTTTTGTTACTTTATAAACATTATTTTCATTTGTAATCAATTTTTTCTTATAATTTTACAACATTATTACTCACTTTAGTGGTGATTTTATTGTTTGATTAAATAGATAATTTTTAGGAAATTTCTATTTTTTTTTGTCTGTACGTTGAATTTTCATGAAAAGTTCAGACTTTCCTAGTTTAAAATGAAATTGAAGTGTCTAAATTAATTCGAAATTTTAAATAGATACATTGATATATTCTTTTATGTACGCACAGTAGAAAGTTTGACAAAATATTTGTCGGATTTTATAAAAAAAAAAATAAATAAATAAAAAATATTACTCAAAGTGTTCTTTTAAAGTAAATGAAACAAATTTTAAAATTTAAGATTAAAAATTATCTTTTTCAAAAAATTGTTGGATTTTAAATGATTTATGTACACACACACACACACACACACACACACATATATATATATATATATATATATATATATATGTGTGTGTGTATATATATAATATCTATATATACGTACTTTCATACTCAAAGTTAATTTCAAAGATAATTTTAGCATTCACGATACCCTAAAGGTTGCATACACATTTTTCATACATAGGGATCAGCGTTATCAAACAGAAAATAAAATTCGATAAATGTATATAACAACAATTAACAATGCTTAATAATCTAATACTTGAAACGCTTAGTGTGGATTGCACAATATTGCATGTAAATTATATAGTCTACAGCAATGATTTTTAACCTGTGTTTTCGCAAACAATCAAAGTCAGTTGGTACTGTATTTTATATTAACAATAGAACCTATTCCATCCTCACGTTTTTTCTTATTTTAGCGGTTCAAGCATCTTACACGTTCTTCAATACAATCATTTTCTCTTTTCACACTATAACTTTTGTTTTCAGGCTGTCAGTTTCAAAATTTTGTTTGGGATTTTTCCTCTGCTAGCACACCGTGCATTCTTCTACTAGGTGTTTTCGTTAAGGAAAGGGTTAACTGTCTCTGTTGTAAAGATGTGTAAAAGACTCTTGATTTTTTTGAATAGTAGAATATTCAGGAAAAAACAATATAGAAGAAAAAATGACTATCCTCTGAAAAGAAAGTAGTAAAGTGGGAAGATGCAGGCTACTGAGAAAGAATCCTTGTGAAGAAGCCTTGGATCATGAAAGCTAATTATAATGAATTAATATCAAAAACAGCTATGTGAAGAGCGTTCACTAGTATAACGCCTCGCTCGTCCCCGGCTGCACTTTCAGATGTCTGCACGCCTAGTTTCTATACCTGGTCGCCTATGGTTACTGGAGCAGGTATCTTGGGTTCGTTTAAAGCCTATGTTGCCGACGATGAAGCACAGCAGCGACAAAACTCTGGATTAACCATTTATTATTAAGAAGATTTGTTAAAACATATGTACACTGCAAATCATACTCAAAACAGGGCCGAAATAAGACCGAGGAAAAACACAAATGGTGCCGAGCGGAAAAAACCTCTCTCGGTCTTAGCTCCTTTCACAAGAATGTCCGTTCTCCGTCGATCCTAGCGGGCATCTCTATTTCACTCTTCTTCCCGAGGGCCGGGGTGGAACCCCCCCCCCCTCGGTCAAGTTTTCGCCTCCACGGGAAAATGTCCTTCTCCGTAGCTGGCGCTGATAGGGGTCGCATCCTTCGCCCCCTCCTGTTGAACCTCCTGGAACAGGGCTTGCCCACCCTCTCTCGGGGTGTCCGTCTTCGGCCGCCGATAAAAACCAGGGGCCCATGTAACACCAACTCGAGTCTTGAGTCTAGTATTACAACTAGTATGAGTCCACTCCCCAAAACAAAACAAAACAAAACAAAATATGCCGGTGCCTGTAGAAAGGGGAACGAATGAAGTAAAACTTACAGTCCTCAATGCATACATTTTAAATAAATATAGAATATACTTCATCAATGTACTTCAGAAATGTCATGGGTTAAGCTGCTTCTTTCAGTTCATGCATGTGTTTAAGGAAGTACTTGCAAAGTTTAATCTCTTTGGAAGACAATTATTCTATTTCTGAGAGTGTCTCGTACCTTATTTTCGTTGCAGGAACACTGGTCGCCAAGTGTAACGCACTGCTATGAGAAAAGGTGGATCTAATGCATTCTAAAAATTCAGGTACCATTTGAATTTTTTTAAATAGCATTGTCTTAAAGAAAACTAAGGAATTGAACCTCATCACATCATAAGTCTATCTCTATCCATCAAAGCTAGTTTGGTTTGCTTTAGAGTGTTTCCATCTACGTTTTTCAACTCGAGGGCGAATTAGAGCGGGACGTACTAGTTAAATCTTTAAAGATGGAGCAAAGCAGCAAGAACTGGAGGCTTCTGTAGATTATCGACAAACATAAATTATATCTGGAATGGTAATTAAAGTGAGAAAATATTAGTAAAAATAAATTTCATCTATCCACCTATAAAAATTCCAGTTTTCATGATTTCTACATCATTGTCACAGAGCCATAAAAATAAAATCTTTAAAGCTCTTTAAGAATTGTCATTGCTGAAATGAGATTTGCTGCTCTACTGGCACTACTATTCTTACTGCTACTACTATTCATTGCTCGATGATCATAATGTGGGATCTTTCCTTTCCCTCCACAATTTCAAAGTTTACAGTTAATCGTCGTCATTTTAAAATAGACAATAATTAGAGCTTTGTTCGTTTTACCACTTGTAAATCAGTGACTGTTGTACACATCAAAGCCCTTCTAAGTGTTCCCCTAAATTAATATCGTTTAGCAAATAGCTACAAACTGAAGTTTTGAGACAACATTACTCAATTGTTAACATAGATGTAACTAAACCCATTAAAATTGATATTTGATCTCCTACCTTATTCATATATGTATATATAGCAAACATCAACAGCACGCAAATACAGAGCTATTCAAAATACTCTCCAGGGGTTTTTAACATTATAGTAAAAAAAATGTTAATGTAACAAAAAATAACCCTCTTTTAATTACGGAAAAATCACGTTTTATAAAAGCAATTGACAGTTAGTGGCAAGTTTATTATATAAGTTTTCATACTACACATTTGGATTGGAAAAGCTTTCAAAGACCATGACCCCTACGCTCACTGTATTTAAAACTTTGAAATTTTTTCTTGCAGGAAGCAATAAAAAAACTTGCTTTCTCACCTCTTTTGTCACATGTTTTAGCAGGAGTGCTTGGAAGAATCACGCATGCTGTAAATACTATAGTTTTTGCTATTTTGAACAAAGTCTGGCAGGAACTGATAATCTCATTTTCCTATGCGTGTGACCAATGGTTCATACCTGGAAGAGCTGTAAATGAAGTTACAATATTTACTTATTTAATGCAATGTTCTTTTTTTTTTGCTGTATTTCTCTTAGAGTTTCAAGTTTAACTTTCGAGTTAACGGGGTTAAAACATAGAACACCTGTAATGGCTATAAATTAAACTAGAATTAGTTTAGTTTCTGTTCTTAGTGCAATCATCCTTTCGTTTATACTTACATACATGCATACATATATATATATATATATATATATATATATATATATATATATATATATATATATATATATATATATATATATATATATGTATATGTATGCATATATATGTATATATGTATGTATGTATATATATATGTATGTATATGTATGCATATATATATGTATGTATATGTATATATATATATATGTATATATATGTATGTATATGTATGTATATATATATGTATATATATGTATGTATATGTATATATATATGTATATATATATATGTATATATATGTATATATATATATATATATATATGTATATATATATATATATATATATATATATATATATATATATATATATATATATATATATATATATATATATATTATATATATATATATATATATATATACATATATATATATATATATATATATATATATATATATATATATATATATATATATATATATATATATACATATATATATATATATATATATACATATATATATATATATATATATATATATATATATATATACATATATATATATATACATATATATATATATATATATATATATATATATATATATATATATATATATATATATATATATATATATATATATATATATATATATATATATATATATATATATATATATATATATATATATATATATATATATAAATATATATATATATATATATATATATATATATATATATATATATATATATATATATATATATATATATATATATATATATATATATGATTTTTAAAGATATATAGCGCAAAATATGAAAAAGGCACATATTTGAGCATATTAAGAAACATACTTCAATTTTCTCCCTATGAACACTTTCATGTTTTTGAAATGTTCCATATGCATTTATATTTGTTATCTTTCCTGTAAATGAATAGCATACGTAGAGTATATATAATGTTAAATAAACATTAGTTGGATTAATTATTGTAAAACTATAATTTATGAAATATTTTGCATTTAAATGTCACGCAGACGGTGTTTTAAATCGATAAAATGCTATTTCGATGGAAATTTATTTTTCTTTTCATAAACGCAATGAAATATCGCAATATGTGTTAAGTGGGATTCTAATATATTACGACAAGATTATAGTTAAATATTTTTTACTACTCTAGAAATAAAAGTTGATAGAGAATTTTAAAATTGAAATTATTTTTAGTATTTTCATATCTTTTGCGTTTTCTGTTTGTTGCATTTTTTAAAAAATTAATAACACACATAAATTTTTAAATAAATTTAAAGAGTAGTAAAAATACGTGTTGTAAAATTCTAAATATATTTTAGCAGAAATAATTGATATAAAAGATGTTATTTATAAAATATTTGGCATTTAAAAGGTTAAATAAATTTTAGAATTTATCATACATAAAAAATAAAATAAGCTGCTTGTTTTACCATGATTGAGATTCATGAAATGAAAAAATGAGACAATCATAATTGCTAATTAGGTAATTTAATATGTGATGTTAATTTATAATTTATAAATTTCAAAATATATTCTTCGGGGAAATGAATATCTACTTTTTTATCTTGATTTAAATATTTTATACTTTAAAAATGCATAGTTTCTTACACCATGAATAAGTAAATTTTGTAAAGTTAAATCGTTATTAATGATCTAGAAAAAATTATTCTGTAAAGGGAGAACTTTTTCTGCTATATTGAATTACAATTTTAAATATATAAAAATATTTTTTAATAAATCGCGTTTATTCAGCAAGAAAAACGATAAAAAATACACTAAAAAGTAAAAGTTTTGTTTGAGATTTTAGTTATGATGCTTGAAAATAGATGGCGCTATAAGTGAAAATCTAAGCAATTAGAATTCCAAGTGCGCTTAACAGTTCTTTTCGAAACATACCAAACTGATGTGAATTTACCAAACTGATTTTATTTTTTTTCCAAATCTAATTTTTCAATAGATTAATATTTTATTGCCAACGGAGTAGGACAATTGTACAAAATTTCAGATCTGAAGCTAATCAGAGATGTAGATAAAAACTGATTTCAAAATTTCAACTGACGCACAAATGAAGTTTAATAAAAGCGTTTAAAAAAAGGTGATTAAAATCGGTCAAATTCTATTTTAATGAATTTTCAAATTTTTTTTTTTTTTATATTATTTTTTTTTTTTATTTTTGTTTTTATTTTTCTGAGGTTTTTTTTTTGTTTTTTCTGTTTTTATTTTTTTTTTTTTTTTTATTTTTCTTTTTCCTTTTTTTTTTTTTTCATTTTTTTTTTTTTTTTTTTTTTTTTTTTTTTTTTTTTAATTTTTTTTTTTCCTTAAATATAAATGCAATGATTTAAAACAATACCTCTTAAGGTAGCTTCCTACATTTAAGCTTAGTTATGGTGGCAAGGAAAGTATTTTATTCTGAAAAAAATTGGTGTAGGTTGAATATTTAAGAAAAAGTTTCAATATAATGAACATTAGTTCTGTGGGTCTCCACCAGATTTCAGCAATTTAGATGTACTCTGACAACATGGTAACTTTCAAAAATGAAAATCGTTTGAATCTTGAAGAGAATGTTGAAATAGTAATTCTCATGACGCATAATACAAAATTAATAAATAAAAAAAATCTGATATGTACACCATATGTCTTCTTCTCCACTTATTATATCACGCATTTTTTTTATTATTTTGTATGATCCGACATCAACATTGCCAATTGCACGTTGTATTCAACGGTCAAAGAAGATTTTGTTTCTCGAGAGCTCTAAGTACTTCTCTCTGTCGGAGATTCAAAGCCTTAATTAATTAACTGTTCAATTGGTAATTCTCATGACTCATAAAACAAAATAAATAATTTTAAGAATCTGATGTGTACACCATATGTCTTCCTTCTCCACCTATTATATCACACATTTTTTTTATTTTGTATCATGCGACATCAACATTACCAATTGCATATTGTACTCAACGGTCAAAGAAGATTTTATTTTGAGAGCTCTAAGTACTTCTCTCCGTCGGAGATTTAAAGCCTTAATATTTATTAAATTCAGGCATTTCTTTATATAGATATTTCTTTCGAAACCAAAATTGTTCAAGATTACAATACATTTGTACTCTACCAGGCAGTAATAAACAATAAAAGTTCAAAATCACCTATCTGAAAAAATATATTATTATAATTGTTTTTTAAACGCACTTTAAAATATTGTTTCAGCTGTTTAAAAGGCATTGATAAGAATTAATTTGCATTAATGTAAGTTATATTCAAAATTTTCGTTATAAAAATGCAGATCACATTCAATTGATATATCTTTCGAAATCAAAATTATTCAAGATTACAATACATTTTTACTCTACCAGGTCGTAAAACAATAAAAATTCAAAATTACGTATCTGAATTAGTATATTATTATAATTGTTTTTAAATGCACATTAAAACATTGTTTCAACAGTTTAAAAGACATTGATAAAAATAAATTATCATTAATGTACGTCATATTCAAATTTTTTATTATGAAATTGCAGATCGCATTCAATAGAAAATGAACACAACTAGACTTTACAATAGTCCTAAATGAAAGTTTCAACATTTTACTGCTAATCGTTTTTCAGCTATCCCTCACAATGTTAATACACATTACATTGAGATTTTTCTTTACATATGGGCGGATTGCAATCAAAAAGGCATGTTGTGAAATTAGACTTTATAATAGTCAATACAAAAATTTCATCATTCTACGTCTTATCGCTTTTGAGTTATGCTCAAAGCTTTAACGTAACTTATATTGTAATTTTTCGTAATGTAGAGTGCAGATTGCAATCAAAAGAGGAGGAGAAAAACCAGGTATTATATTAAGCTTAAATATAAGATTTCTACCTTCTATGGCTGATAGTTTTCAATATGCTCCAGAGATTTAGTAACATTATATTTTATATTTTCGTTATATAGAGTGCATGTTGCAATCAAAAACAGAAAAAACAACTAGATGTTCTAATAGACTTAAATACAAAATTTACAATTACGGCTGACAGTTTTCACGTTCTGCCCCACACGTTTGTATACGTTATATTGAAAATTATTGTTAGATAGATTTGGGAATGCAATTTTAAAGAAGAGGAGGACAAGTAGATAATATATTAGTGTTAAATACACGATTTGAACCTACGGCTAATAATTTATTTAGTTATATCCAACAGCATTAATGTACGTTATATTGAAATTTCCAGTTATATGAGTGAAAGATCCAATCAGAAGAGAAGCTGAACTAGATGTTATATTATTCTTAATAACAATATTTTCACTTTCTAAGGCTAAAAGATTTTGTTTACTGATACCCAGCAGAATTAAAATACTTTATTTTAGAATTCTAGTAAATATATACGTTACATTCAAATTTTTCGTTATATACAGAGTAGACTGGAGTCAAAACATAGGTGCATAACAAGATGTTATAATAGTCCTAAATATAAAACTGCAACATTTTCCTGTTAATCGTGTTTGAGTTACGTTCCCGCAGCATTAATGTATGTTCTGTTGAAATTTTTTGATACATAGAGTTCGGGTATGAAAAGATAAGTAGCACAAGTACATGTTGTCATGTTTTTAAATTCAAGATGTCGATTTTCTACCTCTTAAAATTTTATAGTTATGACTCACAACGTAATGACTTGTTATACTGAAATGTTTCTATATATACAGCTCAGAATGAAACCAAAAGGGCAGATGGACAGTAGACGTTATACCAACCATTTGTCATATTTTTAAATTCAAGATTTCGGCCTAATACGTCTAATCACTTTGCAGTTATGCTTCACAATGTAATTACACATTATACTGAAATGTTTCTTTATATACAGCTAAGAATGAAACCAAAAGGGGAGATGAACAAGTAGACGTTATACCAAACATTTGTCATATTTTTAAATTCAAGATTTCGGCCTTCTACGTCTAATCACTTTGCAGCTATGCTTCAGAATGTAATTACACATTATACTGAAATGTTTCTTTATATACAGCTAAGAATGAAACCAAAAGGGGAGATGGACAAGTAGACGTTATACCAAACATTTGTCATATTTTTAAATTCAAGATTTCGGCCTTCTACGTCTAATCACTTTGCAGTTATGCTTCACAATGTAATTACATGTTATACTGAAATGTTTCTTTATATACAGCTGAGAATGAAACCAAAAGGGGAGATGGACAAGTAGATGTTATACCAACCATTCATAAAAGTTTTCGACCTTCTATGGGTAATATTATTTGAGTTATACTAGAGACATACGTACGTATGTACAGACCTCAAATGAAAACTAGTCAAAATTATGTCATTAATGTTCAAAAAGTATATTTGATATTTAAGATAAAGAATTCTTGTACATTCTAACACGCGCAACGTTGAAACTTTTCAAAATTCTGTCTTCAGGTATAGTCTATATAAGTAATTTCTTTGAAATATGAAATTTCGGGAATAGAGTACTACCTTTAACATTGTATATTGAAGTAAGTGATGCATACAATGATAGGTTTATAAGGAATTTTAGTAGTGTCCTCATCAAACTCTTTATTTAGCTTTAAGATGAGAGAGGACTTTGAGTTAGACGGAGTTTTAATGCAAAATATCTGAAAAGTTAGGATAAATTGTTTTATTAATAGTTGCATGCTGTAACGAATAAAAATTTTATACTAATAACAATTTGAAACTTCAAAAAATTTTTTTTTTTTAATTTTAGTATTATTTTAATTATTTTAAAAGAAATTCTAAATGCCTTTCCCTCTGAAATTTTTCTTATATCATGTAGAACAAAAGTTACTTAAAACTAATATTTCGGAACAACAACAAAAAAAAACTGTTTAGTTTAATAAACTTTTATAGACATTTTGTACACGAAAAAATGAATATTTTCAATTAGGCATGTTTGGATTTGTTTGGAGTGCTAGGTCTACTTTTTTGTTAAGTGTAGGTGAATATTTTCACTTTACTATTGTCTTTTTTTAATATAATTCCAAAATTGTTGACTAATAACTAAGTTTTATAGTAAAGATTAATGAGTAACTTGCAAATAAAAATAGACATATGACTAAAAAAGATGCTTAAGGAGAAGTTTTGATAAAAGATACTTTATAAAAAAAAATCAAATATTAATATTTTCTAATTTTTTTTCTTTTAAAATACTAATTTAATTTACATACGTACGTTAAAAAGGGCATAATGAATTACAAGTAAATTTAATAAGCATAAATTAACAAAATTAGTTTTGAAAAGCCACTGTCACCTTAAGTAGAAATTCCCAAACCTAATAAACATTCGATTAAGATAGCATTGATGGAAACCGTCTAAAGCAAATGAATGGAAAATGTTTAATAAAAGCTACTTCAAAAATAACTATTAATAATTTTTTATAATATATATATATATATCGGTTCCATTGATATCAATCACATTTACTGATATATGTTCCAAATAGAATACTAAATTTATAAACACATTGATTGAACATAAAAAAATAGTTTCGAAAATAAATCCACTGCCACATTTAAGCAAAAATTACCAATCCTAATAAGCCTTCTCAGAAGAAAACATTGAAGATAATAGTCTAAAGCAAACAATCCATGTTACTTTAATTTCAGTAGCTAAAAGTATTATTAAGATATTAATAAGATAAGATAAGATAATACTGAGTTTTGTTTATGAACATTTCAGATTAAATGGTCTCAAGACTATATTGATGCGTACAAATACAAGAAGATATTCGTTATATTAAATGGATTAAAAGATCTTTCCGGCTATATTCCGCTGATATTTTTTACATTTATATATATACTGGATATCTAGTTTTTAATTAAAATATACAATGTTCATTAGTTTTTAATCCTCTTTATTAGAATGCAATATTTATATAAACTCTTGGGTGCTAGTTAGTTATATTAAAGGGATTATAAAAGAATTTTTAAGGCATCCATTTAGCGGAGCTTTTTTCAACTTATAAATTGTGATGCCAGTTTTTCAATAAAAATATATAATGTTCATTATAATTAAAATATTTTTATAGTGAGCTTTTTTATCATCTGTATAAGAATGCAAAAATTAGATTAAGTTTTGAAAGTAGGATATCAGGAAATATTTTGCATTATTTTTTCGAGGTCTTCCACGAATATTATAAAGGAGACTATATCTTTACAGTATAGAGTATTTAAAATCCAAGCATATATTATTTATTCTTAACTCATATAGGGAACTAATAAAACAAAAAAGTAACCCACTGTACCGATGTTTTTTCCCACAATGGTCAGCACGTGCATACACAGATGTTGACTAAATTTCCAAGAAGAATTTAGGTGCAGCTGTTGACTTCGAGTTTTAGTGGGGACCCTTGTGGAGGAGTTATAGCTCACGGAGTGGCACAAGTGTAACGGTCAAGCCTAGACAGGGAAGTAGCCGTGAGATATGGGAGCAGGGACTAAGCAATAATGTCAACTTTTACCAAAGGGGTTTCTGTAATGATCCCACCTGCACGCCCGAAGGGGGCTGCAGATGGGGAAAATTTCACCAACAAGTGATTGGGACAGAGAAAAAAGGGGCGTTGAACCGAGATGTAAAGGTGTGGAAAAAAAGTCAGAAAAAGACTCTGTCGGGATTCAAGAGTTGCTGGACATCGAGATCCCGTGAGCAAGCCAGAGAGCCTGGGCCAGCAATCGATTCCCGAAACCGCATGCGTATTATCGGCACGCCAGCATAGACGCCCAGCAAAATAATGGTTGAACGCCCGCACCGACGTCCAGCATGTTGACATACCAGCCTGCTCCCCTGTAGTTACTGGAGGTAAACTTAATAGTATTCATATATTATTACCTAGGTCTCCTAATCTCTTCATAAAGAACACTATTTCAAGAGTATTGATGAATAGCAAAACCAAATATTTGCAGGTCATGTTAAAAACCAATTCAAGTGATGTATTAATTTGTAAATATTGTACATAATAAATGTTTTAGTTTAAATATTAGGTCTTTTCCTTTAATTCCATAGCGTATATTTTACTATGTTTTCCCTTTGAGAACGAACTCTGGTGTTTGTGTTGTAAGTATATTACAACACCTACATTTTTAAAAATTTAGTAAAAATAGTTAAATTATTTTATGTCATGATATATCTGTAGTCACATCAATACACGAAAATTCATGTCGCCGAATAGTTTGTTAATAGAATTACAAATAGTTTGTAAGCTTTTACGAGCACAAATTAAAAATAATAACAATATTGAAAAAAATATTCTTAATTTATGTTACTTGTAATCGTGATATATGATGCAATTAGTTAAATCTACCATAACTTTCGTTTTGGTTTTGAGATATGGCAAAAATAGTGGTTTCAAATATATAGAATGCTTGAGTGTATATAATATATGAATGTATAGAAATATTTAGCGTTCATTAAAAATATAAAGAGTCAAAATTTTAAGGATTTTAAAGTCATGAGATACTTTATCATTGGTAATAAATCAAAATTTCTAAAAAAATTAGAAAAAAGAGTTTTTAAAGTCTCTTGTAAATAGAATCTATAATTTGGGGAGCAAATAACACTTTTAGAAACATTAACATCCATTCTCAAAGTAATAAATCTTGCAAGTAAACGTATATGCTTAAAAATTGCTTTAAATTTGAGAAATAATGCATTTTATGCTACAGAACAAAATGCTTTAAAGGAATTCAGGAGCAGTTTCCAACTCCTGTTATATTGATGACGTAGGGTAAAAAATTCATCTAAAGATGCAATCAATTTGTTAATTTTAATAGAAACTCAGAGATTTAAATATAAGCATCGCATTTCGAATAGAAAATTTATTATGTAATATTCTAAACAATAAATCTTTTTATTTTTTAAAAATATTAAACATACGTCTAAAGATTTGAATTTAAATGATCTATTACAATGGTAGTTTTAAAGCTGATTATTGTACCCTTTTTTCATGTTGCTAAATTTTCCTGTTGACAAAAATTTAAATATCGAAAATGGTGGTGGCTTATGTCTGTGGTCCAGATTCGAAATAAAATTAATGTCTGATCTGAATTTTTTTTGGATTTAATAACACATTAACACACTATATAATATTTACAACTGATTCAAAAAAGGGGACAAATAATGCTAAAAACATTTGAGGTCAAAATTTGAACGAAGAATCAACATTCGTTCATCATATTCTTTGCATTTATTATAGTTCAAATTTTTTCGATATTAAAAATTTTTATGAAATTTTTTAGATTTTTTATTAAAATCTTTGTTGCAATTCTCTTACTGAATCCATAGGAAATCTTTGTAATTTATTTTTTCCTTTTAAAATATTTACTCATTCAATTTAAATCAATAAATAGCAAGGAAACGTTTTCGTTTGAACTAAAAACAATAATAATAATTATTATTATCTTATTTTTATTTACTTTAACATTTTTCTGGAAACGACATTTTAATAGAAACTCAGAGATTTAAATATAAGCATCGCATTTCGAATAGAAAATTTATTATGAAATATTCTAAACAACAATTTTTTTATTTTTAAAAAATATTAAACGTAAGTCTAAAGATTTGAGTTTAAATTAGCTATTACAATGGTAGTTTGTATAGCTGGTTATTGTACCCTTTTTTCATGTTGCTAAATTTTCCTGTTGACAAAAATTTAAATATCGAAAATGGTGGTGGCTTATGTCTGTGGTCCAGATTCGAAATAAAATTAATGTCTGATCTGAATTTTTTTTAGATTTAATAACACATGAACCCATTATTATATAATATTTACAGTTGATTTAAAAAAGGGAGACAAAATAATCACAAATAATGCTAAAAACATTTGAGGTCAAAATTTGAACAAAGAATCAAAATATCAATGAAAAATATTCAATAAAAATTTTACAGTATTCATATTTTTAACCATAGATGTTTAAACGAGTGTGGCAGAGCTGCCAAAATTGGGAAATTCTAGATCTTTAAAAACTATTTCCACAACATAAATTGTACAATATTTAGAACAATTATACTATGCATTTTTATTACATATATTCACTTCATATCATATAAAAAAGCTGATCACTTAGACATAAGCCAGCTGTATTAGCATTTCCATCTTCAGAATGGTATCAATAGATTAAGTGAATGTTTGTAATTTTTGTAACAATAAGAAACATTCTGCATTTGAGGTAATCATTGAGTCAGCATGTTGCAGATTTTTTTATATTATATTGTATGTAATATATACTGCACATCATGGATAGCTTTTTCTACTTTTTATTTAGTTGTAACGCGTAGATATTTATTCTGTCTACCATCAAATTTTAAACATAGGTTTCAGAGCTGTTAATCCACCAGATTTTCGAAAATCATCCCTTGTTGCTACTTTATGTTTCATTTAAGCAGACCAATTTCTTTTTTAGACTTAAAACACATATAATAACACACTATATAATATTTACAGTTGATTTAAAAAGGGAGACAAAATAATCACAATAATGCTAAAACATTTAAAGTCAAAATTTGAACGAAGAATCAAAATATGAATGAAAGAATATGCAATAAAAATTATACAGCATTCATATTTTTAACCATAGATATTTAAACGAGTGTGGCAAGACTGTCAAAATCGGGTAATTGTAGATCTTTAAAAACTATTTCCACAATATAAATTGTACAATATTTAGGGCAATTATGTTCTGAAATTTTATTACGTATATTCATTTCATATCATGTAAAAATATTGATCACTTAGATATAAGCCAGCTGTATAAGCATTTCCATCTTTAGAATGGTATCAGTAGATTAAGTGAATGTTTGTAATTTTTGTAACAATAAGAAACATTCTGCATTTGAGGTAATCATTGAGTCAGCATGTTGCAGATTTTTTTATATTATATTGTATGTAATATATACTGCACATCATGGATAGCTTTTTCTACTTTTTATTTAGTTGTAACGCGTAGATATTTATTCTGTCTACCATCAAATTTTAAACATAGGTTTCAGAGCTGTTAATCCACCAGATTTTCGAAAATCATCCCTTGTTGCTACTTTATGTTTCATTTAAGCAGACCAATTTCTTTTTTAGACTTAAAACACATATAATAACACACTATATAATATTTACAGTTGATTTAAAAAGGGAGACAAAATAATCACAATAATGCTAAAACATTTAAAGTCAAAATTTGAACGAAGAATCAAAATATGAATGAAAAATATTCAATAAAAATTTTACAGTATTCATATTTTTAACCATAGATGTTTAAACGAGTGTGGCAGAGCTGCCAAAATTGGGAAATTCTAGATCTTTAAAAACTATTTCCACAACATAAATTGTACAATATTTAGAACAATTATACTATGCATTTTTATTACATATATTCACTTCATATCATATAAAAAATATTGATCACTTAGATATAAGCCAGCTGTATAAGCATTTCCATCTTTAGAATGGTATCAGTAGATTAAGTGAATGTTTGTAATTTTTGTAACAATAAGAAACATTCTGCATTTGAGGTAATCATTGAGTCAGCATGTTGCAGATTTTTTTATATTATATTGTATGTAATATATACTGCACATCATGGATAGCTTTTTCTACTTTTTATTTAGTTGTAACGCGTAGATATTTATTCTGTCTACCATCAAATTTTAAACATAGGTTTCAGAGCTGTTAATCCACCAGATTTTCGAAAATCATCCCTTGTTGCTACTTTATGTTTCATTTAAGCAGACCAATTTCTTTTTTAGACTTAAAACACATATAATAACACACTATATAATATTTACAGTTGATTTAAAAAGGGAGACAAAATAATCACAATAATGCTAAAACATTTAAAGTCAAAATTTGAACGAAGAATCAAAATATGAATGAAAGAATATGCAATAAAAATTATACAGCATTCATATTTTTAACCATAGATATTTAAACGAGTGTGGCAAGACTGTCAAAATCGGGTAATTGTAGATCTTTAAAAACTATTTCCACAATATAAATTGTACAATATTTAGGGCAATTATGTTCTGAAATTTTATTACGTATATTCATTTCATATCATGTAAAAATATTGATCACTTAGATATAAGCCAGCTGTATAAGCATTTCCATCTTTAGAATGGTATCAATAGATTAAGTGAATGTTTGTAATTTTTGTAACAATAAGAAACATTCTGCATTTGAGGTAATCATTGAGTCAGCATGTTGCAGATTTTTTTATATTATATTGTATGTAATATATACTGCACATCATGGATAGCTTTTTCTACTTTTTATTTAGTTGTAACGCGTAGATATTTATTCTGTCTACCATCAAATTTTAAACATAGGTTTCAGAGCTGTTAATCCACCAGATTTTCGAAAATCATCCCTTGTTGCTACTTTATGTTTCATTTAAGCAGACCAATTTCTTTTTTAGACTTAAAACACATATAATAACACACTATATAATATTTACAGTTGATTTAAAAAGGGAGACAAAATAATCACAATAATGCTAAAACATTTAAAGTCAAAATTTGAACGAAGAATCAAAATATGAATGAAAGAATATGCAATAAAAATTATACAGCATTCATATTTTTAACCATAGATGTTTAAACGAGTGTGGCAGAGCTGCCAAAATTGGGAAATTCTAGATCTTTAAAAACTATTTCCACAACATAAATTGTACAATATTTAGAACAATTATACTATGCATTTTTATTACATATATTCACTTCATATCATGTAAAAATATTGATCACTTAGATATAAGCCAGCTGTATTAGCATTTCCATCTTCAGAATGGTATCAATAGATTAAGTGAATGTTTGTAATTTTTGTAACAATAAGAAACATTCTGCATTTGAGGTAATCATTGAGTCAGCATGTTGCAGATTTTTTTATATTATATTGTATGTAATATATACTGCACATCATGGATAGCTTTTTCTACTTTTTATTTAGTTGTAACGCGTAGATATTTATTCTGTCTACCATCAAATTTTAAACATAGGTTTCAGAGCTGTTAATCCACCAGATTTTCGAAAATCATCCCTTGTTGCTACTTTATGTTTCATTTAAGCAGACCAATTTCTTTTTTAGACTTAAAACACATATAATAACACACTATATAATATTTACAGTTGATTTAAAAAGGGAGACAAAATAATCACAATAATGCTAAAACATTTAAAGTCAAAATTTGAACGAAGAATCAAAATATGAATGAAAGAATATGCAATAAAAATTATACAGTATTCATATTTTTAACCATAGATGTTTAAACGAGTGTGGCAGAGCTGCCAAAATTGGGAAATTCTAGATCTTTAAAAACTATTTCCACAACATAAATTGTACAATATTTAGGGCAATTATGTTCTGAAATTTTATTACGTATATTCATTTCATATCATGTAAAAATATTGATCACTTAGACATAAGCCAGCTGTATTAGCATTTCCATCTTCAGAATGGTATCAATAGATTAAGTGAATGTTTGTAATTTTTGTAACAATAAGAAACATTCTGCATTTGAGGTAATCATTGAGTCAGCATGTTGCAGATTTTTTTATATTATATTGTATGTAATATATACTGCACATCATGGATAGCTTTTTCTACTTTTTATTTAGTTGTAACGCGTAGATATTTATTCTGTCTACCATCAAATTTTAAACATAGGTTTCAGAGCTGTTAATCTATTAGATTTCCAAAAATCATCCCTGTTTGTTACTTTATGTTTCATTTAAGCAGACCAATTTCTTTTTTAGACTTAAAACACATATAATAACACACTATATAATATTTACAGTTGATTTAAAAAGGGAGACAAAATAATCACAATAATGCTAAAACATTTAAAGTCAAAATTTGAACGAAGAATCAAAATATGAATGAAAGAATATGCAATAAAAATTATACAGTATTCATATTTTTAACCATAGATGTTTAAACGAGTGTGGCAGAGCTGCCAAAATTGGGAAATTCTAGATCTTTAAAAACTATTTCCACAACATAAATTGTACAATATTTAGAACAATTATACTATGCATTTTTATTACATATATTCACTTCATATCATATAAAAAAGCTGATCACTTAGACATAAGCCAGCTGTATTAGCATTTCCATCTTCAGAATGGTATCAATAGATTAAGTGAATGTTTGTAATTTTTGTAACAATAAGAAACATTCTGCATTTGAGGTAATCATTGAGTCAGCATGTTGCAGATTTTTTTATATTATATTGTATGTAATATATACTGCACATCATGGATAGCTTTTTCTACTTTTTATTTAGTTGTAACGCGTAGATATTTATTCTGTCTACCATCAAATTTTAAACATAGGTTTCAGAGCTGTTAATCCACCAGATTTTCGAAAATCATCCCTTGTTGCTACTTTATGTTTCATTTAATTTGTCGATTTAACAGTCTTATGACCCCTTCCGAATCAATGGAATTCCATATAATTAAATTATACATATGATTTTGTGCAGCTTAACACTTGAACAAACACGTTTGCCAAAAGGATATATAGATGTATAATATTTAGAGGAAATCGGCATACCGTTTCCTTAATGATTTTCTTTTAACGAAGAACATTTAATGATAAAATGATAAAAACTTTTTAAGATAACATACGCGCAACACACACACACACACACACAAAAAAAAAAAAACACAATTTGTGAAAAATCAAGTTAAAGCTTTTTAAGTTAAATTTCTTTACAGTAAACACCTGATATGCTTTTATTCGTTTTGAATTAAAACCTTAATATCTTAATATTGGAAAGTTTTTAAGCGGATTGTTTTAAAATGTTCAGAACTGAATTCCTTTTCACATATGTTTTTTTTTTCTGAAAAATTTAATTTTTTGTCGATTTAACAGTCTTATGACCTTTTAAGGTTCCGAATCAATGAAATTCCATATAATTAAATTATGCTTATGATTTTGTGTAGCTTAACACATAAATAAACACGCTTGTCAAAATGATATAGAGATATATAATATTTAGAGGAAATCGGCATACCATTTCCTTAATGGTTTTCTTTTAACGACGAACATTTGTTGATAAAATGTTAGAAACTTTTTGAGATAACATGCGTGCAACACACACACACAAAAACAAAATTTGTGAAAAATCAAGTTAAATTTTTGTAAGTTAACTTTCTTTACAGTAAAGAGTTGACATGTTTTTATTCGTTTTGAATTAAAACCTGGATATCTCCTTAATATTGGGAAGTTATGAAGCGAATTATTTTAAAATGTTAAGAACTAAATTCCTTTTCACATGTTTTTTTTCTGAAAAATCTAATTTTTTGTCGATTTAACAGTCTTATGACCTTTTAAGGTTCCAAGTCAATGAAATTATAATTAAATTATACGTATGATTTTGTGTATCTTAACACATAAATAAACACGCTTGTCAAAAGGATATATAGATATATAATATTTAGAGGAAATCGGTATACCATTTCCTTAATGGTTTTCTTTTAACGAAGAACATTTTCTCAAAACGTTATTATCTTTAAACGGTACTTTTTTAAACAAAATGTTTTAAATTTTACCAAGACTCCATTCTCGACCAATATTTTGATGAATGGTTAATCAATAATTCCCTTCCCCTTTCGCTATTATTCACTTTTATATGGTTTATGGACTCCCATAAATGTCAGCAAAATGTCACCATTCTACACTGTTCCATTCTATTACTTTTCTCTCTCCCTTTTTATCCTCGCATATAAATTTTTAAAATAGGTTTAGTCATTTAAACTTATGAAAAAATGATCCTGTGTTATATGGAATTAAAAAATAATTTTTGACATTAATGCTTTTCGTTGATTAATAATTTAAACATTTTTGCGTTTATAAACAAACCCATACCACGTGCTTTGAAAACTTAATTTTTATTCTATCGTTTAAATAAAATTGTTGAAGAAAATAAAAAATTAAACTATTTATTATAGTCTTGAATAGATTTTCGATATGAAATTATTTTTTTAATTAATAGGAGACTCAATTAGTCATAATAGCTTTCGTTTAAATTTTACAACATTCTGTGTATTGAATGCTTTGTAACGATGAATGAAATAAGTTTTTTGCTATTTACACCTATGTAAAACTGATCATGTATTAAATACAAATAAAATATTTTTAATTCAAATTCATATTAGGTAATTCATGTTAAAGTTAAAAATTAAAGAGCTTAATGTGTACTTTAAAAACGTAATTATTATTTTGTTATTTAAATATCAGTGTTAAAGAACATAAAAAGAAACTATTAAATTTTCATGAATATGTATTTATTCAATACTACCCTAAATATATTAATTAAATAGTAACTATATTAAACGTAATAATATTTAGTTAAATTTTAATCAGTTTCATCTAGGGATTAAAAAGTAAAAGTTTTCACTGTTTAAACAAAAGAAAAAAATTAACTTTTATTAAATACAATAAATTATAAATTTTGTTAAAAAATTTTTTTCGTTCATTAATTAATTTAAATAATTTTACATTATGAACATTATGAAATGTAGACTAAGTACCCTGATAATTTAATTTTTTTGGTGATTAAAATGTTAAAAATATAAAATTCGATTTTTTCTTTCTAGAAGGGGTATTCAATACGACCTTAAAAATTGTTAATAGAAGACTAAACCAGAAATAATAATTTTTGCTTAAATTTTTAAATTTTTATAACATTTTGTACTTTAAATTATCTTTATTCTTTAAAGAAAAGTAGCTATCTTAATTTAAATCCATAAGAAAGTGATCCAGACAAAATATTTAAAATAGTCCTTAAAAACATTTTGCCTTTTTCATTTTCATATCTGTCTGACGTTGTTTTTTCAGATTGTTTTAGACATTAAGTATAAAAAACGAGAAACAAGATTTGGGGGGAGTCTCGGGTTAAAATCAACATATCCAGGGCACTATCTTAACAAGATCTCAATACATACAATTTTATGTTTCTGATTTATTTTAATGAACGCTATTTTTAATCAAACCTTTAGTTATTTTATTTATATTGCATTACAAATAAATTTTACTTTTAGTTTACTAATATTTTGTCCACTTACATAAAATGAAAAAATATATTTTGATTGTTAATAAAGTTTTTTATTTATTTTTATTTTATCGTTATTTTTTTACAAGGGTGACACCATTTCACAAACATTGTTACATAGATGAGGGAACACTGATTAAGAGATTTAAAGCTTTGTGCACATATAAATTAAACTATAACTAAATAGCTTAAACTAAAATTATTAAACATCAGATAATTCTTTATTCAATAATTTTTATTATTTCTAAATATGTTTCTCGTTTTGAATTTTTAATATGTATCATAATTTCAAATTGTAACTATTTAAAAAAACGTTTTTTGAAAATATTTAGGTATTACAGTGTTGACTGATTAAACAGTTAATTTATAGAAAAAGGTTTTATTTCTCTATTTTGAATTTTCATGAAATACTCAGACATTCCTAAGCAGAAATTTTTCATTAATTACAAATCAAAATTTAAAATGGGCTCACAGATTAATTTTAGCTTTTGAGTGTTTACTAAAAGGTTTATAGTAATTCATAAAAACTTAAGTTGAAAGCTGTAAATTAAAACTAAAGAAACATTTTTAGTAATTTAATGTTTTAAAAAGCATCTGATTTTCATTTTTTAAAAATTGGACCAATTTAGTTATACGTCAATACACATGTTAAGATAACTTCACAGAGCTACATATTCAATTTACAAAAGTACTTTATAATGTCCTCCACCTTTTTATATAATATTAGTAAATAGTCGGAGACACAAAAATATTGAACAAATGATATTTTTAGTTTTTATATTTTAGATGAAAAGAACAGTACAAACTTTTGTAAATAAAATAAAACAAACCATATACTTTTACGATAGTTACAAAACGAGATACATAATTTTTGGTTTATAAATTTACCATTCTCTCTTTAAAGGGTAAAAGCCCTTGTAAAATGGTCTCGTATATAATTTATTCTGTGTGCTAAGCAACCATAAATAGGTAAATTTGAATGAATATATATATTAGTGTTAAATACACGATTTTGACATACGGTTAATAATTTATTTAGTTATGTCCCACACCATTAATGTACGTTATATTGAAATTTTCCGTTATATAAGTGAAAGTTTCATTCCGAAGAGAGGCAAAACTAGATGTTATAATATTTTTAATTACAATATTTTCACTTTCTACAGCTATAAGTTTTTGTTTACTGATACCCAGCAGAATTAAAATACTTAATTTTGGAATTCCAGTAAGTATATATGTTACATTAAAATTTTTCGTTAAATAGAGACTAGATTGGAGTCAAAAGGATAGGTGCATAACAAGATGTTATAATAGCCTTAAATATAAAACTGCAACATTTTAACATTTTACTGCTAGTCGTGTTTGCGCTACGTTTCCGAAGCAATAATGTATGTTCTGTTGAAATTTTTCGATTTATAGAGTACGGGTTGCAATGAAAAGATAAGTAGCACAAGTACATGTTGTCATGTTTTTAAATTCAAGATGTCGATTTTCTACCTCTTAAAATTTTATAGTTATGACTCACAACGTAATTACTTGTTATACTGAAATGTTTCTATATATATAGCTGAGAATGCAACTGAAAAAGGAGATGGACAAGTAGACTGACAAGTTATTCCAACCATTCATAAAATTTTTCTATCTTCTATGGGTAATATTATTTGAGTTATGAAAGAGACATACATACAGACGTCAAATGAAAACTAGTCAAAACTATGTCAGGAATTTTCAAAAAGTATATTTGACGTTATTATTTCAGTAGTGTCCTCATCAAACTCTGTATTCAGTTTTAAGGTATATTATTAGTACGTGGGAGTCTAACAACATGGTTTATTTGTGGGTGCAAAAATAACATTATATACAGGAAAACGAAGCCGAATGTTCTTGTCTACTACCGGTTTTTACATCAGTCGATCCGGAACCATAGAACGGGAAGTTTGATTAAAAAAATCAATTTAGATTTAAATTAACTTTTTATTCATCCTTGCGAAAATGATATTCTATATATTTATATTTATATATTACATATATTTATATTTATATATTACATATATTTCTATTTATATATTTGTTTATTTGTCTATTTATATATTTGTTTATATATTTCAATATAAAATATGAAAAATTGGTTAAAAATTAAATAATTTTCGATCTATTGAGTATTTACTAAATTTACGAGCAAAACTCCCGCTCCCGGTACAATTCCGCTGCCAAATGTACCAGCGCACAGTGTGTTATTATATTAAAGATTTTAATACTTTAAATTTTAAAAACTTAAGCAATTTCTATTTGCTAGAGATAAAAAATTAGAGAACTATTATTGTTAAAAAAGTAGAATTTTATTTCCCAAACCCTTTTAAAAGAAATAAAAATTGACTTTATTATCTCATTAACTGTTTGTTCTATATTACTTTAAATTTGTTAATGAATTGAAAACCAAACCGGACATATTAATTTTCGCTTCATAATAAGTTTCGCTTAAATTTCGCAACATTCTGTACATCGAATCCCCTTTAATGCTTTATATAAAGTCTCGTAGAATTATTCGAAAACCTTTCATATGAAATGCATTACACATTCATTTTGAAACAGGCTATTATTCAGAAATCTTTCGTCAGAAATGTGATTTACAATCGCATAAATTGGAAAGCATCGAATTAATTTCGGTACCATTTTCCTTAATAATGCATCATGATAACAATTAAACTACCGTTACCATCTGAAAAAGCCAAAAGTTAGGCCTCTGAAAACAATTAATATAATACAAAAACATAATAATTAGTATATCATTAATTTTCATAAAATGTTTAAAGATATTTTATATAGTTGTGTAAATAAATTATGGTTTGTTATCAATGGGTTGTCCAGAAAACGTTCTTTAAGGGAACGAAAAAGATGGAAGTAGAAAGTTTGTTCTTAAAGTAGCATATTTATTACTATTACATTCTAAACTTTTAGATGTTTTTTATTAATTTTCACAACACAAATCAGTACGTCGAATCTATAATAGCATAATATATTACTATTATTACTATAAATAATTATTATAAATTATTGCTATAAATATTTACTATAAGATTATGAAAGATTATTACTATAAATAATTACTATAAATTATTGCTATAAATATTTACTATAGGATTATGAAAGATTATTACTATAAATAATTACTATAAATTATTCCTATAAATATTTACTATAAGATTATGAAATATTATTACTATAAATTATTGCTATAAGTATTTACTATAAGATTATAAAAGATTATTACTATAAATAA
>CM063503.1:45416284-45451284 GCA_032207245.1 Pardosa pseudoannulata | reverse complement strand
AATCCGTTTCAAAGAACAAATTTCTGTAGTTTTCACTTCAAGGTTCCCTGTGTGATCAGAAGAAGGTTAAATTCCTTTAACAATAACTTTGCAAGTTAGTAGCTAACTTGTAGATCAAGAATGAATATATCATTATGAAGTTAACAAGTTTTTTTTTTAATCAAAAATATAATTTTAGGTGAAATAATATCAAGAGGAGAGATATTGTTACAAATTCTTTTGTAGTTTCCTTAGAATATACCTCTCGAAATAATTATGTGAGTGGAATTAAAATTTTACAGTCGTCATTAATTATCTATCATCTGTTTCATAAAGGAACAAGGTGAATTTTGCATATACTTCTTACACAAAATTATATTTACGGTGAAAATAAATCTAACACTGTCCAACTGTAAGAAACGTATACTATCAAGAGGAGAGATATTGTTACAAATTCTTTTGTAGTTTCCTTAGAATATACCTCTCGAAATAATTACCTGAGTGGAATTAAAATTTTACAGTCGTCATTAATTATCTATCATCTGTTTCATGAAGGAACAAGGTGAATTTTGCATATACTTCTTACACAAAATTATATTTACGGTGAAAATAAATCTAACACTGTCCAACTGTAAGAAACTTCTCAATGGGGGGAAGCTGCGAAAAGGTACCTATTACAGTTTCTCCAGAAAGAGATGGTTCCCAGTTTACATTTCATTGTTGTTTTTGTTTCTGATGTCCCTTGGTCAAACCAAACACGATTAAGCCATATGATACTCATATTAAAGCAAAGGGGTGGACATTTCCTTTTAACTAGCACCGCTGGGGGGATGTACGGCTTATGCTCAGGTGGGTCCTTGTAATTAGGAAGCAGAGACCAAGCAGAAGACCCATAGGTTTGACCTACAACCCCCAGAAGTATTGGTTGAGAACTTGGAGGACATTGTGACCAGGGATATATTTTAAGTACCCTAGTCACCTTTAACGAACCCAGCCGATCTTAGATCAACTCGGGCTCCGAATCCGCAAAACTCCAGTTACAAGAGAGTGCCTTTGCCAACTGCGCTACTGCGGCTCTTGCATAGCATGCAAATTTTGCCGCATAAAGAAACTTAGCCAACGAGCTCAGTGGCCGAATGGTCAAAGCGCGCGATCCAGATCCGAAGATTGTGGGTTCGATGCTTGCCATGGCGGTTTATCCAAAGTACGGATTTTTAATTTATTGTTTCCTCGTGTTCTTGAACATTCTAAATCTTTCTTTAATATGTAAATTAGTTATTTGTCGAATATTCTGCTCGGGTATAAAAGCTGATACCTACTAGTTGTAGGCAATTTCTCGATCTTGTTAAGTTGCGAGTTGCTACTTAGATTCAATAAAATCTTCTGTTAAGTTAAACGGTGTGTTCATTCGAATCTTCGTGACAATATTATGTATAAAGCATGTATCTTTCAAATTAAAAGTGCTTTCGAAAATTCAACAGAAATTCTGTTCAAGTTTTTTGACATTATATACCTATTTAGTTACTAAATAATCTTTTAAATATCCCTTTCCAAAGATAACTAATCCTTTTACAAGGATGTCTCTCTCAGTAAAAATTGATAATCTTGAACAATATGGCATATTATAAAATCCAAGCATATATTATTATATAATCTAAGAAAATTTCTATATATATTTAAACAAACGTAACGTATGCAGTAAAAGTGATTTTATTAAAATAACTTATCAGGTATTTTCAATGTCTCTAGAAAAATAGTTTAGTATTTATGTCTTGAAACTTTAAAGAGATACTGAATACGAGGAACACCTTAAGATATACCATTTTTAAATATATTCTTTTAAAATATCTTACGTTTTGCTTATATGCATTGTACAAGTCATTAAATAACTGTAATTTTCAACAGGAACTATAAAAACATTTTTATAAATCTAATTTATTTTTTGATGAATGCTTATTCCATAGTGAACAGTACATAATAAGATATTGAGTCATCAAATACACAAATTAAAATTGAAAATGACTGATTATCATTTTACATTAGTATAACCTAGATTGTGTGACGTAGGCATGCTGTAATATTTTGAATGTTTAAAATAATGCTTCAAATTCAGATATTTATCTTCCGTATCCTAATTTTTTTAACGATATTTTGGATATTTTTGGAAGATATTTTAAAACGGCTCAAGAATTTAAAAATTAACCTTTTAGAAAGAGTTGATTTACATATTATCTCAGATTAAGAATTTAAATAAATCAAAAACGATTACAGCTATTTGAAACAGCTTCTATGCTAAGCCATCTTTTAGGTTCTTGAAAAAACGATTTATGTAGTTTGCCTGTAGGCTAATTGGGCAATTTACGTTACAACACGTATCTACTAATTTTCCATATTTTTTCTTTATATTAGATTGCAGTGTTTATAACACATGGCTGTGGTAGTCCATTGCAGATTGGATTGTATTAAAGTTTGCTAGGGCAGCATATTTCACTACACGGATCCATTCATATTTTCATCTTCTCTTTCTAGTTTGCAGAATTTTTAACATATGACATTGAAGTGAATTTTTTAGTTTTTTTTTATATAAAAAGATTTCTGTTGTAGTTAATTCCTTTTTAATGCATAACACAGAAATGCGAAGGGACAGTACAGTTTAATACCGGAAGTAGCTTCCAGCTACTTCCGGTATTTTTTACAATTTCAACTGTACTGTCTAAATAGTACTAGGTAGACTGGGAATAGCTACCAGAAAAAAAACGGAAGTAGCAGGTAAACTGCATTTTCCGGTTGCAAGGACTAACCCAAAAGTTGATTAAAAACTGCAATTTTTGTATCATGAAGGACTCAAAATTGGGTTTCTCTATGTCACTCTGTAATCTAGTTTTGGTGCTCACATACACATACACATATATAATTCTATCTAAAATGGGTATATTTGGATTTAGGGAGGTCAAAAACATCAATCAAAATCTCGAGGTAAAATATTTTGACGATTGTAATTCTTTCCCTATACTACATATAAGAAAAAGTAAAAAGCGTACATGGTTTTGGTTTTAGTAGTTTTCTTTAATACAAGTAAATAAGTGAGTTTTATTTTCACATGTTCCGAATACTATTTTGTGGGTTTTTTATTAATTTGAATTTAATAATTTGAATACCATTCAAATTTGAATTTGTTCTCTACTGAAAACTTTTGAAAACCTTAGGAAACTTTTTCTCCACCTGCTATGCCATAAAATTTAAGATAAAGATATATTTGTGCTATTCTTTATGAATATTTTCTTAGATGTGATCAAGATTAACCTAAACAAACTAATTAGTCTCAAAAGCATCAAGTTGTAAATTACTACACTGCTCCTATGAAGGAAATAAAGTTGGGTCAATGACATAAAAGGATTTTAGTAGTATCCATCAATCATGCTGCATCAATGTCGCTGGTCATTTAAAATAAATGAAGGATTCCACTAAAACATTTCAGTTCCCATATTTTGAAGTTATTGATTGAAGCTTTCATATCGGACAAATTTGTTTAGTGTCCATAACACCGATTTTGAATCCACAGACATTTTATAAATGTCAAATTGCCTTTCAAATATTTAATAATTTAAAATTATACTTAGGATTAAAACATGACACATTTAAAATCCGTTAATATTAGAAATGTCGGTGTAGACAGATGCAAAGATAATTGTTTTTAAGGTGGATAAATTACAGGGAACGTACACAGGAAAAAAGTTCTTGTTTTCATAAAACCCTAAAAAGTAGCATAAAATTTCATCAAAAGGGAGAGAAAATTTTTTTTTTTTGAAAAATATTTTTTATTTACTTGACATTTTGTTAGTTGATTATATGATTGGTAGATATTTATTAATAAAATTTTTCTTATTATGAGTTAATGAACAAATCGAGAACAGTTAGATATATGGTCGAAGCTGCAGCGTTTCAGCTACCTGATAGCAACAGCCTTAGTTGTAAGGTTAACACAAATGGTAACTTGGTTGGAAAACTGGTTTTGAAGAAAAAATACGCTCAGATATTCCATTTCTGTAGAAGATACATGTAACTACGGTTGAAAACACCGGATGTTGGTAGAGGTTTATGGAAAGACTGTAATGTCTCTTCAGCATGTCGCAGAATGGTATCGCAGGATGGTATAGTCATCGACGACTTCTGGGATATCCTAGAGTAAGCTCCCTAGAACCAGGACCTTTCGCCTGTCTTTAAAATACATTTTACTTGAGACCTGTAAATATATAATATTAATAAGTATTTTGCTAGAACTTTTCTAGGAATTTTGCAAATTAAACTTGTCTCGATATTCATTGTAAAAGTGAAAATTTTCCAATATTCTGTACTGCTTATTTCCCTGAAGTGTTTTCTGATGTTTCGTGGATGGGTGTTTTTCTCTCTTTTCTTTTTAACCTTGGCGGCTATAATTCTTATTGGATTGGCCTCCGTGAAAAGAGTGAAAACTGCCCAGAACTCACTCGTAGCGATTTTTTTTCTCTTGAAGGATCATCTAGGAGGCCGACAATTTGTTTCAGACGAGGAGTTGAAATAGCTCGCAATAACGTGGATGAACCCTTTTGCTACGAGCCATGGTCAAAATACGAAAATGGCCGAATTTCTTCAACCGAGATTTTCACGAATTCCTTCCCCCCTAACCAGAACTTTATCATATACTATCTCTATTGAAAACAAATTTGTTCTGTCCATATTCTGTTTTTGCTCTTTCAACAGATAATCCTTTGTTCCTTTCACACCAATGACTCACTTGCTTCTTGGCTCTCCTATGTATATTTGTGTGCATCTAGACGCAGCAGATAAAATTTTTCGAAGTCTAAACTGCAGAATAGTATATGTTCTTCCCGATATCCAAAAGCATTAAAACTTCAGGCAGGTGGTTTTCCTGTTTTGGCAGGTAACAATACTTTATACATCATGATATGATGGGGGCAGGAAGTGAATATCTGTACTATGGGCTTATCGGCCAACTCTTCGTATTTTGCTTGCAAAACCGATTCAGTCGTTTTCGTAAAGAAGGAGTTAATATGCAAAGGCAATATTTGTAGCTGAAGGGAATAGCCAAACTCACCTCACGATGCAACAAGTTTCTAAATTTATATGGAAAATATGTTTAAAAACAACCTTTCATCAGTTTGCTGTATTCGGTATTTATTAAATGCCCATCTTTCCCTACTTTTTGACTAACATTACTTTTTGATCATCTCTCTTGCTATATATTCTTCAAAGGCTTAATAACTTATATTTGAATCAAATTTAACAAATATTCAAATAGTTATTCATCTAAGTAATTTAGTTGAATGAAACTTTATGGATTTTGTAATGTTATTTAAGAAAATAATTATTTTCCCTATGCAAGAGTATTTTTTGTTTGAAAATGTTTGAAGCATTTAGAGTGACTTATAAATATTTCTAGTATGTCATAACTTCAAAAGCCAGCAAAGTTACGTTTTAATTATGCTTCCATTATCCAAATTTTCATCTGTTATCTACTTGTTAACATGCTCTCTTATAATGTCCACATAACATGGTCGATTGCGTAAGAATTCCCCAACTCACATCTAGATCTGAATGCTTAGTAGTATTCACTGACAGAAAATGTATTTTAGCAACTGCTTCTATAGTAATACAGTCAAGTCAAATCTGTGTACGGATGGGGGAAATGCCAGGGCTGGTAGTTAAATAAATGTTAAAGCCCCTTTATATTTCCAGGTACGATACCATACTTAAGATTTAAGTTTTTGAATCTCAATAAGTCTGATTTAAAAAATATTAACTCAGATGTCAGAATTCATCGTTCGAAGCATTTAAATATTTAAAAAAGTTTATGGGAGTAAATTTAATCTTATTGCCAAAACAGTGTACCTACACCACAGAAAATAGTATATATATCTTAAAAATATTTCAAATGTTTTTGCCTAAAAGTTATCTTTCTATGATAAATTATAACTTATTTTTATTAAAATAGTAAAATTTTCCTAAATTTAATTAAAAACCGAAACTTATATTTCAGAAATAACCATGTTAAACTGATCAAGTGATAGATTTTTTTGTATGAGATGTAAGCATACTTTTGTCAATTATTGAGGATTCTGTGTACAAATTGTACTGATTAGAGTGCTATAGAATAGCAAAAATTGATAAAAACCATCTACTCAATCTCACAGAGGAAATAACATTGACTATAAGAGGTAATTCTTTATTACAATAAAAGTTATGCCTTGGTTTCTACTTTAAATTAATGTTGAATTACATTAAAAGAAAATTAGTCATTATTGTGTAAAAGTATAAGGTATCTTTTAACACATTGTGTTCGGGTATATTTCGCAGTGGAATTGTATCGTGAGCGGGCTTTTGCGCGTAAATTTAGTTATTCAGTTAAATCTCAATAGATCGAAAATTATTTAACTTTCTAACCAACTTTTCGTATTTTATATTAAAATATATATAAACAAATATATAAATAGAAATATATAAATAACAACCATAAGATTTTTGTAAACAAAAAATATATTTTTTAGTGGATAAATTTATAATATTATCGTAAATATGAAAAATCAAGTAAAAATAGTAGCATATAGTTTTAATTTTTTCCCGTTCTGTGGTTTCACATCGACTGATGTAAAAACTAGTTTTTATTTGTCTAAGTTTTTCCAGAATCTATGTAGTAGACAAGAATATTCAGCTTCGTTTTTCTGTATATACCGTTATTTTTCTACCCACAAACAAACCATGTTGTTACAATAACCCGTACTAGTACGTGGCCCGCCCTCAAGTATCAATCGTCAGAAAACATACTAGTACGTGTTTCTAGCTCAAGTATCAATCGTCAAAAACGTACTAGTACTTGTCCCGCATACAATGTCTTTATTAACCTACAACTTTAAAATGAAATTATACATTCGTCATTGCAGGTAGCACAACATTAATTATTTTATCGAAAAGAATTTTAAAAAAGAAATTTGTGAATGATATTTTTAAGTGATAACTTTCAGAGGCGATACAATAGCTTCCTAGTTACAATAATCCTAGTTACAAAAGTTGTGAGTTACAAGTTCAAGAGTCTCTCTATTAACGCTTTCATAAAAATCTCTAATGGACCTTTTGAGACAGATGAGGCCTCTCGGCCTCTTCTTATAAACAAACTATTTCATGTGCCCATAAAAATTAGGAACCCCATGAACTCATAACTGGAGAAAAAGGTGGCCAATGCAATGTACCAGGATGAGTATTCGGGTATTGATAGGCGATCACTTTGAAAACATCATGTCTTACTTCCTTTTCAACGGTCTTTTCAATAAAATAATTACTGTTGTACTAGGTTCAACAACTTGCATTATTTTATTTAGAGGTTAGTTACGGCATTTTGTGCTTCATGTTTCTTAACCTCTTAACTTGCACGCTCGAATTAACTCGATAGCGCGCTCGATAATTGGCCAAACTGTGCACACTCGAAATAATTCGAGCGGCCATGTACTTTATGTTGCTATAATTTTTCACACTCGAATGCAATGGACAATTGAATATAACAATATAAAAGCACAAAAAAAAAAAAAAAAAAAAAAAAAAAAAAAAAAAAAAAAAAAACACCAATCATTTTATTTATATTTATCATTTACGTGGGATTGTAAGCTATAACACTTACTTATTCAAGTATAAAATATATATTTTTTTTTCAATTCAACGTTCTAAATTTTGTTTTTTACATTAAAAAAATTGATTTTTTTTGGCCGGACTTTAAAAAAAAAAAACTGTGCATTAAGGAGTTAAATAATTATTAGTAGTATTGCCTACCTAAAAAAGTCAACTGACTAATATGAATAATCATATTAATATAACAGCTAGGTGAATTTCTTTGTTATTTAATAAGATAATGATCTTGGGTTTATGAAGCTGCAGACAGCAAATAATTTGCATTATTTGTAATTTAGAGATCATAATAATTATTTCAAGTGTATTGCAAAGAAAACATATTACTAGAGTCCATCAAGCATACCATTGTGCAATTTTCTAAAGGTTTTAATTAAATTTTGAGTAAATCTTTAGTCTAGTAATTTTCCTTATGACCTATAAATATTCAATGTTACTTCAAAATACATAAAATAGCTTTAAATTAATTATGAAAAATTCAAATTAAGTAATTTGTCAGAGGCTTTCTAATTGAAAAGCGAAATGATATATTTGCTTAAGGCTCGTATAATCATGTACATATACTGTAACTTCAATTTTGTTGAAATGATTTGGAATCAAAAAAGAGTACATTTTATTCATTTGCATCCTAAAGTGCAATAAAAGTGTATTTTTCCAAATGTACTCCACTTGTTACCATTTTACGAGGATTGAAGATTTAATAAGCACAAATCAGTTTTCTTTCTGAGCAATGAATAATTCAACAGAAGTGGTTGTCACCAGAAAGGTTTTTTGCTAAGAACAAAGCTAGAAGAATTTGATATAATTCCTTTAAAGCATGTTAAGAATATTTAGGAGCGTCGAGAACAGAGCAAAGTACAAGAAACGAAAATATAAATGATGATACTCAATTTTTATTTTGTAAGAAAATTTAAAAGCTTCTGATTGTCTAAATTAAAATGGAATATTTTAAAATAAGCATGAAAGACGTAGAGTGGTTTATTATTCCTCAAATATCAGAGACCTAAAAGACTTTATAACTGTTTCTTTTTCAGGTGGTGATCTACGATGGTTAGAATCCTTTTTTAGAAATACTTATAATTTTTTTTATTTAATATTAAAACACATATTTTTTAGTTTCAAAGAGGCAAAAAACTTTTTCAACAATATTTCAGCAATAGCTTAAAGAATATTTTAAGCTTGAGACTCTTTAATTATAAATACGCCTTTTTGATTCTGTGTATTTATTTTATACAGAATGAAAAATACTGTCATTAAGTTCTCCTATGTTTAGGTTGGTTGGTTGTTTGGATGGGCTTTAATGGCACTGAATCCTCCTGGGACATATTGTGCCAAACAAATAGTTAAATATCATTCTACAATGACCAAAACAAACAGCTATACAAGGATGGCTGAAGGTAAAAGGAACAAGTTAAAAATGCAAAAATAGTGTAGAGAAGAGAAATAAGACCAAAGGTAAACAGCGATGAGGTATAAAATTCAGATGGGAGGATAAAAACCAATGTCTCTTAAAAACAGAAATAGATTAGGATGAGGCGAATTATTTAAAATATCTTTAATATAAATAGATGAAGAGTTAAAATAATGAACACGATGTTTTTTAAAACGGGGACAATCAATGAGGACATGCTTTACGGAGATTGCTGTAAATCAGTGATTGCAAACTGGAGCAGATTATCCGAGTAACAAATGACGATGAGTAAAACGTGTATGACCAATCCGAAGGCGAGTAAGAATAACATTATGTCTCCTAGATGGCAACGTACTCCAATTTTTAATAATTGGCTTAATTATACGCAATGTATTATCAGTCTCTTCATCCCAAGTCTCCTACGTTTACAATCCTACAACATTTATAAGGGTAAAAAATATTTATTTTTTATATGAAGTAATACATTGAAAAACATATATTATATGCACCTAGTGAATAAAAATAGAAATCTTATTACGTGCAAAATAAATTTTGAAATATGTAAGTTAGAAACTAAATTGTTATATAAATAAAAGCAAATTATCAATTTTATACAGTGAAAACTAAGATTATATTAATGTACGCAATATAGTTAATTTTAAAGCGTTATAAATGATAATTTTTTTCAATTTAAATGCTTTCAATTTGTTTAGATACTAAAACATCTAGTAACTTTATAATTTTCGTGTATAGAATAAAACACATATTTTACTTGAATTAGAAATTAAAATTTCGTATCTAATATATAAATTTCAAATTATTTCTTGTGAGTAAGAAAATTTTGATATGAAGAAAATTCTTATATTATTCTAGAACTATATTAATTAAAATTACAAAAGTACGTAATTTTTTTAAAGTTAGAATATTACTAAACAATGTAAAAAAATCCTTCTAAAAAGAAGAGAATATTTCATTTTATGATGAATAAATAAAATCTGTTAAAATGGAGATTTTTAGTCTTGAAATATATTATGTTCCTCTAATAAAGTGAGAAATAGTTTTTTGCAGACTTTATTAGTCAAATTTCAAACACCAGATTATCTCTACTGAGTTGGATTTAATATATATTACACTACCATTCAGCTAAACTTCACATGAGTCCAAATTCAAATAATAGAAATATATTAAAATAATAAATTTTTAACAAACTTTTTATCTTGCTGTTTTATATATAGGTCTTATATATAATTTAAATTTTGCTTTAATTAAAGGTAAAAGTTGATAACATGATTGATTATTGAAGACTTGTTGAAAAAGGGAACACAGAAATAAAAACATTTTATTTGTACTTACTTTTGCGTGTTTGATAATAAAACATGTGTTTAAAAACCTTTTATAGCAAGCAAAACAGTGGACCGTGGTAATCCATACCATTATAACACCACATTTTTAAGATCGTTTATAACAATGGAACTTGTTAATGTAAATTAAAAATTTATCATGTAAATGTACAGTCTGTTTTGATTAAGGGGATAGTGAATAATTAACTGTCCTAGTGGAACACACCGATTAAAAAAAGTCTCAGAAAAACACGCTAAAGGTTTATTGTGTCAATGGCCAAAACGTTCTATGATTTTTTTACCTCACCCTTTTTTCGACTAGATTGGAATACGGGAAACCCACCCTCGTTATTATCCTTTTACTTCTGATTATAAATAGATATATAAATAGATATTATAGATAATTAATTTTTAATACACATAAAGCTTGTCCAGTCTCGAAGATCATCCCATAAGAAATAATGGATTCTAAAAGTACAAATAAAAATATTCTTTAAGAGAAGGATTTATATTTTTTTGCGGAAGTTATCCAAGATATTTAAGTGGATACATCTGTTACCGCAAACGAAATACTTTGAAATAGAGATTTACTAAGCCATGAAAAGCTATCAGCGTCTTTGTGTTCAGGGAGTGGAGGTGCATCCCTCAATAAATGTCAGTCAAAGAGGGATGCAGTTTCTAAACAATCGACCTGCCCCTCCTACCTCAAACACTGGCAGAAATGTACATTACATTCATTTTCGGAACGTTTTTGGAGGTCGAAAATTTTACGTGACAACCGTTTTGAAGACATCATCGATTTGGCGGAATTGTACGTGCTAACCGCTTAGAGGGTTAAATAATTTTGTACTTCAGTTTTGTCCAGTTAGCTTGGGTATGCCATAAGCAATATCTTTATGTGAAAATGTTTACTACTTCAAGAAAAATATCAGTAATTTTAAAAGTATCCAATGATTGATTATTTCAAAAGTAGCAATATTGAAAGTGTTTTATACGCTTTTTTACGTAAAATAGACTTATTTTTATTCATAAGAGAATGAAATTTAATAAATACACTTAGAATGTTTCAAGCGCTTATATATTACGAAAATATTTGTTTTAGTAATTTTTAAAGTTGTTATTAAAAATAACTGAATTGTATGTTGTCAAGAAGTTTTATTAATTATATAGTGATGAAAATTAAAACACATTATTTGGTTCTTCTTATTATTTATATTTCACAGTTTGCTGAGACATGAATAGGATATTTACAGGTAAAATTCACCCAGCTGAACGTTAACTGTAGGCTTAATTTTTCTCGGTAACATGCATTTACGTCTCCCTTCTCTATTTATACGAGCCTCTTATAAGGCTTCTTGGATTTTACTTTAATAGGATCAAGCTTAAATATTTGCTACACAGTTTAGAATAATATTTTAAATATAACAATTTACTAAATGATTTTTATGTTTATACAATAGAGAGATTGTTGAATTTCTTTGATGTACCTTGATTTTATTTATAAGTTTCTTATACTTGTGCGTGTAATGAACAAAAACTTATAAATAATTCTCAAAATTCTCTGAATTAAGTCAGATACTGTAAAAAGTCCAGAATTTATCAAAATAATTATCATCTCATTTATTAAATGACCAAATTAAAGCACAAAATTTAGATCTTGTACTGTACAGTCTGGTATGTTCTAAATATTTTTGTAAAACTGAAATGCAGCATTCTTACAAATTTTTAATCTATAAAATTTGGCGAAAACTACAATTTAGGAAAATATTACAGACGCTTTTTATAAAAAAGATGTTTGAAAATTTTATATTTAGTAGAAATTACGACTTTTTTATTCAGCTATTAAAATTTTCTGCAATTATGAATGAAGACTTTTTTATATGAAAAGTCAATAATTTCAATTTCTAGGTTATTTATTTAATTTCCAATTTTACATCTGACTATTAACCGTATTGAGTAATTTCTATCTCTAATTTCCATTATCTATAGTCTTAATAAATTATCTTACATTCTATTGGTTATTCTACGTTTTCTATTCAAGAAATAGACCTATATAAGCATAGATAAGCTCTACAATAATAATTTTTACTCCTAATCTGAAGGTTTAAATTAAACAAATTCCTCTAATGTATTGATTAAAATCTAATTTCAATTCGGAATATAATTTTTAACTTAATATGCAAGATATATTAGAATATATCTTTGTAATAAATACTTTCATATATTTATTTTATAATATGCATTTTTGAATCTGAAATGTTAGGGGATACATATTTGTGTAATGTCATTTGGTATTTACTGCAGAGCCAAAGAAAATTGATTAGTTGCCTATGAATTTCCACATTATTCTTTGAAAACTAGTCAACATTCTTTCTCTTGATTAACTACTATTGAGTATTCTCCACAAAATAAAACAATAAAATAATATTCGAACCTTTTACTTGAATTGGACTTAAAATTCTATGAAAATCGCGAAATATTATTATGCTATATAGAATTATTCACAATATTATATCATGAAATGATGTAATATTTCATGATACTTTACGGTACTTTTAAAAGTCATGGTACATTTCATGGTACTTTTAAAAGTACTTTTTTAATTGTACTTTAAAAGATAAAAACTTTTAAAGTACAATTTTTTAATCACATATATAAACATTTTTGAAACAATTTGGGATTAATACATACTCACATATGCTTATTTTATAATATGTAATTTTGAATTTGGATGGTCAAAAGATATATAAAGCAAATTAAGTACTGCAAACTAATATTCGCTTCAGATTTAAAAAAAATCTACGGTGTCTGACACTACCAGTGTATGCTGACAGTTATATTCGAGAAACAGTGAAAATTTTTATTCATTTATATTAGATTGAGTTTCATTTACAAAGCAAAACAAGAAAACAATAATTGGAAAATAAGCTCAGGATGACTTTTTTTATAAAGACAAAATTCTTTGAATCAGAAAATGCTAACCAGCTATATCGATATTTTTGCAGCATTATATTCCCTCCAAACACAATATTTTAGTTTTATATTCATAAAAATTAAAAGTGCTTAATGGTATGTATTTACATATATTTGTTGCGTATTATGTGTTTTGAATCTGGAAGGTTAAGGAATTTGCAAGGAAATTGTGTTCCGCCATCTGATATTCGGTCTAGGTTTTAGAAAATGCCTTGGTTGTGTGATTTTACTTGTGTATTTTATCAATATTGTTCAAATAACAATTAAAATAGTACTTTTCTTTAATATTTGTTTGAATTTTCTGTACAAAATGAGACAATAAAACAATATTTCAAACTTTTGTTTCAAATAGCCCTTTTAAGAAAAAGAACAAAGAATTTTCACAAACAGTTAAAATTCTTGGAAAAGCAAAAAATATTATTACGCTACCTAGAAAAATTCACAGTAAAATAAAGAATTTGAAGTCATAATTAATGAAGCATATCTTCATCTGAGGATAAAAAATATATTAGATGGTAATAAATGGGGGTTAATTCCATTGATCTAGTGTGTTAATTTAGAAGCCATCTAAGATAAAGCAATGCTTTACACTATAATTAAAATTTAAGCTAGTAATGACGCAGAAGTATAGGTTATCTTTGAACCTCTTATCCAAACTGAGAGAAACATTTTTAAAAATCTTCATTAATAAACCCTAAATTTGCGTTTGAGAATTTACAGACTTAACGTTATTTATGATATCCATGTCAAATGAGCAAGAAATAAGATATTCTTTTGCGTTCTGTAACATTTCATTGGTAATATATATCATTACAAAGCCTAAACTCTCCTGCTCTAGATAGAGAGTCAAGCTTTATTACAGTTTAAGGAATATTTTGAGGGGATAATTTATTTGGCGAAACATCGAGTCTTTAGTTAACCCTAAAAATAAGATTCGCAGTATGGGAAGAGCTAGATATTAATTCTAATAACTGCAAAATAAAACTACACTAATCAAATATGATTTACTTACATGCCATCTTGATCGCATCTGTTCATCTGTTATCATGTATCTGAAAGTATTCTAGTATCATTAATTAAATTCCTCTTTCCCTTTAAAATGTGACTAGTTAGTTCATTATTTTCCCATCCAAGCAAGGGATTTGTTTATTAATGTATTTGTTCTTAAGTTATATTATTTTATTGTGTTTGTTTTAAATCCCAGTTTTGATGAGTTATACGAGGTATAAATGATAAAATTTCAAAAAAGGCGAAGTAACGCAGAATTATATAAACTTCAGTTTGTTGATTTAAAAAAGTATGTTTATTAATGTATTTGTTCTTAAGTTTATAGAAGTTGAATTATTTTATTGTTTTGTTTTAAATCTCAGTTTTGATGAGTTATACGAGGTATAAATAATAAAAGTTAAAAAAAAGACTAACGCAGAATTATATAAACTTCAGTTTGGTGATTTAAAAGAGTATGTTTAATAATGTATTTGTTCTTAAGTTTATAGAAGTTAAATTATTTTATGGTGTTTTATTTAAATCCCAGTTTTGATGAGTTATACGAGGTATAAATGATAAAAATAACAAAAAGACAAAGTAACGCAGAATTATATAAACTTCAATTTGGGGATGTAAAAAAGTATGTTTAATAATGTATTTGTTCTTAAGTTTATAGAAGTTAAATTATTTTATGGTGTTTTATTTAAATCCCAGTTTTGATGAGTTATACGAGGTATAAATGATAAAAGTTAAAAAAAAGACTAACGCAGAATTATATAAACTTCAGTTTGGTGATTTAAAAGAGTATGTTTATTAATATATTTGTTCTTAAGTTTACAGAAGTTAAATTATTTTATTGTATTTGTTTTAAATCCCGGTTTAAAAACTTTACTTTACATCTTTGTTGAGTTATACGAGGTATAAATGATAAAAGTAAAAAAAGACAAAGTAACGCAGAATTATATAAACTTCAATTTGGGGATGTAAAAAAGTATGTTCATATTCAAGTGTAAACTTTCTATATCATTCATAAACTGGTATAAAAATTCCCACCGTAAGTAATTTACATACAATAAAACATAATGCAATATATAACAAAAGGCAATCGTTTCTTATGCGATTTAGTATTTTTGTGTAGACCAGTATATTATTCATATATATTATTTAAATTTAATATACATGGTCATTGAAATTTTATAAAGAGTAAAGGTCCATTACAAATAATTTGTTATTTCTATTTCTTGTGCTATTTTTGCACCTTTATATAAACTGGAATTTCTAGGTATGATGATAATAATGGATATTTGGACAAATATATAACCAGTGTACAAGAAACACAAACACCATTGCTACCTTCTTAAAAAATTATATTGTGGATGTAAATTTATTCCTGTTTAAGATATATTAGAAAAAATATTTCATGCGTACAACCTATTTGTTTTTCATCTTTTTATAAAACTAAATTTCTCCGAATGATGGTCTTAACTGATTTTTCATCTCGAGTAATTTTTAATGAGAAATATAACCAGTCCTAAATAACTAGTACCTAAGAAATATAGAAATCAGAATAACTAATGTCGACTGAAATAACAAAATCAAAACAGAATAAAATTTCCTATAAAATGGAGGTTTATGAGGTAAATGCGCTTTTTAAAATATTAATTGATAATTAAAAACAATTGTGATCTCTTTCGAAAATATAAGTTCATTTATTACTTCTAAATGATCATGCAGGTATTAATTAATGAGAAAGATAGGGAATTTTCCCTAGCGTAAGTTAATAATCCTTGATTCTAGGAATCTTTGGGGCAGAACAAATCACATGACAAGAATATTTGTTAATGAATAACATGAAACAAACCGTAAATGTTTCTTTCGAAAATAATATTTATAATCCTGAAAATATTACAAACGGTATTCTTAAAACAAACATTAATCAAATCTTTTTCTTTAAACTATGACTACAGATATGTAAAATGAAAACTGTTATGCTCTAGTTGTTTTAATGTATTTAAGGGTTTAAAAGGAGATAACATTTGTAAGATAGCTTATATTCTTTTCAAGTTAAAATAATGTTAAAAATTTAATAACTAATTTAAAATCCAAGCAAATTCAATTAAAGCTTTCTTTTACCATTGTGATAGCGAATTCTTAATTGGTTTAATTTAGGTTTGAAGTTTTAGAATTTAAAGTAAAAGAAAAAATAAAATACTTTTTGTCTCTGAATTATTCATCAATTGGGGCTGTTCAATAGTTGAAATGCGAAGTGTTTTTAAACTACTGTAGTGTCTTAGAGAAGTGTTTGTATTTATTTCTTTGATAGACTCTATAAAGCAAATCTGTTGTTAGGTAGTATGAATATTTTTCTTAATTGTTAAGCACATAACTTATTTTAAGCATTCATAATACAAAAATATTTGAATTAAAGCTTGTCTGATATTTTTTCTAAGTTGTAATGATGTTAAAGCTTAATAACTAGTTTAAAATTTCAGCAAACTAAATTTAGTCTTCCTTTACGGTTGAGTAAGTGAATTGGTAATTGGTTTAACTTAGGCTTGAAGTTTTAGAATTTAAAGTAAAAGAAAAAAATGTTTTGTCTATGAATTATTCATAAATTGTGGCTGTTAAATAGAAAAAAATGTGAAGTGTTGTTTAGCTTTTTCTTTTTTAATTTCTTAGAAGAGGATTTTCTATTTATTCCTTTGTTAGTCTTCATAGAGAAAATCAGTTGTCAAGTAAAATGAATATATTTTGCAAAAATATTTTTCTCATGCAGATAAATTTTGACTTTTTCATCATATACATCGCTAAAGAAGTTAAAAGTCTGATAGTATGCGTTTTAACATTATGATTATCGTCTTATTTTTTATTTATCTAGAAAGCTGATTTCATTAAATGGCGTTCTAATTCACATTGATTATTTTGAAGTATTTTTCAGTTAGACGTTTGCAGTTTACTATAGCAAAATATTTATTTAATTATTGCGAATATTTTAAAAAGTATAGGTACCTATCTAGTTTGATTACACATAAAATTTGCAACATTGGATATACCTATATACAATCTGTAAAATTCACATATTTCATTAAAATTACTGAAAAAATAATAAAAACTAAAGAAATATGATATTTAGCTATTGGAATTATGATTAAATTTTGTACTTTTGCATGTTTGCGTAACAAAAATTAAAAAAATAATATCGCTAAAGAAGTTAAAAGTCTGATAGTATGCGTTTTAACATTATGATTATCGTCTTATTTTTTATTTATCTAGAAAGCTGATTTCATTAAATGGCGTTCTAATTCACATTGATTATTTTGAAGTATTTTTCAGTTAGACGTTTGCAGTTTACTATAGCAAAATATTTATTTAATTATTGCGAATATTTTAAAATGTATAGATACCTATCTAGTTTGATTACTCATAAAATTTGCAACACTGGATATACCTATATACAATCTGTAAAATTCACATATTTCATTAAAATTACTGAAAAAATAATAAAAACTAAAGAAATATGATATTTAGCTATTGGAATTATGATTAAATTTTGTACTTTTGCATGTTTGCGTAACAAAAATTAAAACAAATTGCAGCCATTATGAAAACTCTGCTATGGTAACAAATTTATGAAATTGTTATTTTTACTGCTGAGTCATTGTACATTAAGAAATTTTAAAGCGAAAGCTGATTATTATTCCTCATGATATATCGTTCCCATAAACAAATCCTCCCGTAAGCCATTTAATCTACGTGATTTAAACCGGAAGGTATCGTGAACTAAATGAGAGTCATAATGTTTAAAACCTCATCTTAACTCACGGCTTTTCAAAAAACTTCTGCTTTTGGATACTAGAGAAAAGATTCCGATCCATAAAATTCTTTTACCTCTAGAAGTTGAAAGGTAGAATTAATTCTGGAACACAAAATATCCCGATTAAAATAGAGAAGGGAATTAGGACATTATGAATTTTAATCAAAATTATTAAAGCCGCTTACATGAAAAATGTTAGTTCTTGTTCTTGCTAACCTGATTTTCATGTTTTTAAAAATTAGTTACGCTTCCCTGATTTTTATGTGATTCAAAAGATTAAATTGTTGAATATGAATATATTTTCACCAATATTTTACTAACTTTTAATGCATAATTAAAAAGTTAAATTTATATAAAATTCAAGTTTTTAATTATGCATCATAAGTTAGTAAAATATTTTTTATATCCATACAATTTTTTCTCGTATCATACCTGCTTTACATAAAAAATGTTAGTTCTTGTTTTTGCTAAACTGACTTTCAAGTTTCTAAAAATTAGCTATGATAACCCGATTTTTATGTGATACAAAAGACCAAATTGTTGAAAATGAATATTTTTCACCAATATTTTACTAACTTTTGATGCATAATAAAAAAAGTTGAATTCATGTAAAATTCAACTTTTTTCATTTTACATCAAATGTTAGTAAAATATTTTTTATATTCATGCAATTTTTTCTCGTATGCATGCCTGCTTTACATGGAAAATGTTAGTTCTTGTTAACCTAACTTTCATGTTTCTAAAAATTAGTTACCCTAACCTAATTTTTATGGGATTCAAAATATCAAATTTTTGAAAATGAACATTTTTCACCAATATTTTACTAATTTTGATGCATAATTAATAAATTGAATCTTACTTTTGATGCATAATTAACCCTTTGCCTTAAAAGAACGTATGGGAGACGTGACATACTGCTGTACCTAAAATGAGAACCTCGTATCACATACGTGATGATTCTGTCTAGCCAAAAGTGAAAAGCTCATGTCAGACATGTGATGATTCTTTCTAGCCCAAAGTGAAAAGCTCATGTCAGACATATGATGATTCTGTCTAGCCAAAAGTGAAAAGCTCATGTCAGACATGTGATGGTTCTTTCTAGCCCAAAGTTAAAAGCTCGTATCAGACATGTCATTGTTTTTAGGGGATAAAGTTTTTGTTTTTGCGTTATTGTTTGTTACAGTTGCAATATAAGAGTTGGTCGTTTATTGTTAGGCGTAAATGCAATAAAGTATTATATTATATGTAATAAATAATTAACTGTTGGTGCTTAAATATTCTTAAAAAATTCTAAAAATTTAACCTAAAGGCAAAAAGAAAAATTGATACTAATAACGGGGCTGGAAAGTGTCCTGATTACACCTTAGAAACTGAAACAGATACCGATTCGGATACACCTGAAGATAGCATTGTAGTTTGTCCTGTAAAAAAAAGTGTGCAAAATTTAGTTAGTGATGAAACTGCTTCTGGTCACGACGCATGAGAAAAGATTTCATCGAAAGTGGCACACAATCGTCGCTCAATTCATAAGGCAAGAGGTTAAAAAGTTGAATTTATATAAAATTCATCTTTTTAATTATGCATCAAAAGTTCGTAAAATATTTTTTATATCCATACAATTTTATCTCGTATGCATGCTTGTTTTACATGAAAAATGCTAGTTCTTGTTCTTGCTAACCTGATTTTCATGTTTCAAAAAATTAGTTACTCTACCCTAATTTTTATGTTATTCAAAAGATCAAATTGTTGAAAACGAATATTTTTCACCAATATTTTACTAACTTTTGATCCATAATTAACCTTTTGCCTTAAAACAACGTATGGGAGACGTGATCGTACTGCTGTTCCTAAATTCTGAACCACGTATCCCACACGTGATGATTCTGTCTGTCCAAAAGTGAAAAGCTCATGTCAGACACGTGATGATTCTTTCTAGCCAAAAGTGAAAAGCTCGTATCAGACATGTTATTGTTTTTAGGGGATAAAGTTTTTGTTTTGGCGTTATTGTTTGATACAATTGCAATATAAGAGTTGGTCGTTTATTCTTAGGCGTTATTCCAATAGAGTATTATAATATATGCAATAAATAATTAACTGTTGGTGCTTAAAAATTCTTTAAAAATTTTAAAAAATTAACCTAACGGCAAAAAGGAAAATTGATACTAATAACGGTGTTGGAAAGTGTCCTGATTACATCCTTTGAAACTGAAACAGATACCGATTTGGATACATCTGAAGAGAGCATTGTAGTTTTTCCTGTAAAAAAATACTCGTGCAAAATTCAGTTAGTGATGGACTTGCTTCTAGTCACGACGAATGAGAAAAGCTTTAATCGAAAGTGGCACACACAATCGTCGCTCAATTCATAAGGCAAGAGGTTAAAAAGCTGAATTTATATAAAATTCAACTTTTAAATTATGCATCAAAAGTTAGTAAAATATTTCTTTTATATTCATACAATTTTATCTCGTATGCATGCATCTTTACTTCCTTAAAATTTTAAAAGAGAAGAAATTTTTAAAACTATTTTGGAGAATAAATAAAAATTCCATTGTAGTTTTAAGGCTTTAAACTTTCAACAGTTGGTAAAAAGTGACATTGTAAGTTATCAATAAAAAGAGCATTCAAATTAGCTCTATATTAAAAAATTAATTAATTTAATTAATTAATTTTCCGATATAAGAACATTAACTTAATTAAAGGATTTTTTATAATATTTATAGTTTTTGATATTGGGGAAAAGCTTCCGAGTCAGAAAAATTCCCTGAAAGTTGAAAAATAGAATTATTCAATGACACAAAATATTACGATTAAAATAGTGAAAGAAGGAAATTAGAAAATTAGAAAGATTTATCAAAATTATTAAAGCAGCTTACATGAAAAATGCTATTTCTTGATTTTGCTACATTGATTTTTATTCTTTCTGAAAATTTGGTTACGTTACCCTAATTTTTATGTTTCTAAAAATCAGCGTTTTTAAAGTAATATAGTAAATTTCGAGTTGAAAGTCTTCATTAAAACAAATTATTTTTGATTCCATATAAAAGGAAAAGTTGTGATTTGTTTAGAAATAGAACTTTCTTAGATCATTGATAACAGTCTAATGTTATAAAAATTATTTAGTCATATTGCTGTATGAAGTAATACACTTTTAAAAGTACAAAAATATTTGCATAAGTTCAAAAGTAAAAAAATTCAACTAGCAAAATAAGTTTTGAAATTTGCAAATCAGAAAATATTTTTCATGCTAAATAATACTTAATATTATGAACTTCATTTATTTTAGAGCCGAACGATCGCTGAATTGTTAGAGTGCTGGCCTTTGGTACCGGCGTTCGTGGGTCGAATCCCATTGCCGCATGGATGTTCGTAGCCGTTCGGAATCATCTTTAGGCAGTAGGTCTCGGTCTCATTAGCCCTCATGTTGCAAAAAGCAGACCATATGACTCCAAACCAATGATATTAGAATGAGCAATCTATGGAATAGCCCGATAAAGAATATTTTTTAAGTTATTAAGCTCTTAATAGCTTTTAATTGTTTATAAATAGTTTTAAAACTTAAAAAAGGAGAAATCTGTAAATATTTAGGTGTTTAGTACGAAAAAGATATTTATCTTCAATTCGATATAAAAATTTAGTTATTACTATACATATTTCAAAACAATTTTGTGGCGAAATAAATTTCATTTTTTTAATTGGTGTACATCATTTAATGCGATTTTAAAATGCATACTATTTGACAAAATATAATTCTTTTATGAAATAGAGCATTATTAAAGAACTTTCATGAAATTATTTGTTAAAAAATCAGAACACTTCCTTTTACAATGAATAGAAAAATTACAATCATAGTTCATATTTCATATTTTGGTAAACACTTTGTTCCCTCAAAAATATTAGTTTTTACCTACATAAATTCATCTTTCTATCACGCATCAAATGTTTGTACAATATTTACATCATAGGATTATTTATTTTGTATATTTTTTCTGCTTTATTTTACTGAATTTTAACGTTCAGGATAGTTCCTTACAGTTACTTTGGGAAACACACAAGGAATTGAACTCCGATTTTAAGCTTTACCAAAGCTTCCGATAATTGGAAAGAAAAATCATTGTAAGTTGTCAATAGTATATTTACTTATCACATAAATTTCATTTTAGAACCTTGTAAAAAAATTTAAGCCGGTAAGGATTAATTAGTAATGAGACATAAAACTTTCCTCGTAACTTAAGGCTTTTGTATCTGCCTTTGGTAATCATAGAAAATGTTCTGATCCATGTTATATTTTTATGTTTGGGCATTGAAGGTGATATTAATTCTGGAGAAAAAAATATTACAATTAAAATAGAGCGAGTGTTTTTCCTATATACAATCATTTCTTTAATGCACATCAAGAGTTAGGAAAATCTTTACTTTACATAATTGTTATTTTTTATATACGAGCCTACTTAACTGGCCTGGATTTTATAACTCTACATTCGAAATGATTTCTTAGAGCTGCTTTGGAGAACAAATAATAATTAATTAGCCTTTCAATCTCTAAGTGTTTAAGGCGATATTAATTCTGGAGCACAAAATATTACAATTAAAATAGAGTGTTTTACCTATATACAATCATTTCTTTAACATATGTCAAGACTTAGTAAAACCTTTACATAATTGTTATTTTTTATATACGAGCCTGCTTTAACGTGCTGTCTTTTATAACTCTATATTCTAAATAGTTTCTCAGATTTACTTTGGAGAACAAATAAAAATTAACTTCTTAACTCTAAGTGTTTAAGGGGATATTAACTCTGGAGCACAAAATATTACAATTAAAATAAGGAGAGTGTTTTCTTCCAAACAATCATTTCTTTAACACATGTCAAGACTTATTAAAACCTTAATTTACATAATTGTTACTTTTTATGTTCGAGCCTACTTTAATGGGATGGATTTTATAACTCTATATTGAAAATAGTTTCTTAGAGCTACTTTAGAGAACAAATAAAAATTAATTAGCTTTTTAATCTCTAAGTGTTTAAGGTGATATTAATTCTTGAGCACAAAATATTACAATTAAAATAAAGAGAATGTTTTACATATATACAATCATTTCCGTAACATATGTCAAGACTTAGTAAAACCTTAAATTTACATAATTGTTATTTTTTATATACGATCCTACTTTAACGGGCTGGCTTTTATAACTCTACATTCGAAATAATTTCTTAGAATTAGTTTGGAGAACAAATAAAAATAAATTTGTTTCTTAATGTTTGGGCGTTTAAGATGATATTAATTCTGAAGCACAAAATAATACAATTAAAATAGAAAGAGTGCTTTACCTAAATGCAATCATTTCTTTAACATATGTCAAGACTTAGTAAAATCTTTACTTTACATAACTGTTATTTTATATGTACGAGCCTACTTTAATGGGTTGTCTTTTATAACTCTACATTCAAAATAGTTTCATAGAATTACTTTGGAGACCGAATAAAAAATAAATTAATTTCTTAATGTTTGGGCTTTTAAGATGATATTAATTGTGAAGCAGAAAATATTACAATTAAAATAGACAGAGTATAATACGTATATATAATCACACTTTAACACACGTCAAGAGTTAGTAAAATCTTTACATGCTTGTTATTTTTTATATACACACCTACTTTACTAGGCTGGCTTTCATAGCTCTATATTCGAAATATTTTCTTAGAAATACTTTGGAGAACAAATAAAAATTTGCACTCCAATTTTAAGTTTTATCTACTCTAATAATTAAATAATTGAAAAATGGTTTCAGTAGAATAAAAATAATGGCAATAAATTATATTTTTGAACTTTTTCTTTTAAATTCTTATTAAAGATTAATTAATTATCAGACATAAAATTAACTTACCAAAAAAAATTTTATTTTATTATTAGATTCTAGGATTCTGATCCATAAAATTATTTTATCCCACGAAGTTGAAAAGTGATATTATTGCTGTTAAATGAAGCTAGAAAGATAGAGATAATAATATTTTTACCAAAATTCAAAGCAGTAAATTTTATCTTTTTAATAGATCTAGAATAAAATTTTATACTTTAAAAAAATACTTTGTTTAAAAATAATATTTTTTAATTTAATGTTATATCATCTTTTATCAATTTATCACAAAATAGTAAAAATAACTGTTTTTTTCTAGCTTATACTTTTTTCCTTTTAAATCTACATTTATATTTCTTATATTAAATTTATTTAAAATATTTTCTGCATTATTTTATACTTTATCTAAATTAATAGTACATAAATAATTTTCTTTTTATTAATAAAAATAGATAAGACATATTATAATTTTTAGATATTGTTAAAAATTTTAAAAAGAAACAACTTTATGTATAAGGTTCAACAATCTGGAAAACTAAAATACTAATGATATGACGGGCTATATGATAGTGCTTGTTCACACTTTAACACACGTCAAGAGTTAGTAAAATCTTTACATGCTTGTTATTTTTTATATACACACCTACTTTACTAGGCTGGCTTTCATAGCTCTATATTCGAAATATTTTCTTAGAAATACTTTGGAGAACAAATAAAAATTTGCACTCCAATTTTAAGTTTTATCTAAACTTTCAATAATTGAAAAAATGCGTTGTCAGTAATCAGTGAAAAATAAAACATGGCACATAAATTATATTTTTGAACTTTATAAAAATTCAAATTTCTAAAGATTATCAAATCAGACATAAAACTCAATTTAACTCATGGCTTCTCAAAAAATTTCTTTTGGGATAGATAAAAAGATTCCGATTCATAAAATTATTTTTCTAAAGTTCAAAGGTTATATTAATTCTGTAACGCAAAAAAAAAAAAAAATGAAGCTAGAAAGATTTAATACAGTATCAATTTTTACCAAAATTACTAAAGCAGTATCTATGAAAAAATCTTATTTCTTGTTGCTCCGTGTAGGATAACCTTATTTTTATACTTTTTAAAAACCAGTTTGTTTAAAAATAATATTTTTAATGTGCATGCAATCCCTTTTCTATCATACACAAAATAGTAAAATATTTACTTTACATCTATACGACTGTTGTTTTCCATACTCGCTTACTTTGCTTTGCTGGCTATTAAATCTTTACATTCGTAATAGTTTCTTAGTACTACATGAAGAACAAATTGTAAATTAAGATCCAATTTTAAATTATATCTAAGTCCCTAATAGCTCAAAAGATAAGGCATTTACATTATTAATAAAAAATAAGAACATTGTATAAGTTGTGAGATTTTTGAAAATTTAAATCAGAGTCGTAGTAGCTCAGTTGGCAAATTGAACGATCTAGTAACTGAAATATTACGGGTTCGGAATTCGAGCCGGCCTAAGATCTACCATGTTCCTGTAAGGTAACTGGCTCACGAGTGTGTTCTTGATTACAATGTCTTCCAAGTTCTCAAACGATATCTCTGGGGGTGGCAGGCGAAGTCTGGTGTATATTCTGCTTGGTCCCTGCTACAAAATTACGAGGACCCAGCGAGGGTAGTGTAACTTGCGTCCGTATCATTCCTTCAGCTACACGTGCTTCCCTTGTGATTCTAAATGGGTAGCCACTCATTGACATAAAGGTATAGTGTCTGTATTGGCATCTGCATTGGAAAAGAAATTTAATCACTAATTCTCGACTAGCTATCAAACACAGGAAACTCAATTTAACTCATGGCTTCTCAAAAAATTTCTTTTGGGTACTAGATAGAATATTCCGATTCATAAAATTCTTTTGTTTCTAAAAGTTCAAAGGTTATATTAATTCTGTAACGCAACGCATCATGATTAAAATTAAGAGAGGAAAGAAATTAGAATATTTTAAATTTTAATAAAAATAATTAAATTATATTATAGGAAAAATCTTATTTCTTGTTGCTGCGTGTAGGATAACCTTATTTTTATACTTTTCAAAAACCTTTTTGTTTAAAAATAATATTTTTAATCTGCATGCAATCCCTTTTTTATCACACACAAAATAGTGAAATATTTACTTTACATCTATACGACTGTTGTTTTCCATACTCGCTTACTTTGCTTTGCTGGCTATTAAATCTTTACATTCGTAATAGTTTCTTAGTATTACATGAAGAACAAATTGTAAATTAAGCTCCAATTTTAAATTATATCTAAGTCCCTAACAGCTGAAAAGTTAAGGCATTTACATTATTAATAAAAAATAAGAACGTCATATAAGTTGTGAGATTTTTGAAAATTTAAATCAGAGTCGTAGTAGCTCAGTTGGCAAATTGAACGATCTAGTAACTGAAATATTACGGGTTCGGAATTCGAGCCGGCCTAAGATCTACCATGTTCCTGTAAGGTAACTGGCTCACGAGTGTGTTCTTGATTACAATGTCTTCCAAGTTCTCAAAAGATATCTCTGGGGGTGGCAGACCAAGCCTAGGGGGTCGGATTGGTATCTGCTTCAAAATTCAGGACCCAGCATGGGCAGTGTAACTTTCGTCCGTAGCATTCTTTAAGCTACAGGTGCTTCCCTTGTGATTCTAAATTTGTAACCACGTATTAACATAAAGGTATAGTGTCTTTATTGTCATCTGCACTGGAAAAATAAATCACTAATTCTCAATTATCTATCAGACACAGAAAACTCAATTTAACTCATGGCTTCTAAAAAAACACCTTTTAGGTAGTAGATAAAATATTCCGATTCATATAATTATTTTGTTTCTAAAAGTTCAAAGGTTATATTAATTCTGTAACGCAACGCATCATGATTAAAATTAAGAGAGGAAAGAAATTAGAATAGTTTAAATTTTAATAAAAATGATTAAATTATATTATAGGAAAAATCTTATTTCTTGTTGAGCATGCACTTTACTTTGACTGTAAATATTTGTAAAATAGGTTTTTTCGAGTGCAAATAAAAAACTGCATTCAAATTTGGATTTTTATCTATGTTTTCAATACTCGAATAGAAAGGGCATTGTTAGTTATCAATTCAAAATAAACATGTGACATAAGTTATTTTTTAGAATTAGAAATTTTCGAATTTAATGATTAATTAGTTATCAAACATTTAAACCTCAACCTAACTCAATATTTTTCGAAAAACTTCTCTTAGATAACAGAGAAAAGATTCTGATTCATAAAATTCTTTAGTATCTAGATGCCTATAGGTATTAATAAGCCTAGAAAGCTAAATATTAGGGTTAAAGTAGAATTAGGGTAGAAATTAAGGAATTATAAATTTTAATCTAAATTAGGATATTAGGAAATTAGGATTAGGATTAGGATTATTATTTAGGAAAATTTAATAATTTGTTCTTAAATAAACATAACTTAATTTTTTATGCTGTTAATAATAAGTTAGGTTAAGAAACATATTTTTATTTACCGATATGCATTCGTTTCTCTATCAAACTTTAAAAATACTAAACTATTTTATTTTATATTTATGCTATCGTTATCTAGTATATGTGCCCGCTTTAGTTTTAGCTTTTAGACTTAGCATTAGTTATAGCTTCCTAAATCTACTTTGAAGAAAAAATAAAAATTGATCTTGAATTATGAGATTTATTTAACGACTAGTAGTGGAAAAGAAAATTCACAATAACCACTGCGAAATATGAAAGAACCCTTTTTATAAGCTCAACGTTTAACTTAAAATTGTATTGACACTTTATTTTCCAAAATTATTAATTCTTTTATATCCTTACATTGTTTACATTATCATCATCATTTATCTAAATATAATAAATAGTACATAATAATATAATAATAAATAAATAAATATAATAATAATAATAAATAAATAAATGTAATATAATAGATAAATATTATTTAATTTATATTTATACTATCATTATTTTATTAATGAACTTGATAATTATATTTAGTACAACTGTATCAAGTGTTAGTATAAACCTTTCTCGAATCAAAGTTTTATAGTTTTAAAACGCAGTAATACACCTTGTTTAAACTTCAAAGTTCTTCTTTTAGCACTTGGCTATATTTATAGTCTACGTGTAAATATTTTGTTCAATTTTCAAAATTCAGCTATAAAAAATTATTTGTAACATGATATTTTTATTTATACATCTTTGCGCTATATCTTTAGTATAAATGTAATAAATAGTATATAGTAATATAATAATATATAAATATAATAATAATAATAATAAATATAATAATAATAATAAATAAATAAATATAATAATAATAATAATAATAATAAATATAATAATAATAATAATAATAAATTAATTAATAAATATAATAATAATAATAATAATAATAATAATAAATATAATAATAATAAATAAATATTTATTTATTTTATATTTATGCTACCTGAATTTTATTAATGAACTTGATAATTATATTTAGTACAACTGTATCAAGTGTTAGTATAAACCTTTCTCGAATCAAAGTTTTATAGTTTTAAAACGCAGTAATACACCTTGTTTAAACTTCAAAGTTCTTCTTTTAGCACTTTTTTTATATTTATAGCCTACATGTAAATATTTCGTTCGATTTTCAAAATCCCAATATAAAAAATCCTTTGTAACATGATACCTTTATTTATACATCTTTGCTCTATATCTTTAGTATAAATGTAATAAATAGTATATAGTAATATAATAATAAATAAATATAATAATAATAATAATAATAAATATAATAATAATAAATAAATAAATATAATAATAATAATAATAAATATAATAATAATAATAAATAAATAAATATAATAAGAATAAGAATAATAATAAATAAATTAATAAATATAATAATAATAATAATAATAATAATAAATAAATTAATAAATATAATAATAATATTTTGCTCAATTTTCAAAATTCTACTATAAAAAATTATTTGTAACATGATATCTTTTTTTATACATCTTTGCTCTATATCTTTAATATAAATGTAATAAATAGTATAAGTAATATAATAATAAATAAATATAATAATAATAATAATAATAAATATAATAATAATAATAATAATAAATATAATAATAATAATAATAATAATAATAAATTAATAATTATAATAATAATAATAATAATAAATTAATTAATAAATATAATAATAATAATAATAATAATAATAATAAATATAATAATAATAAATAAATATTTATTTATTTTATATTTATGCTACCTGAATTTTATTAATGAACTTGATAATTATATTTAGTACAACTGTATCAAGTGTTAATACAAACTCTTCTCGAATCAAAGTTTTATAGTTTTAAAACTCAGTATTACACCTTTTTTAAACTTCAAAGTTCTTCTTTTAGCACTTTTTTTATATTTATAGCCTACATGTAAATATTTCGTTCGATTTTCAAAATCCCAATATAAAAAATCCTTTGTAACATGATACCTTTATTTATACATCTTTGCTCTATATCTTTAGTATAAATGTAATAAATAGTATATAGTAATATAATAATAAATAAATATAATAATAATAATAATAAATAAATATAATAATAATAATAATAATAAATATAATAATAATAATAAATAAATAAATATAATAATAATAATAATAATAATAAATAAATTAATAAATATAATAATAATAATAATAATAATAAATATAATAATAATAAATAAATAAATATTTATTTTATATTTATGCTACCTTAATTTTATTAATGAACTTGATAATTATATTTAGTACAACTGTATCAAGTGTTAATACAAACTCTTCTCGAGTCAAAGTTTTATAGTTTTAAAACTCAGTATTACACCTTTTTTAAACTTCAAAGTTCTTCTTTTAGCACTTGGCTATATTTATAGCCTACGTGTAAATATTTCGTTCAATTTTCAAAATCCCAATATAAAAAATCCTTTGTAACATGATACCTTTATTTATACATCTTTGAGCTACATCTTTAGTCTTAATATAATAAATAGTATATAGTAATATAATAATAAATAAATAAAGAAATATAATAATAATAATAATAATAATAATAATAATAACAACAATAACAACAACAATAATAATAATAATAATAAATAAAATAATAATAATAATAATAATAATAATAATAATAAATAAAACAATAATAAATAATAAATAAATGTAATATAATGAATAAATATTTATTTAAACTACCTTTATCGAGTATATGTGCATGATTTTAGATCATACATTCGTTATAACTTGATATAAAACTCCAACTTTATATATTTCTCAAAATGAATAATTACTTTATTTCCTTACGATGTTTAAATTTTTAAAAATCATTATTAATGAACTTGATAATTATATTTAGTACAACTGTATTAAGTGTTAATACAAACTCTTCTCGAATCAAAGTTTTATAGTTTTAAAACTCAGTATTACATCTTTTTTAAACTTCAAAGTTCTTCTTTTAGCACTTTTGTATATTTATAGCCTACATGTAAATATTTCGTTCAATTTTCAAAATCCCAATATAAAAAATCCTTTGTAACATGATACCTTTATTTATACATTTTTGAGCTACATCTTTAGTCTTAATACAATAAATAGTATATAGTAATATAATAATAAATAAATAAATAAATATAATAATAATAATAATAATAAAGAAATATAATAATAATAATAATAATAATAATAATAATAATAATAATAATAAAGAAAACAATAATAATAATAATAAATATTTATTTATTGTATATTTTTACTACCTTTATCGAGTATATGTGCATGATTTTAGATCATACATTCGTTATAGCTTGATATAAAACTCCAACTTTATATATGTCTCAAAATGAGTAATTATTTTATTTCCTTACGATGTTTAAATTTTTAAAAATCATTAATCTTTATTATAGTTAGCACTTGGCTTTATTTATAGTTTACGTGTAAGTATTTCTTTCAATTTTCAAAATCCTACTATAAAAAATCCTTTGTATCATGATACCTTTATTTATACATCTTTGCGCTATATCTTTAGTCTAAATGTAATAAATAGTATACAGTAAAATAATAATAAATAAATAAATGTAATAACAATAATAATAATAATAATAGTAATAATAATAATAATAATAATAAATATGATAATAATAATAATAATAATAATAATAATAAAATATAAATATAATAGCAAATAAATAAATGTAACATAATAAAAATATATTTATTTATTTTATATTTATACTACCATATAAAACTCCAACTTTATATGTTTCTCAAGCTGATTAATTCTTTTATATCTTTACATTGTTTAAATTTTTAAAAATCATTAATCTTTATTATATTTTAACGTTTGCAAATTCACAGGAAGCAAATTTCAACTATTAACGAACTTCATAATTATATTTAGTACAACTGTATCAAGTTTTAGTATAAACTCTTCTCGAATCAAAGTCTTATAGTATTAAAACGTAGCTATGCACCTTGTTTAAATTTCAAATTTCTTTTTTTAATATTCGGCCATATTAATAGTCTACGTGTAAATATTTTTGTTCTGTTTTGAAAATTCTACTATAAAAAATCTTTTGTAACATGATATCTTTATTTATACATCTTTGCGCTATATCTTTACTAAAAGTATAATATAACATAAAAAAGAAACTTTTCACTTCCTTACTTAAAAGCTTTTTACAGAATTTAAGACTGCAAGTATTTTTTTCTTACGGTGTGAAACCCCACACTAGGCGTATTCTAATTAAGTAAAGAGTGTGCATCAGTTCCTTTTTCATGGTAACGTAATTCAGCTTTTCGTAATTTACGAAGAGTAAACATAAAATTAAATTTTCTAAGAAAATATAAAATAAATTATCAAGTGAGTTACTTTTATTATTAATAAAAATCTATCTTAAAAAGTTCAGGAGTTTAGACAGATAAAAAATGAAACCATTTTTGCAGATTTGTCTGCTTAGTGTAAAATGTGCGTAAAATTTCCGAGCTTCTGAAACATCATAAAGTATAAATAACACTCTTATTAGAGATTATCAGATAAGGGTTATCTGTACAAACTACAATTTCGTTCTTAATATTTTCTTATTTTAATAAAATATGATAAAATTTATTTTAGGTATTTTACGTTATTTTAGGTTATTTTAAGTTATTTTACGATTAAACTTGTTTTCATCAAGTAAGTGTCATTCACAAAAACTGTCTGATTTAAGGGATATAACTTTGTTCATTACTTCAAATAAAATTTTTATCTTTATAAAAGAATGATTATTTTAACTTTCTTTATTTAATGTAGCTGATAGTAATAATGATAAAAAAAGCGAAAAAAATTAAGCTATTTTTGATGCAATCTAAGAGTTTCCTAATGATTATCAAAGATTGAAAAAATACTCTATGCACATCTTAATCATTATTATTAATCAAATTATTATATTTTATTTAATATCCATCATTAAGAAATACATCATAATACTTTTATCAAATAATCTATGCTCATAGAAACTGTCTTATTCACGAGATATAACTTTTCCATTGATACCAAATAAAATCTATACTTTTATAGACAAATAATTTATCCTAATATTCTCCATGCAATGTGAATAATACTAATAGAAAAACAACAAATTAAACTATTTTTGACATACTTTGAGTAGGCCGAAAGAGGGTTAGGGTGCTGTCCTTCGGTATCGGAGTTCGTGGGTTCGAATCCCACAGTTGCATTGATGTTCGTAGCCATTTGGAATCGGCTTTAAGCTGTAGGTCCCGGTCTCATTAGCCCTCGTGTTGCAAAAAGTAGACCGTAGCACTCCAAACCAAACCATACTTTGAGTACCGTATTATAAATGAACATATAAAAAATTATTTAATAGTAATTTTTATTAGAAAAAACTGTTATATATTCATCATATAAAAGTCGCTTAAATAGACTATATGATTTAAGGGGCATATTCCTGTCCATTACTCCAAGAAAAAATTAATATCTTTATAAAAGAATAATTTATTTTAATGTACTTCATTTAATGTGACCGAAGAATTAATGCGAAAACACAAATTAAGCTATTTCTTACCTACTCTTTTTGTGAGACCTTAATTTTTTATTGTTAATGATTGTGCGCTCACTCTATGCGTACTTTAATCATTACTCAAAATAATATAATTTATTTAATAATCATCATTAGTAACAACATTGTAATAATTTTATCAAATAAGATACTCGCATCAAAACTGTCAGATTGAAGAGATATAAATTTCTTTTAATACCAAAAAAAAATTTTATACGTTTGTAAACGAATAATATATTTTATTATTCCTCATTTAAGATAAATTTTTATACTAATGAAAAGAAACAGCAAATTAAACTACTCTTGACACTTTTTGAGTATCTCAAATAATTATTATAAACAAATATACGATAAATTGTTTATTAATAATTTTGTTAGAAAAATTACAATTTTTTTTCAAATAAGTGTTGCTCAAAGATATTGTCAGGGAATATAAACTTTTCTTTACTTCAAATAGAATTTATATCTTTATAAAGGAGCAACCTATTTAAATATTCTTCATATAATATGAACGATCATACTATGCAAAGAGAACAGATTGAACTATTTTTAACGCAGTCTATGTGTATCTTATTCTTGTACTCTTAAATAGAATTTGAGTAAAAATATTAAAATGCATTTAATGTTTACAGAGTATGTATTTGACGGAGGTAATTAAAAAAACTTTTTGTATGTGAACAAAAGTAGAAAGTCTGTAGATTTCCTTAGAGATATGATGAGTTAAAAGTAAGAAAATATAAAAGTTATAGTGTCTGTCGCATGTTGCATGAATACTTAAAATGTATTTTCTCTTTACATTGTATTTGTATGAGATGATATGATTATGTTTATCCTTTTTGTAAGATTTTAGTTTTTTAAATTGGATGTTATAAATCCTTATCTTAGATATTAATATAAAGAGAGTATTGTAGAAAATCTTACTTAGTTTCACTGATGTAAAGGCTTTTTTAAATTTCTTTTTCTGATAAAAAAAATGACTCTTAAAGAGACATCGTGTCTTTAATGATAGTAAGTCTGAATTAAACTATATATTCTGTTTATAATAAAAGGATTCCCTGATTATCTATAAGAGTTTAACTTTATAAAAATTGTTAAATTACGTAGCATGATACAGTACATTTTAAAAATACATAAAATATATACAAAAAGAGAAAAATGGATATAAGCTTAACTGCAAAATAATTCTTGAAATTTGTAAGTTAGAAACTAATCTTTTAAATAAAATGGAAGATAATTACCATTTTTTATCTGTGAACCTTAATTATTATAATAGCACGAGCAATATACTTTATTTTGTAGCACGGTAAAGATTTATTTTAATTAAATAACTCATGTCTCAACAGATTTAATTTTTCTTAATTTTAAAATATATACCTTTAGCATTTAGTTTACAGAATAAAACATATATATTACTTCCCTATGATACAAAAACTGAGTTTTTAATATATATATATATATATATATATATATATATATATATATATATATATATATATATATATATATATATATATATATATATATATATATATATATATATATATATATATATATATATATATATATATATATATATATATATATATATATATGTATATGTATATGTATATATATACATATATATATATATATATGTATATATGTATATATATATGTATATATATATATATACATATATATATATATATATATATATATATATATGTATATATATATATATATATATATATATATATATATATATATATATATATATATATATATATATATATATATATATATATATATATATATATATATATATATATATATATATATATATATATATATATATATATATAT
>CM063503.1:45353784-45411284 GCA_032207245.1 Pardosa pseudoannulata | reverse complement strand
TTCGACAATGATAGTTTATAAAAACTTGAATATCAGGAAGATATTTTTCTTCGTATTCAACTCCAAAAAATTGCTCTACGGTGTATATGAAAATAGCAAGAACTCACAGTGCATGAGGTTAGTTGAGGAATGACAACATGTAGTTAAAACAGATTGTTATGCGTGTGTATGACAACTCAGTGTTAATTTATGCACCAAATTATTTGGGGCAATTTAACAAATTTTACTTATATAAGAACATAATCTTGTTAATGTTTTCTGGAAGAAATATAATGCTAATAAATTAAATAAAAATATAATAATTTAAAAGCTAATATTAAAAACATTTCCATCATATCTAAATATTCATTTTTTTTTTAATTTTGCAACGTTATTTTGACTATTTCAACTCATTTAAAATTCAGGAACATTAAAACATCAATTACACTTGTCTCCAAAGAAAAAAAACAAGACATTTTTGTCTGTGTTTTGGAAAAAATTAATGTTTTATTTATAAAATATATATTATATTAAATATTACTTAATTTAATTTAATTTAATTTAATTCATATTAAATATTATTTTAATTTATTAAATTTTAATTTATTACGTATATTATATATTATATATAATATTAGCATATAGGATACCAGTTTTGTAACATTAACCGTATAAAGAAAACAAAAGCGTGTGAAGAAATTATTACTTTGGAAAAGTACTGCACATTTGCATTAATTGCTATATTTAATTATTCATTGCCTTCACAGTCTACCGCTAAAGGTTTCCCTAAAATTTGTCTTCTCTTATGCCCAAAGCTTACTTGAAAAAAGCTAGGAATGAGTTATAAATACCTACTAATACCAGTTCTTACGTTAATGACATTATAAATAGGCAGCTTAGACAAGAACTGTGAATCAAGTAGTACCTTCTGTAAAAGTTGCATTTTCTATTGATGAAGAAAAATAGCATTATTTAAAGAAAAAACAGTCTTTTTTGTTATTTGGAATAAGAATCACTCTTTATAATCAAAAATTTTCTATTTTTTGAAGCTCCATTTTCGTTAGCTATAAAATTTATCGGAATATAATACTTTATTTAATCTCTCTAAATTTTCTATGAATTCTCCAAATAAGAATATAATATAATGAAAGTTTAAAACTACTTTAAAAAATTAATCCAATATCTTTTAAAGATAGTAGCAAGGCATTATATTTCATATCATTTAAAAAGAAAATATGAATTATATTTTGACTAAATGTTAGGCTGTATATCATAATTTACTTCCAGAGGCATTTTAGTTGATACTAAATAAAAGATAAATGTATAGGTGTTAATACGGATAGAGTTACATAAAACTTTTTTAATAATTTACTTGATTTTTCTTACAGTAAATTCTAATTTAGCTCCGGGATTTACTGACTCAATTCAGCATTATTTTGAAAGAAATTTTGGACTATTAATAAAAAAAATAATAAAATAAGGAAAATTAAAACTGAGAACTTGTCCCGTTATAGCATTTTATTACCCATAATAGCATTTTATTACCATTTGAATTGTTAATATTGTTCATGAATTCCATTTCGGTCATTTAGTTTGTTAAATTTTATGATTTCCTGAAAAGGCGCCCTCTGGGGGACAATTTGGAACTAATTTTTTTTTTCAAAATTCTTTGAGTGCATCTCGTGTATACCCTATATATAAAATTGCGTTGCATTCCATTCACCTGTTTGAACTGTACGATGCCGTTTATAGGGTAAGTTTAATTATAACCACCCGGGATGGATATATATATATATATATATATATATATATATATATATATATATATAATATATATATATATATATATATATATATATATATATATATATATATATATATATATATATATATATATATATATATATATATATATATATATATATATATATATATATATATATATATATATATATATATATATATATATATATATATATATATATATATATATATATATATATATATATATATATATATATATATATATATATATATATATATATATATATATACATGACACGCTCCACTGAACGGCACTAGAGTCCTGACATCATTTTCATTGCTTTATTCAAATCTCAGAGCACACTACTCATTAATCATCTTCAATGGCGTCGCACATTGGCGCACAACTTTTAACAAAGGCAGTCTTAGCTGCTTCAGGTAGCCACAGATGCATCTGCGTAATGTGCACACTGCTCTCTGCTACCAATCACTGCACGTGAGCCGTATTTATGTGGCTAACACCTCATGCCGCGTCATTCCCAGTAATGAATCCTTAATTAAAATCTTTTAAAATTAATCTACAATTTAAATCCTGACATATATATATATATATATATATATATATATATATATATATATATATATATATATATATATATATATATATATATATATACATATATACATATATATATATATATATATATATATACATATATACATATATATACATATATATATATATATATATATATATATATATATATATATATATATATATATATATATATATATATATATATATATATATATATATATATATATATATATATATATGTATATATATGTATATATATATATATATGTATATATATATATATATATATATATATATGTATATATATATATATATATATATATATATATATATATATATATATATATATATGCATACATATATATATATATACATATATATACACATATATATATAGACATATATACATATATATACATACATATACATATATATACATATATACATATATGCATATATATACATATATATAATATATATATGTATATGTATATATATATATATATATACATATATATACATATATATATACATACATATACATACATATATATATATATATATATATATACATACATATATATATATATATATATATATATACATATATATATATATATAGAGAGAGAGAGAGAGAGAGAGAAAGATGAAATGAGGCTCTTGTCCTCCTCACGATGTGGAGTTCCGGGTGGTTATTGCAGCCCTAAAGTCGTGGAATCTTGAGATGAGAATGACAACAAAATAAAGACACTCGGAAATCAAACTATCGTAGTTTATTCATAACTCAACTGTCGAATGCCTGAACTTTAACAAAACTTTACCGAAACTAGTCGAAACTGTATTCAAATACCATACATCTGCTTTTATAGCTTTAGGTGCCAGCCAATTCGAGATCACGAAATGTCACTTGGATAACGTAACTTTAGCGTCAGAACTCTTTAGCGTCAGAACTCTGTTTTTAGGTATGCAACCGGAAGGATTCTATTAGGGAACATTCGAGAACATTCGCTAGGGTTGCTTGAAAAGAATTACCGTAAAAACAGATTCTGAACCTAATGTGATAAAGATATCATTATACACACATAAATATATGTATATACATCAGCATTTATATAAGCTTACTATTCCTTAGTTGTTTTAGGTTTATAAATGAACTTTGTATCATACATATTTTAGGCTAGAAGGACGAGGGCAAGGTATAGTAATTTTTTATTAACCGTAACTGAATTAAAACAATAATTTGTTTAAATCAATTTTCTTAATGCTACAAATTTTGAAGTCTGAAATAGGTTTGTAATTTGGAAATGGTATGCTATTAATGTAATACAATTTGAAAGTTACCGAAAAGCTCCAAATGTGCAAAAATCCTAAACTAACAATCACGAACAAGAAAATAAACTCCAAAGAAAGTAATAACTCAAGAAAAAAAATATTCAGCTACTTATTTTTTTATCATAACGTATGATCCTACAAATACACTTTTCTAAAACTTACGTTGATTCCATCATTCGCCCGAAGGAGTTTTCCGCTGAAGAATCACTGAAGTTGACAGATATGTTCAGATGAGAAAACTTCAATTTATCTCCCTTAATATTTATCTAACTATTATCAGGCACTAAGAAATGTTCACGTTACTTTTACTTGTGTGAATGTAATTCTTGCAGGGAGAAATGAACATTAGATTCCTCAAATGTTGATGTATGTAATATAAAAAACTGCTGTTACACGGTGTAATCTGAAAAGGAGGTACATTACTTTTCCTGTTTGCCAAAATAAGTGCAGTATTTTCCCCCAGGTTAGTTATTTTCAGTCAGAAAGATATCCTTTTATCCTCAAACATCATTATTTTGTTTAACATGCTTTAGAATTTATATATATATATATATATATATATATATATACGTACTTATGTACTTATGTATATACATACATACACACTCACACAAACACAAACAAAACACACACACATATATATGTTATGGTCAGTAATGTAGGCAACTAATCACAAGTTTCTTTTTCTTTTTTAAACTTTGCTTTGTTAAATTCAGTCTTTTCGTTAAACTTTGGCTACGGCATTAAATATACTCCTTCGTTAAATAACATTTCCGACTAGCGTACAGGGCGTTGAGGGGCCCAGCTTCCCACTAAAAGTACACCAAAAACTTACTTGCTTAAACCTTTTCTTCCTGATCTCCTTCCACACTAACTTGTTTTCTCTTTGTACATCCACCCGAGGGTGTGCGTCTCTCTCCTCTTAAGTCATTTTTAAATAGTTCCTCTTATTTTTCAGTATAACTCCCTCAATTTTTAAAACCCCATTTTCAAACATGACACACACATACACACACGCACACACACACACACACACACACACACACACACACATATATATATATATATATATATATATATATATATATATATGTGTGTGTGTGTGTGTGTGTGTGTGTGATAGAAAAGCGCAAGATGAATTATAAAATTTTATTCAACCTTTTAAATTATTATTTTATTTTAATTATGTAAATGAATTCGAATCAAGGACAGATAACGAGCATATTTTAACCTAAACTTCACTTAAAAGAGCACATGGTATCCTACAGGTTTCTCTGTGTGTACATCAAATTTCTTGATTGGAGGCTGTTAGAGTTTCTGGCCTTTTATTATTTGCTTCTCTGAAAGTATTCTGGGTACATGAATCCTGGCGTAAGCTCATCTGTTCCATATCGAATTGGTTCAACAAGCAAAAGTATCTACATTGCTGATATATATATATATATATATATATATATATATATATATATATATATATATATATATATATATATACTTTTGTGTCTCTAGAATTAATGCCTCAAATCTTGAAAACAAAACCCTTGGTTAAAGCTTTAAAGAATATAAGCATATTGTAAAATAATTGCAAAATGATGAACATATGCAACATAAATTGAAAATTGTTCTGCTACTCATTTACTCCCATTTGTAATAGAGAGTCCAAATGAAAAGGATAAAAGGATTGATTGATACATAAACCAAAGGAAAATAAAAGGGAATTCTCTTCTCGCAGATACATTAAAGAGTAAAACTTTAATGGATTGAAATATGCATCACTCAGCAGAGTAAGGTTGATAGTACACTTTCAACCAATAGCTGGTCAATTCCCCAAATGTCACTTGTACGTCGACCAGACATTTTGGACAATGATTTGAATTTTCAGTGGAGCCTGTGTACAACTGGTTTTACGACCATCGCACAGCATATCAGAATCGATAACGGTTCTTTCGTAGCAGAGGCACGTTTCATATGATACGAGGGGATAGACTCTCAGAATATATCCGAGATTTTATATAGAATAATAAATAAAAGCACGCCGGATAGAGATCCTTATATCTCTGAAGTCAAAAGGTACTTAAAGAAACTTTTACGTTGAAAATATCTACTATTAAAAACCATGAAACAGAAAATTTTTGACAACTGCTGGAATATGATCATCCCAAGTATTTTCTTCTTGCATAAGAACGCATTTTTGGTTTTGTTTAATAATGCTCTTTATATATGGGGAATGATTATATTTTGCTTACCATATAATTTTCTTCATATAAAAAAGAACCAATGCGAATAAATGCACCAAATTGCCACCATTTGTAAGTGGCAGTTTATGTAGCAATTTTATATATATATTATATATATATTCACAGATCCCCCCCTTATTAAGCAGTTATATATATAAATTGTCTCTCTTATGCAATTAAAACCCTTAATACCAATATAAATTCAGTTTAAGTTTTCAGTTTAGAAAATATTGCAAAGCTTTTTAGCTAATTTGTTTCTAACTAGGAACGAATTAACTTTCCTGAATAGCAATTCTCTTAACTTACAATAATTTAATTTACATATAGTAAGCTCGAGTGATTGATCATTTTAAGTCTTGAGATAATTTTCTAAAGACATGTTTTGCAAATTTTCTTATAACTAATGGTTTGTACCCTTTGCTACTAAGACCTCATAATAACCGCTATTGTGTTTCGTTGTTATATTTGGTGTTAAACTTATTTAAAATTCTGTATTCACACACATAATTATTATTGTAATTACAACTGTAAAAATGTCTTTGAGAAAATTAGTGTTTAATTTATCCTTTTAAGCTTTTTGTCAAATAAATATATTTTAACTGAAGTAAACTAAATGAATTAAAATAAAATTACATTTTTCTATGAAGAAACAACAAATATTTTTTAAAGGATTAAGACTTAAAGGATTAACTCTTAAAGGATTAAGGAATATGACTGTGGTCTACATTCTTACTATAGAAATAATATTTAGATTGGGACCTGTTTAAAGCCAATTCCAAATGGCTTTAGTAGCTATGCCAGTAAAAGTTTTTGAACTCTGGAACTCCGGATTCTGGTATCGTAAGGCAGAGCCGATGCTTGTTGATTGTATACCAGATATGAAACACGTTTACCTCCTAACAATTAGTTTTGTGCATAGCACTGGTTCTGAATACAAAAATAAATTTTCAAGTTTTGCTTTGCATACAGTTTTTTATGTTTGAAATTAGTAACAAGTGATTACAATGATTCTTTAATTATCATAGTAATATTATTTTTGACAAATATAGAAAGGTTATGAAAAATAATTTTTTTGTGGATAACATATTATCTTTTTTTTAAATTTTTTAATTCGGGGACACTTACCTAGTTATATATTATCCAATTAACAGTTCACTGCAAGATATTGAAAAAATATTACTCTATTTTTTTTTAAATTTTGAGTAATTTTTCCAAGCGGTGTTTATTTAGTAGAGTAAATCAGTCCAGTGTCTCATCTACTCTATTAAAATTAAAATACAATGAGATTATTCAAAAATTCGTATCGTAAATTAGTCTAATGTTGCAATAGCTTTTTAAAGGTGTACATGTTTTGGACATACGTTTTAAATACTGAATTACATTAGCTTAACATAATTTTTTCAGTGTTTTAATTTTTTCTATTCTCTGATTAGCCTACAATTTTAAAATTTTTTTAGCATTTAAGATTAAATTCATTATTGATCGAAATCCCCTACAGCTTGTACTTAGCGATTTCTTATATTGGTGCATAATCATAGTCATTTTATATTTTATTGAACATTATTTCTTTTGAAGCTTAAAATTTAAATTATAACACGCATCTTAGATTCATAAAATAAAATATTTTGTTTCTTTTAAAAGGAATATTTAACAAATTCTTTAATAACATTTAAGATTGGAAATTTTATTTGTCATATGTCATTTCAAGTAATGTATGACTTATAATAACATAAAAATACAAGCCAAGGGAAAATTCACTTATCCCTAAGAGAACATTCGAATTATATTTTTTAATGAAAAATAATTGTTTATAATACTGTCAGACACATAATCTCGGATTATATAATTTATCTTATGTTTTTTTAAATGAAAATTATGTATGTATAAACACTGTAAAATTAAATTCATTTATATAATTCCTAAAAATTAGTTGAAAAATGCATGTTTTGTATAAGTATTTCCATTTTCTAGTGTACATTATTCTTACTTTAAGTACAGAATTTACAATTTTATTTTTTATAGAGAAACAAAACACTTCTTTAGAATAATTCAGCAGCAATATAAACAACCAATTTAGCTATTTTTTTCTACTTTCAAAACTTCATCCTTTGAAAAGTATTCAGGCTTAAAGTTTTCCTATTTCTGTTTTGCCTGAAGCAGCTGTATACTGTTTGTCACCATCCTAAAATTTTCTTTGAAAACGAACTGAAAAGAAGAAGGCTAAGATATTATTGTAAAAAAAATTCTCTTTGGTTACTTCATCTTTTGTAAAAGAACTTTAAGGTCGTTTGAACGTTGAAAAGTTTGTAATTGTATGAGCTGATTATTAACTTCTTAAAATTGAATATAAGGCCCTAATTGCTGCGATAGCATAATATTTTTGAAGTGAATGAAATTTTTCTACTTCCTTTTAATTTATCTAAAATATCATGTGATTTGAAACTATATTTTTTACAAAAGTAAATGCCCAGTACTTCTTTTGATGCATTATTTTTTATAATGATATAGTTTATGGTTTATATAATATGTGTTTTTCTTATAAATGAGCACCCTTTTTACATCTTTTGCATGTTACATCTTTTGTTTATAACAGTGAGCCACCGAAGCTCATTTGATAAAGGCAGCGATCTCGTAACCGAAGAGTAGCGGAATCGGGGCTCGAGCTGGCTACAAGTGTGTTTATTAATGGCAGCTGGGGTAGGTAAGTTACTTCTTTACCCGACCCTGCAAACGCCATACGGGAAATGATTCCTTATCGCCAAGACAGTAATTCAAAACTCAAACTAGCAAAAAGCAGCCAATTACTAATCAAAAAAAAATTTTTTTTAAATTAACCTAACCATAGAAGCGAACCCGCAAATCAATTTAGAATCTAAAAAAAAACATAAAAAATAATTTCCTGTAATCGGAGAAACTTAACCTATTTTTCCTTTTTTTTAATTAAAACAATTTATTTCAAATTTCTCTTTTTTTTCTTTTTTTTTGTCAATCTTAACAGTTACTTTAGAAACAATTTACAGTTACTTTAGAAACATTTAACAATTAAATATAACACAATTTACAATCGACCCCAAGGGCAACAAAAATAAAAACAAATAAACAACAAGAATGTAATTAACCCAAAAAATCATTTTACAAATTTAATGTACCAATATCCAAAATAAAACACAATTAAATGTAAAATTCCGAACATTTTCCAAACAAATTAAAATATTTCAAAAACAAACATACCAGAACAAGTAAAAATTACAACAAATTCAACAACTTTCCAATGATTTATTCACAAAAAATTCCATAATTGAACACAATCCAGATCTAGCCTTAGGAGAATTACATAGATTATTGATACTAACATTCAGATAATTCACAGGGAAAAATTTAAGCTGGGTTAGGTAAAATAAGCTCCTCTAAGTTCTGAAATGATACCTCGGAGGTGGCCAGACAAATCGGATATAGAAGCCACATTATGGCAAATTGTTCACCACTTCCTGATGGTGACCTTGGACGATAGTTTACGGGTTGCATCCACACACTGGACCACTAAATGAGGAGAGTGAGTGGATTCGTCCATAGGGTATACTGCGCACTTAAATTGCTCATCTGGCTGCCTTTGATCTTTTTAGAAAAACCGCTTCCGAAGCCATTCTCTGCCAAGACCATTTTATCGTCAGCCATCGTCGACCTCCATAAGCCATAACCACTACAGACGGTGGTAATGGCTTGCAGTGGACCAAAGTGGGGAGAGGCCTTGAGACTCTTCTGATTGGTCGCTGTTTTTAAAATACGAGGACCCATTCTTGAAGTTAAATAAATCATTCTTCAGTCCTCGTGGTTCCTCGCTCAAAGCGCAATTGCATATTAAGCCTCAGCCATGGACCAGTCGTATATTGCGAGGGAATCTATTGAACCTGTTGTAGAGTTTCCTACTTCACGGGACTGAGTAATAGTAACAACAGCAACCTTTATGAGAGTTATGATATGTTACTTCATTAACGAATAATTGGGTAATTAGAACAGCATATTTATGAAGAATATATAAGGATATAAAAAACAAACCTGATGATCAGAAATATTAACTTGGCCATTATGATGGCTATTATTAAGTAAATATTTATTTACGAAAATAATGGAAATACATATTATAGGTTATTATTTATGAGTAGAAGTGCCTTACATATAATTGCTTCGTAAAATAAAAAATCTAATTTTACAGTTTTCATTTATTTGTGAGCACTTTAAAAATGTTTTTTCTACTCCATGTCTCTAAATAACAATTAGATAAACTGATACGGAAGAGATTTTAATCATAAAATTCATAATAAACACAGGATATACATTCTAAGGTGAGACATAACCTTGAAAAAAAAATTTAAATCAGTTCTAGTGGCTGTACATGTAGATAATGTGCCTAACAAAAGATATCATATTGTAACAAATAATAACAATCTAAATACACAGTCAAGCAAAATCAAACGACATACAGAGAAAGATCTACAATAACTCCACTAAAGAATTTTGTATGGTATTATCTGTAAGATTTTTTTCTTTAAATCACAAAATATTATGTAAAAAACACACTTCTTAGAAAAAAAAAACATTTTAAGAGATTTTTTTGTTAAACAAAGGTTTTTTTCAGTCATTTTTTTTTCTTATAGGGAAACATAATTTGGTAAACTAGTTTTGGTTATTTTGACCAGATGAAGTAAGTGCAAAGTTCAATGAAATATATATGCTTATATATAATCAAATACAGAAAATACACTTATTTTGTGTTAACCCATATTGGACCGCTGTCCTATAAACAGGACAGCAAATAAAATTCCATTTAATAATAAAGTTATAAATACTTTCTGAGAGGATTTTATTTTAACACCTTTAAAATAGACACACTTTAGCATACTAACAAAAAAACTGAGAAATCAAATTATATTGTATTGTAAAATTTATTTTCAGCTACCTCTTAAAAATTGTCATTTTTTAATCTTTAATTTTATATTCATTATTATTATTTTTTAAACATTGTATAGGTTACTTTTAGTTTAAAAACACAGCTAATAATGTAGCTGAAAGTTTTTGTTGAAAAATATATTTTACATGTGTATTTTGTAAGTATAAAAAAGGTGCCCTAAAATTAAGACGACGGTCCAATCCTGATTATTTTTCTCTGAATTTGATATTGCATTGATAGAGCACATTATTCTCTTATCTTTCAATGAAAACCAGTTCAAACACCTGTTCACACACCTGGACACAACAAGGTGTAAATAGATGTCTATTCTATTCAGAAAACTGGAGATATTTTGCAAGATAAACTTACTTTCTTACTGCCAGTTCAATAACTGCAAGAGAAAACCTACAACAGTATGCTTAAAATGTAATGTTGGAATTTGCTTTGACTGTTTCCCCAAATTTGATCTATGAATCAGCCTAATGCAATGTAAGTGATATTTGTTAAGTTTTAGTAGTGTAATGGACCGTTGTCCTAATTATAGGACAGCCAATTACATAAAAAATTTAAAATATTTTTTCAAAATTTTCATTTTATATACTTAGTTACACCATATTAATGATATAGATTAAATTTTAATAACTTACAGAAATATTTAGTTGGTGTGGTACAATATAGGTTAACTTAGTTAATGCTTTGAGTATGTAATTTTATTTAAAAATTTACCTTTGCTCGTATACATTACAGGTATAAGATCTAGGTATAGTTTTCACTAAAAAAACTCAACTCCTAGGCGGAACAGCCCCGAGGGGGCAGGGCCTAAGGTACCGATCTCCGTTTACGTGACCAAGGGCCTGGGGTGCGAAGCATATGTTCCAGTTAGGTGGTCAATCTTACGCGAAACCCCCAGTGTTTAGTTCCCAGGCACTCTTGGCAATCAGTTTTGGTTAATTTTTGTGGAATTCTTTCTACATTTATAATCTAAAACAGATTCTTCACATAACTGTCAATTTCCCCCCATACTATTAATTGAACATCCTGAACATATCTATGAGCAAACGAGCCTGTTGTCAATGTTCACGATGCTTACCAAATATCTTTAGTTAATCAAGTTATTTCTTCCAATTATGCCCGGAACTTGCGATGAAACCTTTTAAAGTTGGCTACTATATCTAAATATTGTTTTTTGAAAGTTTATGCATTTTTTATTTCTCGTAGACTAATGTTTACTGTAATGATACCACAACTACGATTATTAATAGAGATATAAAAGTTATAATTTCTTATAATATTGATTAAGGAATTTACTACCTTATTCATAAATACCGGGTGATTCAAAAGTCAGGACAAACTTTAAAAATGAATAATTCGAAAACAAATAAAGATAAAAAGATGCGTTCTGCCATATGTCTGTCATAACGCAAGAAATGCTACTAAATGCTGTGTATGGTGACTTTTCTCACAGCTGTACTTCTGAATGATGGACAGCACATTGAACATTAACTGTAGTACTAATTAACTGTAATTAAGTTGATTTGTAAATTGTTAACATTTCTTCATTTGTAAATCATCTTTTGGTGCTATAAAAGACTGTAGCGCCATCTGCTCGTAGCTAACACAACTATTTGTTTCGTTTGCCACACAAAATCCGGTATCTTTTTCATCCGTTAGGTGCAAACTGTATCTTTGTATCTTCATTCGTTTTCGAATTATATATTTTTAAAGTTCGTCCTGACTTTTGAAACACCCGGTACTTTTCGCAATTAAATCAGAAATAATAGTTTTACTACTATTTGACTGGAGTCTGTATTGTAGACCTTGTGATATTGTCACGAAGATTCGAATGAACACACCGTTTAACTTAACAGAGGAATTTATTAAAGCTAAGTAGCAACTCGCAACTTTACAAGATTGGGAAGTTGCCTACAACTAGTGGGTATCAGCTTTTATACTCGAACAGAATATTCGAGAAATAACTAATTTACATATTAAAGAAAGATCTAGAATATTCAAGAACATAAGGAAACAATAAATAACGTTTTTAACTTAAAAATCCGTACTTTGGATAAACTGCCATGTCAAGCATCGAACCCACAATCTCCGGGTTTAGATCGCGTGCTTTGACCATTCGGCCACTGAGCTAGTTGGCTACGCTCCTTTATGCGGCAATATCATAAGGAAATTTTCATTTAAAAAAAAAGAAAACAGTTCTAGTTTTTGAGTTCTAGCTTTCTAGTTCAAGTTATTGGGGAAGGATCTACCTCTACTAAAACTCTTTAGAGAAGAAAGTATATTTAACAAAAGTAGTGATCAAAATTTGCTTTTGCATTCAGTATTTTCAAAATTTTAATATTTCGAATGATCAAAAAATGCTCTAAATTTTTTTATCCTTACATACTTGAAATTTATACTTTAAATCTTTTGTAGTCCAGAAAAAGATTCTGAATTTTCTGGATCTAGAAATAATATCCAACAAGTTATGAAAAATTATAATTTCCTATAATATTTTTAATACTAGTTAAAAATTTTTGTTATACTTGAAGTTATTATTTCCAAATACTTATTAATGTATCCTTACAATCTTATCTACTGCAAAGAAATAAAATAAAGCTACATCATATTTTTATTCAGTAAAAGTTATACCCTTCCTAAAAATATCTGCTTACTAAATATTTTTAAAAGAAAGATATAATCTCCACATAATATAAAAAAAGAATTCCAAATACTGTTATCATATTCACGTTGTTTAATACACAGAGCATTTCTCAAACAGAATGATTTTATTTTCGAGAATGAATAACGGGGACACATTTTACAAGTATTCCCTAGTGGTTAAAACTACATCCAAGATGAAGCTTTCCTTATCTTTGTTGCCGTGAGGCAAGAAAAAGGCCTGATATTTTCTTCAGAGCTATAGTTTCATTTTTTCCTATCATATATCATCTTATATGATTCTAGCGCTTAAATTCAACCATCTGAATAATGTAAATATGAATTTCAATAACAAAAAGTTCCAAAACCAAGGGCAAAAAAGTCGATGAAAAGAGAATTTTAGATAAGGCAAAAATTTAACAAAATCCTTGGATGGAAGTATCAAGAATTTGAATTTTGGAATAGTCGTATCCTACAGTATGTATTAAACTTAAAGAAGCTTTAAAACTTTATTTGAAATATAAAAGTCTCTTTATGTATATTTCTGAGCAATTAATCAATAATAAACTTTTATGGTCTGGGGATTGAATAGTATTTTAGAATAATAGTATAATATGGTACATATTTCTGTAAAATAAACTAAACATTCTACGCCATATAGATGGTATAGAAAATTTAAGTAATGATCATAAAGATGTGTAGTTGATGTAGCTTTCAGATGTGTAGTCTATAAAAGATTAAAAGTTTTAATTTTTTGTGTTATGAAGAACATTTTATATAAAGAAAATCCTCAATTTTGTTTAGTCATCTGAAGTTTCCTGGTGGAATATTTCTACCTTTTATACAGGGATTAAAATGTTGTTAGAATCTAAATGATTTATATTGCTTGGGATGACGCTGGAGGTATGGCACTTTTAAAAGGATTCATTTATTCGTACATTCTTAATTCGTACACTAAAAAAATTAATATCAAATGAAAATTTAGGAAATAAGTATCAACTTTTAAGCCTGAAAGGACTATTGAATAATTATATTTTGAATTAATTATTCTTCTTGAATTGAGGGCTCAATGTTTTTAGCTCTTTAGGCTCAATGTAAACGATTTCAAACGTCATATCAGCGGTGGAACTCCAATCAATACTACAGCTATAAATAATGTGTAATCAGACATTAGGTATGATGTCATGCATATTTTAACTGATTTTGTCTTTTCAGCCGTACATATAGGCGACCTAATGGGTTTAGAGCATAAAACATCTTGGTAAGATAAAAATTATTCTGTCAACAATCCCCGGTTGCTATATTTTGACAATCCTTAAGTTGGAGACAGCACAAGTGGAGAAGCAAGTAACAACAGGACAATAAAAATAAGCAGGTGCATTGCCTAAATGAATGGGGACTACAAAAGGCTAATATGCTAAGAAACATTTATGACACCGTCAAGATTCGAGGACAATAAATTATACAGCTGTGAAGCGAACCCGGCAGAGTTCAGCTTTCACACAAATTAACCCAAACTCATGGCTGGTCATTGACCGAATCCTACTAATAAAATTGAAAGAGCTCCTGAAATTATGCATCCTACAGCGGCAGTGAGAGAGAATTATAAAAACCACAATCTTAGACTACGCTTACACCTTGAGAAATATATTCTGCAGACAAGAAAGTATAGAGAGAGGAGCATTAAGTAGCAGATAGAATTGCAGAAGCAATTTGTAGCGAAAGGTGGTGAAAGAAGAGTGTCTCAGTTATTCTCTTGCAAGAGTTGAACCCAATATCCTGAATTTAGTTCGATATCTATTCCTTTGTAGTTGCTTCAGGTATCGGACCAATACTTTGACCATGATAAATTTACAAGTCTGGAAATTTCCTACCACCTGCCATTTTTCATTATCCTCTATATAATAATAGCTTGAGTTATCTGTCCGTCTGTATTCGAATTTATGAAGAGGTGGTACCTGGAATGATTAGAGGTATCCATATTCGACTTTTGATGAGTTAGGGTTAGCAACATTCAAAATCCCCCTTTTCCCCTTTTTTTAGTATTTAATGCCATTATTTCAAGCCTTATTTTCCCCGGTTAAGAGTAGGCGATTAAATTTATCAATTTGTCACATAACAAAATGGCAAAAATAACATTTTTTTCTAGCATTATGACGTCATTCCTTTAACCATCTCATTTATTGATTTCTTATTTTAAATTATTTAAATATCGGCTGTATTCTTTTCCTACATTTTATCACTGAACTTAGATATTACGTAAATAATTTTCTTTTATATTTGGCTTAAATGATAGATTATGCACACATGTGATAATTTTAAGTTTAATGATTGATTATTTTTTGTAACACCGGTATTAACAACAAATTCTATTTAACTCCATGCTGTAGAGGAAATGATAGTTTCATCTCTTTATTGTGGTAAAAAAAAAAAAATTGGAAGAACTTAACGATAATTTCGACGTAGCTAAGAAAATTTTGAATTATCTTTCTAAATGAATTTAACTTGATTCTAAACTTCTTTCACAGTATCGGGAGACTTTAGAGGAGTACGAAGATAAACAAATTATTGAGTTTGTACCTGATAATTCTCAGCCAAAAAACAAACCATTTTTTTTACCTGCATCATAGGGTACTTTACAATTCTGGAAAATTAAAAATTTTACTGGTTCCGTCATATGACGGGTTATATGTTTTTATGTATTCTTCATTTCACATTTTCGCTATTTTGAGCCATAAAAAATTTAGAATTCTTATGCTGCACTGACAAAATAGTCATTTTGTCATTCCCTTGTATGTATACAAATGTCTATATATTTGATAATTTTTATAGGATTCATTCCTTTTTCAAACATACATGAATCTGATATCTATTATTATTTATATATTTATTATTATTTATAGCTCTATCTTTTCATATACACTTTTTCAAACCTTTGCGAAATCTATATTTTTGTGACGGTCATCTTTCATTTTATATTTTGATCACATTTCAAATACAAAATTTTGAACTATTTTTTCTCACATGAGCTCTTAAATTTAGGAGCATTTTCCCCAGTAAAATGATGAATAGGTTTACAGTTTTATATTATAAGAACATGAAAGTTTCAAATAAAAATCTAAACTTTTCTAACACACTTCTAAAGTATATGCCACTCATTCAATGACACGTAAGAAGTCATGTAAATACTTCGTAATTCTTAATTATTGCAAACAAAATGGTGTATTGCTCTCAAATAAAATCAGGAAAGGCATTTTGTCCTTATATATTATTTATACATTCTTTACATTTTCGCTATTTTGATTCATAAAAAAATTGCAATTTTTATGCTGGACTGACAATACTCTCACTTTGCCTTTCCTTTGTATGCATACAAACTAATGTCTATATATTGGATAATTTTTGTAAGAATACTTCCTTGCGAAAGCATACATGTATATAATATCTATTATTATTTATATATTTATTAATATTTATATGTAATTTATAGCTGTATCTTTGCATATACACTTTTTCAAACCTTTACGAAATCTATATTTTTGTGACGGTCATCTTTCTTTTTACATTTTGATCACATTACAAATACAAAATTTTGAACTATTTTTTCTCACATGTGCTTTTAAATTTAGAAGCATTTTTCATGATGAACTGACAATATAGTCACTTTGTCTTTCCCTTGTATGCATACAAATTATTGTCTATATTTTATAATTTTTATAAGAATCATTCCATGTGCAAGCATGCATGTATCTGATATCTATTATTATTATTTATATATAATTTATAGTTATATGTTTGTTTATACACTTTTTCAAACCTTTACGAAATCTATATTTTTGTGACGGTCATCTTTCGTTTTACAGTTTGATCCCATTTCAAATACAAAATTTTGAACTATTTTTTCTCACATGTTCTCTTAAATTTAGTAGCATTTTCCCCAGCAAAATGATAAATAGATTTACATTTTTATATTACAAGAGCATGAAAGTTTCAAATAAAAATCCTAACTTTTCTAACACATTCCTAAAGTATACGGCACTCATGCAATGATATATAAGGAGTCATGTAAATACCTTATAACTCTTAATCATTGCTAACAAGATGGTGTATTGGTATTAAAATCAAGAAAGGCATTTTGTTTTCATACATTCTTCATACATTCTTTACATTTTCGCTATTTTGGTTCATAAAAAATTTACAAATTTTATGCTGAACTTACAATATTCACTTTGTATTTCCCTTATATGCATACAAATTAATGTCTATATAGTGGATAATTTTTATAAGAATAATTCCTTGCAAAAGCATACATGTATAAGATATCTATTATTATTTATATATTTATTAATATTTATATATAATTTATAGCTGTATCTTTGCATATACACTTGTTCAAACCTTTACGAAATCTATATTTTTGTGACGGTCATCTTTCATTTTACATTTTGATCACATTTCAAATACAAAATTTTGAACTATTTTTTCTCTTATGTGCTCTTAAATTTAGAAGCATTTTTCATGCTGGACTGACAATATAGTCACTTTGTCTTTCCCTTGTATGCATACAAGTTATTGTCTATATATTTTATAATTTTATGAATCATTCCATGTGCAAGCATGCATGTATCTGATATCTATTATTATTATTTATATATAATTTATAGTTATATGTTTGTTTATACATCTTTTCAAACCTTTACGAAATCTATATTTTTCTGATGGTCATCTTTCGTTTTACAGTTTGATCCCATTTCAAATACAAAATTTTGAACTATTTTTTCTCTTATGTGCTCTTAAATTTAGAAGCATTTTTTATGCTGGACTGACAATATAGGCACTTTCTCTTTCCCTTGTATGTATGCAAACTAATGTCTATATATTTGATAATTTTATAGGAATCATTCCTTGTGGAAGCACACATATATCTGATATCTATTATTATTTATATATTTATTATTATTTATAGCTCTATCTTTTCATATACACTTTTTCAAATCTTTACGAAATCTATATTTTTGTGATGGTCATCTTTCGTTTTACATTTTAATCCCATTTCAAATACAAAATTTTGAACTATTTTTTCTCTTATGTGCTCTTAAATTTAGAAGCATTTTTTATGCTAGAGTGACAATATAGGCACTTTCTCTTTCCCTTGTATGTATACAAACTAATGTCTATATATTTGATATTTTTATAGGAATCATTCCTTGTGGAAGCACACATGTATCTGATATCTATTATTATTTATATATTTATTATTATTTATAGCTCTATCTTTTCATATACACTTTTTCAAATCTTTACGAAATCTATATTTTTGTGATGGTCATCTTTCGTTTTACATTTTGATCCCATTTCAAATATAAAATTTTGAACTATTTTTTCTCTTATGTGCTCTTAAATTTAGAAGCATTTTTTATGCTAGAGTGACAATATAGGCACTTTCTCTTTCCCTTGTATGTATTCAAACTAATGTCTATATATTTGATAATTTTTGTAAGAATCATTCCTTGTAATGCATACATGTATCTTATATCTATTATTATTTATATATTTATTATTATTTATACATAATTGATATCTGTATCTTTACATATACACTTTTTCAAACCTTTGCGAAATCTATATTTTTGTGACGGTCATCTTTCATTTTATATTTGGATCACATTTCAAATACAAAATTTTGAACTATTTTTTCTCACATGAGCTCTTAAATTTAGGAGCATTTTCCCCAGTAAAATGATGAATAGGTTTACATTTTTATATTATAAGAACATGAAAGTTTCAAATAAAAATCTAAACTTTTCTAACACACTTCTAAAGTATATGCCACTCATTCAATGACACGTAAGAAGTCATGTAAATACTTCGTAATTCTTAATTATTGCAAACAAAATGGTGTATTGCTCTCAAATAAAATCAGGAAAGGCATTTTGTCCTTATATATTATTTATACATTCTTTACATTTTCGCTATTTTGATTCATAAAAAAATTGCAATTTTTATGCTGGACTGACAATACTCTCACTTTGCCTTTCCTTTGTATGCATACAAACTAATGTCTATATATTGGATAATTTTTGTAAGAATACTTCCTTGCGAAAGCATACATGTATAATATCTATTATTATTTATATATTTATTAATATTTATATGTAATTTATAGCTGTATCTTTGCATATACACTTTTTCAAACCTTTACGAAATCTATATTTTTGTGACGGTCATCTTTCTTTTTACATTTTGATCACATTACAAATACAAAATTTTGAACTATTTTTTCTCACATGTGCTTTTAAATTTAGAAGCATTTTTCATGATGAACTGACAATATAGTCACTTTGTCTTTCCCTTGTATGCATACAAATTATTGTCTATATATTTTATAATTTTTATAAGAATCATTCCATGTGCAAGCATGCATGTATCTGATATCTATTATTATTATTTATATATAATTTATAGTTATATGTTTGTTTATACACTTTTTCAAACCTTTACGAAATCTATATTTTTGTGACGGTCATCTTTCGTTTTACAGTTTGATCCCATGTCAAATACAAAATTTTGAACTATTTTTTCTCACATGTTCTCTTAAATTTAGTAGCATTTTCCCCAGCAAAATGATAAATAGATTTACATTTTTATATTACAAGAGCATGAAAGTTTCAAATAAAAATCCTAACTTTTCTAACACATTCCTAAAGTATACGGCACTCATGCAATGATATATAAGGAGTCATGTAAATACCTTATAACTCCTAATCATTGCTAACAAGATGGTGTATTGCTATTAAAATCAAGAAAGGCATTTTGTTTTCATACATTCTTCATACATTCTTTACATTTTCGCTATTTTGGTTCATAAAAAATTTACAAATTTTATGCTGAACTTACAATATTCACTTTGTATTTCCCTTATATGCATACAAATTAATGTCTATATAGTGGATAATTTTTATAAGAATAATTCCTTGCAAAAGCATACATGTATAAGATATCTATTATTATTTATATATTTATTAATATTTATATATAATTTATAGCTGTATCTTTGCATATACACTTGTTCAAACCTTTACGAAATCTATATTTTTGTGACGGTCATCTTTCATTTTACATTTTGATCACATTTCAAATACAAAATTTTGAACTATTTTTTCTCTTATGTGCTCTTAAATTTAGAAGCATTTTTCATGCTGGACTGACAATATAGTCACTTTGTCTTTCCCTTGTATGCATACAAGTTATTGTCTATATATTTTATAATTTTATGAATCATTCCATGTGCAAGCATGCATGTATCTGATATCTATTATTATTATTTATATATAATTTATAGTTATATGTTTGTTTATACATCTTTTCAAACCTTTACGAAATCTATATTTTTCTGATGGTCATCTTTCGTTTTACAGTTTGATCCCATTTCAAATACAAAATTTTGAACTATTTTTTCTCTTATGTGCTCTTAAATTTAGAAGCATTTTTTATGCTGGACTGACAATATAGGCACTTTCTCTTTCCCTTGTATGTATGCAAACTAATGTCTATATATTTGATAATTTTATAGGAATCATTCCTTGTGGAAGCACACATATATCTGATATCTATTATTATTTATATATTTATTATTATTTATAGCTCTATCTTTTCATATACACTTTTTCAAATCTTTACGAAATCTATATTTTTGTGATGGTCATCTTTCGTTTTACATTTTAATCCCATTTCAAATACAAAATTTTGAACTATTTTTTCTCTTATGTGCTCTTAAATTTAGAAGCATTTTTTATGCTAGAGTGACAATATAGGCACTTTCTCTTTCCCTTGTATGTATACAAACTAATGTCTATATATTTGATATTTTTATAGGAATCATTCCTTGTGGAAGCACACATGTATCTGATATCTATTATTATTTATATATTTATTATTATTTATAGCTCTATCTTTTCATATACACTTTTTCAAATCTTTACGAAATCTATATTTTTGTGATGGTCATTTTTCGTTTTACATTTTGATCCCATTTCAAATATAAAATTTTGAACTATTTTTTCTCTTATGTGCTCTTAAATTTAGAAGCATTTTTTATGCTAGAGTGACAATATAGGCACTTTCTCTTTCCCTTGTATGTATTCAAACTAATGTCTATATATTTGATAATTTTTGTAAGAATCATTCCTTGTAATGCATACATGTATCTTATATCTATTATTATTTATATATTTATTATTATTTATACATAATTGATATCTGTATCTTTACATATACACTTTTTCAAACCTTTGCGAAATCTATATTTTTGTGACGGTCATCTTTCATTTTATATTTGGATCACATTTCAAATACAAAATTTTGAACTATTTTTTCTCACATGAGCTCTTAAATTTAGGAGCATTTTCCCCAGTAAAATGATGAATAGGTTTACATTTTTATATTATAAGAACATGAAAGTTTCAAATAAAAATCTAAACTTTTCTAACACACTTCTAAAGTATATGCCACTCATTCAATGACACGTAAGAAGTCATGTAAATACTTCGTAATTCTTAATTATTGCAAACAAAATGGTGTATTGCTCTCAAATAAAATCAGGAAAGGCATTTTGTCCTTATATATTATTTATACATTCTTTACATTTTCGCTATTTTGATTCATAAAAAAATTTGCAATTTTTATGCTGGACTGACAATACTCTCACTTTGCCTTTCCTTTGTATGCATACAAACTAATGTCTATATATTGGATAATTTTTGTAAGAATACTTCCTTGCGAAAGCATACATGTATATAATATCTATTATTATTTATATATTTATTAATATTTATATGTAATTTATAGCTGTATCTTTGCATATACACTTTTTCAAACCTTTACGAAATCTATATTTTTGTGACGGTCATCTTTCTTTTTACATTTTGATCACATTACAAATACAAAATTTTGAACTATTTTTTCTCACATGTGCTTTTAAATTTAGAAGCATTTTTCATGATGAACTGACAATATAGTCACTTTGTCTTTCCCTTGTATGCATACAAATTATTGTCTATATATTTTATAATTTTTATAAGAATCATTCCATGTGCAAGCATGCATGTATCTGATATCTATTATTATTATTTATATATAATTTATAGTTATATGTTTGTTTATACACTTTTTCAAACCTTTACGAAATCTATATTTTTGCGACGGTCATCTTTCGTTTTACAGTTTGATCCCATTTCAAATACAAAATTTTGAACTATTTTTTCTCACATGTTCTCTTAAATTTAGTAGCACTTTCCCCAGCAAAATGATGAATAGATTTACATTTTTATATTATAAGAGCATGAAAGTTTCAAATAAAAATCCTAACTTTTCTAACACATTCCTAAAGTATACGGCACTCATGCAATGACATATAAGGAGTCATGGAAATACCTTATAACTCTTAATCATTGCTAACAAGATAGTGTATTACTATTAAAATCAAGAAAGGCATTTTGTTTTCATACATTCTTCATACATTTTTTACATTTTCGCTATTTTGGTTCATAAAAAATTTACAAATTTTATGCTGAACTTACAATATTCACTTTGTATTTCCAATGTATGCATACAAACTAATGTCTATATATTGGATAATTTTTATAAGAATAATTCCTTGCAAAAGCATACATGTATAATATCTATTATTATTTATATATTTATTAATATTTATATATAATTTATAGCTGTATCTTTGTATATACACTTTTTCAAACCTTTACGAAATCTATATTTTTGTGACGGTCATCTTTCGTTTTACAGTTTGATCCCATGTCAAATACAAAATTTTGAACTATTTTTTCTCACATGTTCTCTTAAATTTAGTAGCATTTTTCATGCTGGACTGACAATATAGTCACTTTGTCTTTCCCTTGTATGCATACAAGTTATTGTCTATATATTTTATAATTTTTATAAGAATCATTCCATGTGCAAGCATGCATGTATCTGATATCTATTATTATTTATATATTAATTTATAGTTATATCTTTATTTATACACTTTTTCAACCTTTACGAAATCTATATTTTTGTGACGGTCATCTTTCGTTTTACAGTTTGATCCCATGTCAAATACAAAATTTTGAACTATTTTTTCTCACATGTTCTCTTAAATTTAGTAGCATTTTCCCCAGCAAAATGATAAATAGATTTACATTTTTATATTACAAGAGCATGAAAGTTTCAAATAAAAATCCTAACTTTTCTAACACATTCCTAAAGTATACGGCACTCATGCAATGATATATAAGGAGTCATGTAAATACCTTATAACTCTTAATCATTGCTAACAAGATGGTGTATTGCTATTAAAATCAAGAAAGGCATTTTGTTTTCATACATTCTTCATACATTCTTTACATTTTCGCTATTTTGGTTCATAAAAAATTTACAAATTTTATGCTGAACTTACAATATTCACTTTGTATTTCCCTTATATGCATACAAATTAATGTCTATATAGTGGATAATTTTTATAAGAATAATTCCTTGCAAAAGCATACATGTATAAGATATCTATTATTATTTATATATTTATTAATATTTATATATAATTTATAGCTGTATCTTTGCATATACACTTGTTCAAACCTTTACGAAATCTATATTTTTGTGACGGTCATCTTTCATTTTTACATTTTGATCACATTTCAAATACAAAATTTTGAACTATTTTTTCTCTTTATGTGCTCTTAAATTTAGAAGCATTTTTCATGCTGGACTGACAATATAGTCACTTTGTCTTTCCCTTGTATGCATACAAGTTATTGTCTATATATTTTATAATTTTATGAATCATTCCATGTGCAAGCATGCATGTATCTGATATCTATTATTATTATTTATATATAATTTATAGTTATATGTTTGTTTATACATTTTTTCATACCTTTACGAAATCTATATTTTCTGATGGTCATCTTTCGTTTTACAGTTTGATCCCATTTCAAATACAAAATTTTGAACTATTTTTCTCTTATGTGCTCTTAAATTTAGAAGCATTTTTTATGCTGGACTGACAATATAGGCACTTTCTATTTCCCTTGTATGTATGCAAACTAATGTCTATATATTTGATAATTTTATAGGAATCATTCCTTGTGGAAGCACACATATATCTGATATCTATTATTATTTATATATTTATTATTATTTATAGCTCTATCTTTTCATATACACTTTTTCAAATCTTTACGAAATCTATATTTTTGTGATGGTCATCTTTCGTTTTACATTTTAATCCCATTTCAAATACAAAATTTTGAACTATTTTTTCTCTTATGTGCTCTTAAATTTAGAAGCATTTTTTATGCTAGAGTGACAATATAGGCACTTTCTCTTTCCCTTGTATGTATACAAACTAATGTCTATATATTTGATATTTTTATAGGAATCATTCCTTGTGGAAGCACACATGTATCTGATATCTATTATTATTTATATATTTATTATTATTTATAGCTCTATCTTTTCATATACACTTTTTCAAATCTTTACGAAATCTATATTTTTGTGATGGTCATTTTTCGTTTTACATTTTGATCCCATTTTCGAATATAAAATTTTGAACTATTTTTTCTCTTATGTGCTCTTAAATTTAGAAGCATTTTTTATGCTAGAGTGACAATATAGGCACTTTCTCTTTCCCTTGTATGTATTCAAACTAATGTCTATATATTTGATAATTTTTGTAAGAATCATTCCTTGTAATGCATACATGTATCTTATATCTATTATTATTTATATATTTATTATTATTTATACATAATTGATATCTGTATCTTTACATATACACTTTTTCAAACCTTTGCGAAATCTATATTTTTGTGACGGTCATCTTTCATTTATATTTGGATCACATTTCAAATACAAAATTTTGAACTATTTTTTCTCACATGAGCTCTTAAATTTAGGAGCATTTTCCCCAGTAAAATGATGAATAGGTTTACATTTTTATATTATAAGAACATGAAAGTTTCAAATAAAAATCTAAACTTTTCTAACACACTTCTAAAGTATATGCCACTCATTCAATGACACGTAAGAAGTCATGTAAATACTTCGTAATTCTTAATTATTGCAAACAAAATGGTGTATTGCTCTCAAATAAAATCAGGAAAGGCATTTTGTCCTTATATATTATTTATACATTCTTTACATTTTCGCTATTTTGATTCATAAAAATTTGCAATTTTTATGCTGGACTGACAATACTCTCACTTTGAATTTCCTTTGTATGCATACAAACTAATGTCTATATCTTGGATAATTTTTGTAAGAATACTTCCTTGCGAAAGCATACATGTATAATATCTATTATTATTTATATATTTATTAATATTTATATGTAATTTATAGCTGTATCTTTGCATATACACTTTTTCAAACCTTTACGAAATCTATATTTTTGTGACGGTCATCTTTCTTTTTACATTTTGATCACATTACAAATACAAAATTTTGAACTATTTTTTCTCACATGTGCTTTTAAATTTAGAAGCATTTTTCATGATGAACTGACAATATAGTCACTTTGTCTTTCCCTTGTATGCATACAAATTATTGTCTATATATTTTATAATTTTTATAAGAATCATTCCATGTGCAAGCATGCATGTATCTGATATCTATTATTATTATTTATATATAATTTATAGTTATATGTTTGTTTATACATCTTTTCAAACCTTTACGAAATCTATATTTTTCTGATGGTCATCTTTCGTTTTACAGTTTGATCCCATTTCAAATACAAAATTTTGAACTATTTTTTCTCACATGTTCTCTTAAATTTAGTAGCATTTTCCCCAGCAAAATGATAAATAGATTTACATTTTTATATTACAAGAGCATGAAAGTTTCAAATAAAAATCCTAACTTTTCTAACACATTCCTAAAGTATACGGCACTCATGCAATGATACATAAGGAGTCATGTAAATACCTTATAACTCTTAATCATTGCTAACAAGATGGTGTATTGCTATTAAAATCAAGAAAGGCATTTTGTTTTCATACATTCTTCATACATTCTTTACATTTTCGCTATTTTGGTTCATAAAAAATTTACAAATTTTATGCTGAACTTACAATATTCACTTTGTATTTCCCTTATATGCATACAAATTAATGTCTATATAGTGGATAATTTTTATAAGAATAATTCCTTGCAAAAGCATACATGTATAAGATATCTATTATTATTTATATATTTATTAATATTTATATATAATTTATAGCTGTATCTTTGCATATACACTTGTTCAAACCTTTACGAAATCTATATTTTTGTGACGGTCATCTTTCATTTTACATTTTGATCACATTTCAAATACAAAATTTTGAACTATTTTTTCTCTTATGTGCTCTTAAATTTAGAAGCATTTTTCATGCTGGACTGACAATATAGTCACTTTGTCTTTCCCTTGTATGCATACAAGTTATTGTCTATATATTTTATAATTTTTATGAATCATTCCATGTGCAAGCATGCATGTATCTGATATCTATTATTATTTATATATAATTTATAGTTATATGTTTGTTTATACAATTTTTTCAAACCTTTACGAAATCTATATTTTTCTGATGGTCATCTTTCGTTTTACAGTTTGATCCCATTTCAAATACAAAATTTTGAACTATTTTTTCTCTTATGTGCTCTTAAATTTAGAAGCATTTTTTATGCTGGACTGACAATATAGGCACTTTCTCTTTCCCTTGTATGTATGCAAACTAATGTCTATATATTTGATAATTTTATAGGAATCATTCCTTGTGGAAGCACACATATATCTGATATCTATTATTATTTATATATTTATTATTATTTATAGCTCTATCTTTTCATATACACTTTTTCAAATCTTTACGAAATCTATATTTTTGTGATGGTCATCTTTCGTTTTACATTTTAATCCCATTTCAAATACAAAATTTTGAACTATTTTTTCTCTTATGTGCTCTTAAATTTAGAAGCATTTTTTATGCTAGAGTGACAATATAGGCACTTTCTCTTTCCCTTGTATGTATACAAACTAATGTCTATATATTTGATATTTTTATAGGAATCATTCCTTGTGGAAGCACACATGTATCTGATATCTATTATTATTTATATATTTATTATTATTTATAGCTCTATCTTTTCATATACACTTTTTCAAATCTTTACGAAATCTATATTTTTGTGATGGTCATTTTTCGTTTTACATTTTGATCCCATTTCAAATATAAAATTTTGAACTATTTTTTCTCTTATGTGCTCTTAAATTTAGAAGCATTTTTTATGCTAGAGTGACAATATAGGCACTTTCTCTTTCCCTTGTATGTATTCAAACTAATGTCTATATATTTGATAATTTTTGTAAGAATCATTCCTTGTAATGCATACATGTATCTTATATCTATTATTATTTATATATTTATTATTATTTATACATAATTGATATCTGTATCTTTACATATACACTTTTTCAAACCTTTGCGAAATCTATATTTTTGTGACGGTCATCTTTCATTTTATATTTGGATCACATTTCAAATACAAAATTTTGAACTATTTTTTCTCACATGAGCTCTTAAATTTAGGAGCATTTTCCCCAGTAAAATGATGAATAGGTTTACATTTTTATATTATAAGAACATGAAAGTTTCAAATAAAAATCTAAACTTTTCTAACACACTTCTAAAGTATATGCCACTCATTCAATGACACGTAAGAAGTCATGTAAATACTTCGTAATTCTTAATTATTGCAAACAAAATGGTGTATTGCTCTCAAATAAAATCAGGAAAGGCATTTTGTCCTTATATATTATTTATACATTCTTTACATTTTCGCTATTTTGATTCATAAAAAAATTGCAATTTTTATGCTGGACTGACAATACTCTCACTTTGCCTTTCCTTTGTATGCATACAAACTAATGTCTATATATTGGATAATTTTTGTAAGAATACTTCCTTGCGAAAGCATACATGTATATAATATCTATTATTATTTATATATTTATTAATATTTATATGTAATTTATAGCTGTATCTTTGCATATACACTTTTTCAAACCTTTACGAAATCTATATTTTTGTGACGGTCATCTTTCTTTTTACATTTTGATCACATTACAAATACAAAATTTTGAACTATTTTTTCTCACATGTGCTTTTAAATTTAGAAGCATTTTTCATGATGAACTGACAATATAGTCACTTTGTCTTTCCCTTGTATGCATACAAATTATTGTCTATATATTTTATAATTTTTATAAGAATCATTCCATGTGCAAGCATGCATGTATCTGATATCTATTATTATTATTTATATATAATTTATAGTTATATGTTTGTTTATACACTTTTTCAAACCTTTACGAAATCTATATTTTTGTGACGGTCATCTTTCGTTTTACAGTTTGATCCCATGTCAAATACAAAATTTTGAACTATTTTTTCTCACATGTTCTCTTAAATTTAGTAGCATTTTCCCCAGCAAAATGATAAATAGATTTACATTTTTATATTACAAGAGCATGAAAGTTTCAAATAAAAATCCTAACTTTTCTAACACATTCCTAAAGTATACGGCACTCATGCAATGATATATAAGGAGTCATGTAAATACCTTATAACTCTTAATCATTGCTAACAAGATGGTGTATTGCTATTAAAATCAAGAAAGGCATTTTGTTTTCATACATTCTTCATACATTCTTTACATTTTCGCTATTTTGGTTCATAAAAAATTTACAAATTTTATGCTGAACTTACAATATTCACTTTGTATTTCCCTTATATGCATACAAATTAATGTCTATATAGTGGATAATTTTTATAAGAATAATTCCTTGCAAAAGCATACATGTATAAGATATCTATTATTATTTATATATTTATTAATATTTATATATAATTTATAGCTGTATCTTTGCATATACACTTGTTCAAACCTTTACGAAATCTATATTTTTGTGACGGTCATCTTTCATTTTACATTTTGATCACATTTCAAATACAAAATTTTGAACTATTTTTTCTCTTATGTGCTCTTAAATTTAGAAGCATTTTTCATGCTGGACTGACAATATAGTCACTTTGTCTTTCCCTTGTATGCATACAAGTTATTGTCTATATATTTTATAATTTTATGAATCATTCCATGTGCAAGCATGCATGTATCTGATATCTATTATTATTTATATATAATTTATAGTTATATGTTTGTTTATACATTTTTTCAAACCTTTACGAAATCTATATTTTTCTGATGGTCATCTTTCGTTTTACAGTTTGATCCCATTTCAAATACAAAATTTTGAACTATTTTTTCTCTTATGTGCTCTTAAATTTAGAAGCATTTTTTATGCTAGAGTGACAATATAGGCACTTTCTCTTTCCCTTGTATGTATACAAACTAATGTTTATATATTTGATATTTTTATAGGAATCATTCCTTGTGGAAGCACACATGTATCTGATATCTATTATTATTTATATATTTATTATTATTTATAGCTCTATCTTTTCATATACACTTTTTCAAATCTTTACGAAATCTATATTTTTGTGATGGTCATCTTTCGTTTTACATTTTAATCCCATTTCAAATACAAAATTTTGAACTATTTTTTCTCACATGTGCTCTTAAATGTAAAAGCATTTTTTATGCTGGACTGACAATATAGTCACTTTCTCTTTCCCTTGTATGTATACAAACTAATGTCTATATATTTGATAATTTTTGTAAGAATCATTCCTTGTAATGCATACATGTATCTTATATCTATTATTATTTATATATTTATTATTATTTATACATAATTGATATCTGTATCTTTACATATACACTTTTTCAAACCTTTCCGAAATCTATATTTTTCTGACGGTCATCTTTTATTTTACATTTTGATCACATTTCAAATGCAAAATATTGAATTATTTTTTCTCATGTGCTCTTAAATTTAGAAGCAATTTCCACAACAAAATGATGAATATTTTTACATTTTTATATTATACGCGCATGAAAGTTTCAAATAAGAATCTAAACTTTCCTAACACACTTCTAAAGTATATGCCACTCATTGAAGGACAAGTAAGGAGTCATGTAAATACCTCATAACTCTTAATGATTGCAAGCAAGATGGTGTATTGCTCTCAAATAAAATCAGGAAAGGCATTTTGTTCTCAATTAATTTTCCTTATAACACAAAACAAATCTCCCCAGTTTCGACATTGAAATCCCATTAAGACTGCAAGAGGGCAAAAATCCAAGAGCTTAAATTAATGTTTTACAGGATAAAACTATAGGGAAACTCTAAAATTGGAAAATTAAAATAATTGAAGCAGGTTCGTTTAATCGATACTACAGAGCAGAACTTTGCAACAGATGTTGACTAAAGAGTTATAAGACAGGCCATAATTGCTCTATATCTTGGTAAACAAAGTTTATTAGTTTTTATATTATGGAGAGCACTTATGAATAGAAGTTTAACTGCTTGACTACACTATAGCTCTGAAAAGTATGAATAAATATTTTCTCATTGCTTGTAGTATGGAACTATTTCGTTAATTAGAATTCTCATTAGATTAATTCGAGGTTTGAATGGGAAACTTGAATATATAATCAAATACAGAAAATACACTCATTTAGTGTTAACTTAGTTAATGCTTTGAGTATGCAATTTTTATTATTTTTATTACAAACTTACTAAAAGTATGTTCGAATTTTACAATTTATTTGAAAATGTTTGGTATATCTCTAATGAGATTGAATTTCATGCTCTCCTTTGTGTAAAGATGTATTAGTCTTTGTATGGAATATATTATAAATTATTAAAATTTCTTCATCCTATAAAATTTACTGCTCTTAGCATATTGCCATTTATTTAATTTCAAAGAGTTTTGATGAGAACTATCTAATTAAATTAAAAGGGGACTACATTGTTATACTCTTCAATGACCGCATACAGAAAGATGGTTAAAAATATATTTACATGTTATATATAATTAACCCGCTAGTCACATCTAATTAAGCAGCTATTATATTTACTTGCCCGAGCTTGCCGGGCAAGAAGAATCCTAGGTAACTAGCTTATTGAAGAATATGCAGTCGAGCCTTTTCTATAAAAATAACACGCTGAGTTCGTAGATTCAAACTTTAGAGCTATAAAAATGACATATTACTCTATCAAAGGCAGAACATTGTAAAATAAAAACCACTGTGATTTTACAGAATTAGGCCGCACAATGACACGCGGATATGAATTCCTTCCCAGAGAAAGTAACTTAGTCAGCACTTTCAACAGTAAACAGGAACTTAGATAATTAAAGGAGTAAGCTTTTTGCCTGCGCAGCCAGGAAATATGGTGAATTGACAGAAAATTAGCATGTAATGCAAAGCTATCTTTAGGAGACTTATAAAAGAATTTTAAGTCGAGGACACTTCTTTAGATAAGATATTTTGTGGCTGGGAAAATAGATTTGAAGGAATAAGACCAGCAAAGAGGAGAATTTATTAAGAGATAATCTAAGTATAATGATTTTGATATATTGCACACACACACATACATACACACACACACACACACACACACACACACACACACACACACACACATATATATATATATATATATATATATATATATATATATATATATATATATATATATATATATATATATATATATAAGTAAATATTGATTTATTTTTATAAGTAAAAGTTAGGTAGGAAATATCTCAACATAAGCCTAAAAATTTTTTTCCATTAAAATAGGAAGAAGTATGTAACTTGTATCTACTTTTCATTGGTATGGTAGTTTGTATGAAATAAAGTAAATTATATATATGTGCAATAATATTCTTATCACTTTTGGTTTAAGATTCTATTTTACCGGTAATTCTTTTCAAGGAACCCTAGCGAATATTCTCGAATGTTCGCTAGTAGAAATACTTCTGGTACCATATTTAAAAATAGAGTTAAGCGCTAAAGTGTGGGTTACATCACCCTTGTGACTTCAAGTAATGGCTGATTGGTCGGCACAAATGACTATTTAATCAAATGCCTAGAGTTCCATGACAGCTCTTTGATACAGTTTCGATGGCGTTTTGATATAGATAGAGTTTCGTAAAAGGTTTTATGATGATGCCTTGATATGTCGCTGAATAAACGAAGTTAGATTGAATTTTCGAGTGTCTTGATTACATTCTTATCTCGAGTTTCCAAGACTGTAGGCTGGTAATAACCGTCAGGAACCCCACTTTGTAATAAGGCAAAAGCCTTATTACATATATGTGTGTGTGGGAAATATAAAAAATGATTACATCTAAATTTCTTCCCATTTCTCATAGTCTATTTTTTAATCAAAATTTTCCAATCTATCCAACTTAAATCAAGAACATGAATGTATAAGATACCATTCCTCCACCCTTCTCAAAACCAAAGTAGAAATTATTAACTTCTACGTGTATTTTTTAAGCTTTTGGTAAAACAAATGTTGTTTCTCCTAGGAGATGAATTAGATGAAACTCATGATTCCTCTCTCCTCAAAGAAGATATCTTCACAAATCAATATATATATATATATATATATATATATATATATATATATATATATATATATATATATATATATATATATATATAAACAGTTGTCTTTTGCCTAAGTAAGACGTGACTGTCAGTTCTTCAAGATTACAAGACATCGGAGTGTCATTGGCAAGTACACCCCTGGCAGTTAAAATATGGGTTATTTTCCGTGAGCTTTGTGTACAGTAATTTTTATCAGTTACACACACATATATATGTAACAGTTAAAATATTCTGCATGGATTACACCGGAGGAATATCCCATATTTTAAATTACCAGGGGTTGCTTGGAAATGTAACTCAACTTCAGTCTTAGTGGCATCAGAAGTGTAGAACTGCACATGTAAAGAAATAATAATAAAAAAAAACATCGTTCACCCTGCCGTCTTTAGAGTGCAAGAGCTCTGTATAGAATGCTCTAAGGATATACGCATTTGTGACCGATGTCAGCCTAAAGCTAACGAATCATGTGATTTTGTTCCCATGACACTTAAGATGGATCAGCAATTTTGGTAAGGAAGAATGAACCTTGATCATTTCTAGCTCGGGAATACAGAGCAATTCATTTAATAGAGATGGAATACTATTTTCCTAGAACTGCTTAAAAAGGCGGGCAGTGGACAGAAAATTAGCTTTTATTCCAGCGATAATTTTGAGAGATGGTTCAAAAGAATTTAGTCAGATAACACTCATTTATCTGATATTTTATAGCTAGAAAACTAGATATTAAATATTGAGGTCTCTCTCTCTCTCTCTCTCTCTCTCTCTCTCTCTATATATATATATATATATATATATATATATATATATATATATATATATATATATATATATATATATATATATATATATATATATATATATATATATATATATATATATATATATATATATACATGTATGTATGTACCTATATATATAATATAGATATATGTATATATATATGTATATATATGCATATACATTTATGCATATGTATGTAATACAATAATTATAAAACTACTGGACAAGGGGAAGCCTAATCAGCTAGCAGTAATAACGAACGATGCAATCTGGCCACATTGAAGAGAATAACACAAGTTTAATTAAAACTTTATTTTAGAGCTGATAAAACGGACATCTTCACTAGTCAACGACAAAGTAAAGATTCAAAAATCCCTCTGCTCGAACAGAGGTGCACCCAAGAGCGAAAACAGAAATAATTATCCCAGGGGACAAGAAACTTACTCAGGGATTTAACGCGAGGTTACTTGCCGGCGACAGCTGGAAATCGTGTTGAATAGACAGAAAATTTACATCTGTAGGATAGAAAGCTTTGAGAAATGGATCAAAAAGAATTTTAAGTCTAGGACGCTTCTTTGATTAAGACATTTAGAGGCTGGGAAAAAGATTCTAAGGAATTAGAATGGGAGAGAAGAGGTTTTTAAGGATATATTAAAGTTAAATAATTTTGAAATATTATATATATAAATATATATGTGTATATATGTATATGCATATATATATATATGTATATGTATATATATATATATATATATATATATAATATATATATATATATATATATATATATATATATATATATATACATTAAATGTTTGTATTTGCAGACGTTTTGGAACACTAAGCTACTATGTTTCTTATAATCTGCGTCAGATTTTGATTTTGATATCATTTAAGTTTTCCTTCTTTAGAAAATGTTTATTTCTACTGGAATATATAATCCTAAAGACTTTTAAATGAGATTTTAAGATCTACATTTTTATGTTTCATGTTTGAAATGATAGAAAACATTCTGTTCCTATTTTACTTTTACTAAAAATTCTATTTGCATAAACATATACAATTTTTTTCTAAAGGAATTTTTTATTCCTGCTTAAACAACATCGTTACAACAAAGCAAGAATGAAGAGCCATATTGACTTTTAGAGCAGCTTATTTTATGTCTTTTAAAATTTCCAAAGTAACTTATAATACTTTAAAACCCTTATTGGTTTAACAAAGCAGTATATCTCTTTATCCAATCGTATTGAATTATGGAAGATTCTAAAGTTATTCCAAGATTAAAGAATTTTAACATAAACATAACTCTTGGCTCTTTAAACAAAGAGTTTTAAACCGTTCAATTGAAAAATGCTAAAACCTTTCAGTAAATTATATATGCGTATAAACTAAACAAGCGCTTTTTAAGCAATTTATTAAATTTTTAATATATGTGGAAAACTTTTGTGTATAGAATGAATATGAATTTTCTAAAGATAACAATGCTTTGAGAGATACTAGGAACTAAAATATACATAATTATGATTTGTGACTCAGCTATCTTGCATTTGAAATGTAAATTGAAAATATCAGGAAATGTCAGCAAAATTTATCAATGAGTATAATTTTAAAATATTTTGTGCATAACATACGCTGATGTCATTTCTATAAAGATATAAATAGAATAATAGGGATATATAAAGTTTATTAGCTATGTTGAAACAGAAAAATAAGCTTTCTTAAAAGTTATTGAAAAAAGAAAAATTTCGAAAAATATCAGATATATAGCATGATTCTGCTGGAGTATATAAACTCATACTAAAAGCAATTATTTTCATATGTATTGTAGATGTTGGAATAGAAGGTAGTGTTCCATGTTTTGATTCTGGTGTTAGTGCATTCAACCGACGAGACGAAGGTTAATAAGTCATTTGAAATAAATAGAGCTATTCGTAAGTAATGGTTTAATTAACCAGCAAGTAGTCAACATTCTATCATAGTGTTCAGTACCAATGAATACGTACAAAAGCTTTATACCCACTATCGCCATACGGTAGCTGAATGTAGAAGGCGCTGTTCCTCCGTAGTAGTTCGAGGATTCAAGTCCCTTACTATGGACGTTGCAGTTCGGTTTGAACCTTTGTTGTGAAATCATTTTAACGCTCGCTTGCGATATCTAGAGAGCAAACGATCAAGTTGACGTGAAAGTGACGTTATAACAAACGTTCGAACCGACTCGCTGCGTCCAGAGTAATCCCCCAAATACTGATGTTGCAACTGAAGGGAACTGTGATTGAAGCAAACTGAACTGAACTGAAGTTACTATCCCGCCAAGAAAGTATGAAAGTCAGATGACGAGCCGACTCCGGGACAACTTTTGACTTTCATACTTTCTTGGCGGCTTTAGAAACTTCAGTTCAGTTCAGTTTGCAACATCAATACAGCTTCACTTCAATTCCTTTCAATCCTAGTTCACTTCAGTTCACTTTATTTTCAACAACTACTGCTGGCATAAATGTTTGTAGACGACATTAAAAAATATGTTTAGATCTCATCAAACCTTTTTTAGAAAAATAGTAGACTGTAGAGATCCAAACGAAACAAAGACAAAGTGTAATTAATGATAAAAAAATAATTAAAAAAATGGCGAATACAGGGTGAGCCAAAAGTCTAATAAAATTTTAAAAATGTCTAAAAAAAGGAATAAATAATGATAAAGATGTGAGGTTTGTAAGGAAGGGTTAATAAATAAAGTAAATTTTGTTTAAAAGAATAAAAAAGTGAATTAAAAAGTCACCTCAAGAGGGCGTTGGAGACTCAAGACACAAGAACAGAACAGCAGTGCGTTGCCTCTCTTTACTTGTGCAATAACAAGTATTAGACATTACAGCGAGCATAATCTACCACGTTAATAATCCGACTCACAACAGCCGTTACAGTAGCAAGCAACAAGTCGGAATGAATAACATAAAATTCCCAGGGGGGGAAAAAGGGGGGGGGGGGGGGGGGGGGGGGGGAGGGGGGGGGGGGGGGGAGGGGGGGGGGGGGGGGGGGGGGGGGGGGGAGAGGGGTGGGGGGGGGGGGGGGGGGGGGGTGGGGGGGGGGGGGGGGGGGGGGGGGGGGAAAAAAATATTAAAAAAAAAAAAAAAAATCACGTGTTAGAATTTCAGTTAGGCCAATGTAGAATTGATGGAAAGTACCATAGAAGCTTTGCGAAAATTGCTACTCCTCGTGGACGATTCAGCCGTAGTAATGCGGTTCTCCGTTAACAAGAGTGTTTCACGACGTAGTCGATCCTTCAGAACTCAAATTTTTAGAACAGTTTTACAAGTTTCAATAACCAGGCACACGATATGGAGCCATTCTTTTTCTTTTTCAATCGTTTCACCATACGAAATTTTTGCAATGTAAACTTGCTGACTCTCCACACATATAAAGCATCTTCACCAGCAATGCTCGATAGGGTAAGGAAATGAGAACATACTGAAACAGAATGAGAAATCCTTGTGTACCACGATCTTTTATTGCAAGATTAATTTGCAAAAATAGCCTAAATCTGTGACACGCCAGCGCTACCTACCGGTGACTTTTTTACACATTGACGGACACTTGCGTCTATAGACGTCAAATCGAAGTTCACTATTTGGCATGACAGCAATAGCTGTCCAAAACGAAACGGTTGTTTTTACACACTACGGCTAAGCGGCACAAATGTGCATTTACCGGCGTACAAGTAGAATCCTTGTGCCATGTTTTAGAAACAAATTTTTAGGTTGAATTTCATTTTCCACCTACTACACGACTTGCAACTTCAGTATGCACGTGGTTGTGAAGGGAGTAGTCCGATTGTGTCTTCTTTTGAATTTATGTTTTGTCATTTATTTATTCTTGTTCGGTTATGAACTAATATTTCTTGTAAAACTACCAAAAATAATTTGTTGCACACAAAAAATTGTTTATATGAGTCGTTAAACCTGTCATTTACGTTTTTAAATTTTTGCTGTTATAGCCGCTATCGTCCCATTAATTAGTGTTTAGAGTCCGCTGGCGCTTTGACGGTTATAGCCACAACCTAATTAAAGGGTGCTGAATTAATCAAAAATAAGTTTATTTAAGCAGAAAGAATGAAACTATACTTCTAAAATTCTAAAAATTACAAAAACTTTTAGTGTCAATTTTCGAATTTCACTTCTTCCTGTCCGTCAATGTGTTAAGTAATTTTTATTTTGCTTTCACATACAATCCGCTTTATATTTGACTCCTTTTGTGCAAACCCAACATCTTTATCAATATTCCTTCAGTTTTTATACAATTTTAAACTTTCAACGGACTTTAGGCTCACCCGGTATTTTACAAATGACTATATAATAAAGTTTGGTCCCAGTAGCACTACATAAATTCTATAAATTAATATAATTTCACCTTGTTTAAGAAAACGGAATTTTAAAAATTGAATTTTAATACACACTAGTTTATATAGTCGACCAAAACATTTATAAAGTCTCACAGTTGTTTTTCTTTGCATAATAATTCGCATTTTTTAATCTTTGCAGGAAGGAAATCAATTTTCTGTAAAATTATTCAATGCCTAACAAAACATACTAAGCATTAAATTAAAAAAGCTTCATTACATACGTTCTTTCGCTGTTTTCTAAGAAATATTTTTACCCTGATAAATTATGCATTACCGCTGGTGGTTCTAAAAGTCTAAAACGTTCTAAATTTATCGTTTATGAGAACCAAACTGAATGAATGAAAATATCGATTTTCCTCCCTCTAAAACTAATAACTTGAGTAAATCAAGTACTAAACAAATATTTCTGTTGTTCGCTACCATAGGCGGCATGTTTAATACTAAGCACATGAATTGCTTCGGAATATTCTATAAAATTGTATTAGACAGTCGAACACAGAGAACTTTCTCACACAATCGAAAAAGTTAAACAAGCCTTTAAATTCTATTAAGGATTCGGATTGGAATAGCTTAGTTCAATTTATTCAAAATGCTGTGTAATACATAAATTGCATTGGAGTTTTGCCCCAACAAAACAAATATAATAGATTGGAATTCTAAATGTTAAAAATATTCGTATTTTTCTTATAAAACTTTAAATAAGAGTTAAATATATATAAAAAAGGATATTAAAACTGAAATAATTGGGGATTTCTATTCAATATACTATTCAATAAATTTTTATGCTTAACAATAAAACATCTAGAAAACGCTACGGCCGAAAGAGCCCCATATTTATACACACACACACACACACACACACACACACACACACACACACACATATATATATATATATATATATATATATATATATATATATATATATATATATATATATATATATATATATATGTGTGTGTGTGTGTGTGTGTGTGTGTGTGTGTGTCGTATCCAGTGGTAAGGTGAATGGAAGAATCAGTCTTTCTTGGTAAATCATCTATTTATGTTAAAGTATAGTTTCCTTTTCAAGGCGTAACTTGCGCCATTTTCATTTGTTCGTGGCGGAGCTAAGCTTGGAATATGTTGACAGCTAGATGTCTACGCGCCACCTGATTCTTATCGGTTTGCATGCTCATCAAGTTCTTCCAATATGCTTCCTCTTGACCGGATTATCCTAAAAGCTTATGCGAGCGTAGTTTTTTCATTTATTTTGTTATAACGAATAGTTCCTTTTTAAATTGTTCACAACTCGCTTAATTTTCCACCCCCCCTATTTAGACCTGACACACACACACACGCATACACACACACATATATATATAATATCTACATCTATATCTATATCTATATCTATATATCTATATCTATATCTATATCTATATATCTATATATATATATATATATATGCATGTATATGTATGTATATATATATATGTATGTATATATATATATATATATATATATATATATATATATATATATATATATATATATATATATATATATATATATATATTTATATATATATATGTATATATATATATATATATATATATATATATATATATGTATATATATATATATATATATATATATATATATATATATATATATATATATACATATATATATATATACATATATATATATATATATATATATATATATATATATATATATATATATATATATATATATATATATATATATATATATATATATATATATATATATATATATATATATATATATATATATATATATATATATATATATATATATATATATATATATATATATATATATATATATATATATATATATATATATATATATATATATATATATATATATATATATATATATATATATATATATATGTGTATATATATATATATATTATATATATATATATATATATATATATATGAGCGTGTGTGTGTGTCAAGGCAGAGAACACCATCCGAACCTCCCAACAACTCTCTGTCAAGTGATCCATTTCCGCACATACGCAGTCTCATTCTAATGTACTTAGATTTGGTTTGGAGTGGTACGATCTACTTTTTGCAATACAAGATCTAATGAGACCAGGACCTACAGCTTAAAGCCGATTCCGATACTAACATACATACTACTGTGGGATTCGAACCCACGAACTCCGATACCGAAGGCCAGAAACCTAATCAATGGACTGAGGAAAATCACACACATATAGGAGAGGGAGAGAGGAGCGAGAAAGCTGCTGCTGTAAAAACGTACGCCACGTGGTATCGAGACACAAGAGATCATCTCTCAATTTATCCTGTGCTATTAATTTTTAATTAACCTGTGCAAATACTTGTAATTTTGTAATACTTGTAATACTTCAAATTTTGTAGTTTGTTCATAAGATTTCTCTCTACCTATTCTTAAAAGAAAAACTCGTTACAAGAAAAACAAATTGTATGCCTATCTATGATCAAAAAGAAATTGTTGCGACATACACTCTGAGACGCACCGAGAAGATGTAAGTCAAATCGGACACTAATTGACATGCATAAAGGTTTCGACGGAAAATGCAAAATTTTAAAGTTTGGCGCCCAATGAATGAAAGTGTGTGGCTGCAGCGCATCTTATCTCTTCAACTGGCAGGATATTTAAAAGAAAATTTCGATTCCATGCCATAAATTCTTTGCGAACTTTATTTCGCTAGAGCGATATGCGGATGTCAGCATTTGAGGGAGGACATGTAGTTGGCTCAAAGAAGCCGGCTGGTCTAATTGGCTAATCAATTGGCATTTGGACAAGATCGATGCCACTATCAGATGATGTTATCAGGAATGGGTGAACCATGGCCGAACACAGCGTCAAGAAGAAAGAATTCGGCCTAGAGAAAGGACAGAACATGAGGATCGAGCAATCGTCATAGCGGAACTCAAAGCTCCATTTGAATCATTATCACTGATTGTATGTGCAACTAGTGCTTCAATGACCGCAAAGACCAATAAGAGATGGCTTATAGAAAGGGAGCTGAAGTCACGGTGTTCATTGTGCCAAATACTATTGACCTCCGTACAACGACAAGCCCGTTTGCAGTCGTGTCGGGTTTATTCGAACTGGAATATCACTGATTTCAGTAGAATAGTTTTCAGTGATGAGACTCGCTTTGAACTGAGCCCCAATGACCAATGAAGGCGTGTCTGGAGACGCCACGGACAGTGGTGGGATACCAACCTCAGTATCTTCCTGCGTGCATGCAACCAATCAGGAGTGGTGGCCTGCGGTGCCATTTTATTTTGTATTAGGACCCTTTTGGTTGTCTACCGTGGAATCCTTACATCACATTGGTACATCTAAGAAGTTAAATTCTCCATTGTGTTTCCCTTCATGTCACGCCATCACGGGCTTACATTTCAGCAAGATAATACCCGGCCCCACACTCTACGTGTTTCTACTGCTTGTCTTCGTGCTTGCCGAACGCTACCTTGGCCAGAAAGGTCACCGGATCTCTCCCCTATTGAGCACGTTTCGAGCATTATGGGTAAGGGCCTCCAACCAGCTCTGTATTGTAACGATCTAACACTCCAGTTTTATTTTGTCTGTTTTGTATTAGTATGTGTTGTTTTGTAATATTATTACTGTATTTATACTGCATTGTATATTATGTTATGAACTGTTGTGGATTGTACACCCGAAAACAACCAAAACATCTTAAACCTTTGTTTTAAGGTAGATAGTCGTCGTTGGTGTACCGATCTCACACTTCATTTGGACAGAATTTAACACGATATCCCTCAGGAGGACTTCCGCCTCTATCCATCAATGACAAGCCGAATAGCTGCTTGCCTTAGTACCAAAGGTAGATAAAGCGTTATTGAGTTTTCACTTTGTGAAGCTCTATCACTTGAATAAATCATCCAATTTTTCTCAAATTGTAATGATTTATTTTTCTGTACAAGTGCATCACATCTACCGATTCTCTTCCCATTTGGATATCCCCTTCTTGCTGCGTCTTTTTTATTTTGTCTAAGAGTGTATTTAACAGGATTTTAACTTAATTTTTCATAAGATTGTTAAATACACTGCTTTATTTATACCTTAACTTAAAATTTTACTCGTTGATAAAGCAAACTGATTTTTAAAAAATATCGAGAAAGAAGGAATATATTTTTACAAAATACAATCATTAAACTAGAAAAATCGCAGCGTAAGAATAACACTTGCTCTACTGTTAGTTCTACTGTTAAAGTATTTTCGAAAATGTATCTTATTCCTGACTACTAAAATAATAATACTTGTGATAAATAAAAATTACTAACAGGTGTGCCTACCAGATATATCAAATACAACATTAACAGAAATATATATTTCTACCGTTATCATTCTATCAGAATATATTTGTCTATTAATTCCTTGACCTGTTGATGTAAAAGATGTACATCAAAAAGTATTATTTCATAGAACACCGAAAGAATTTGGCAGTAAGCCCATGGATTTGTAGAGTTACGTCTTACGCATAAATGACATTCATACTGGCATCTTACTTGTGAAAGTCATGTTTGATAATAGCTGTCAAAGTAAATGACAGAAGAGATATACACATTTAAACTGTATATTTTAGGTTTGAACAAAGAAAACATATACAGCATGTATAACGCTCACTTTCTTTGTTGATTTTTCTTTAGCATTTCTTGTCATTAACAAGAAATATTCGAAAAAATTATCTGTAATGTACAACGTGCACCTAAATTTACAGTCACACAGTACTAAAATATGCTTAAACTGATTATATAAACAACTTTCATATGTATGTTATGTATCCCTAAACATGAGATTTTTACTTTTGGGGCACTATGGTAGGCGCTGAGGCTCCAGAATGCTCTGTAATATCGACTGCAATTCAGTCATTACAGTGTATTCGAGTGGAAGAGGTATAAAAACATAAAAAATGAGACAATTCACTCCTTTTTGAGCTTTTAAAATCTTTAAATTTCAACAGTAAGGTTGCCTATATATATACTTGAGGTTTTTTTGTAGTTGTTAAAAATTAAAAGTTTGGATACCCTCGAATGTAAAAGTAAAAAAGGGAAAAGTAAAAGTAACTCGAAAGTAAATGTACAAAAGTCAGCAAAAGTAATTTTAGGAGTATTACATATAAACTAAGGGGCTAATATACAAGTGGCTTATTAGGTTGTAAACCCATTGCAACGTGGATCCAATAACTCAAGCCCCGCAATTAATCTCGGTACCGGAGTTCCGTGCCATTGCGAAATAGTGGCCGATTGGGTAGAGAGCTGTTCTTTAGTACGATAGTTAGTATGTTCAACAGCAGTGTAATGGCATGGATGTTAACCCTTAACCCTAGTACTTCTGACTAAAACAATGTTTAGACCCCTAGTAAAAATTTGAGTCTATTCTTAGTCGTTTACCTTGTTATTCGTTGACTAAGCCATTAGGTAGGTTTTGACTGCTATGAGTTGACAGTACTGTGTATCTCTTATATCATACATTTTTATAAGGGTTGTTACGCGAGAGATTGATTTTTTTTATTCTTCTTCATTAGATAAAATGTTTTCGTGGGGGAAGCAAGATGTAGAAGAGATTGGGTTATACTGGAAAAGAAAATGGATACAATGCATCAACTCAGAAATTTAGAATTCAAAGTTAATTAATGGTGTTCCTGCTACATTATATAAATGAAGTTCAAGGGCAATGAAGTATTGATGCATTGATACGTCTTTTGAGAAAGTTTATAATTAAAATGTTTTTGTTTTTATTCATACGTCGAAGTATTCAGATATCGAATGAGTACAGAAACATTAAAAATTATTCCTTGTATAATGCTCATCGTCAGTTTTTAACCCTTAGACTTTTAAATAAAAAGTGTGCATTACACACAGTTAAACAAAATATTGATTAAAATAAAAATACACATCTGTATTTCTCCATACCTATATCGGGTGATTACAGGTCTGTTCGCTAGGCGCAATGTAGTCTGTGTTTTTGCTAGATTACGTTCAATAAGACCGGAACTACTTATTAAAGCAAATTCCGAACGACTATGCACATCCGTACAAGCACTGGGATTCAAACCCTTGAACTCCGGAACCAATGGAAAGCTCCCTACCTATTCAGCCGCCGTTGGGCAACATGCGATTACAGGATGTAGTACGGATTATTCTTAATATAACGCGCTTCTTTAAATTTTGGCCTAAATTTTGGAAATGAAAATTTTCCAATATACGCTATTAAATAGGACATGCTAGAATTTAAAATAGAGATTTCATAATAGCTTTATTATACGAGCAGATGAAAGAAGTGGAATTTAGCCATCGTTGACTACAGACTTTACACTAAGCTCTACTTTTCTACTTGAAGAATAGTGTATAATAATAGTCCAAGGATTTACAGACTTCGGGAAATATATTCAATAAATCTTTAGGCTTTCTGCCAGATTCTTTCTCTATTCATGGAAATAATATCTTTAATATCAACAGGTCCAGGTATTCATAGATGAATTTGCAAAGATGTAATGTCTTTAGTTATAATTAATAAAATGACAGCAAAAGTAATTTTTCAGCTGCTTAGGGGTATTATTCATTTTCAGCACTAAAGCTATTGCAGTGAAATAGGATCATTGTACATAATAATTTCTATGATTATTTAAACTCATCACATGACAGGTATATTATAGGATTAATGATAAGTAATTCTTCTTTGTTTCAGTTAATATCCTTTATCAGAAAATATATTTAAAATAAACCCTTATATCTTCTTATCAAAAATAGTGCAATACCTCTTTAACTAGCAAAGAATTGAGGAAGTTATTTTTACAGATCTTAAAGATTAGAAATTAAAAATATTTTAAAAACTATACAGAAAATAAAAACTGTAGTGATATTTAAATAAAAATTTCAATTCCATTAGGATTTATGATTACTTTCTTGCATTCTATATAATTTTAGAGAAAGTAAAGCAGTAGTATTGGAAAATAGTGTTAGATACAAAATAATATACTTGCTTCTACTGTTTGCCTCGTCTTATTTATGCGACATTGCCCTCAATATTAGATATGTTTTGTGCCAATAAACAAAACTTACATTAAATGTGAATGTGTTACATGTGATTTAATTAGTAATTAAATATAACACTAAGTTTAAAAGTTTGTGTATTCTATTAGAAAAACTTTTTTTTTGTAGTTAATTGTAGTTTTCGGTATTTTATGCTATATATAATTATTAAGAGGCATAAAAGCATAAAATTTAGAAACTAGTGAATAATCCACGCGATTAAAATATGAAACAAACGACTTATGTGTTAGAAGTTTTTCTGGAATCATTTACCGTTTTTTTAAAAAGGAAAATAAATATTGATAAATAATTACAATATTTAAAAAAAGAGAGTCATAGAATACTTTTGAAAAATTATCCAAAATAAAGTAACTCTAGTAAAGTTAAATTAACTCTTGTAAATTAAAAAAATATATTATTATTAAGAGGCATAAAAGCATAAAATTTAGAAATTATTGAATAACCCACAAGGTTAAAATATGACCCAAACTACTTATGTGTTACAATTTTTTCTGGAAGCATTTACCATTTTTACAAAAAGGAAAATAAACATTGATAAATAATTACAATATTTCAGAAAAGAGATTCATAAAATATTTTTTTAAAAATTATCCAAAATAAAGTAACTAACTCTAGTAAAGTTAAATTAACTCTTGTAAATTAAAAAAAAACCCGAATACTCTAAGAAGATTCTAGCCATATTTATCTTACTCTAGATGGAAATTTGAAGTATCCAATATTACTCAAGAACATTCCAACTAAACCATGGTAAATATATCAGTATATTTATAATATTTATAATATATTTTATGCTAATCAAAATGGTAAATCAGGTAACAGTTTATAAAACATTCCTAACGAATTAAAATTATGGAAACAGGAGACTTACATTTTCTTTTGTTTTCAACCAATTTCCTTGAACGTTTAATACATCATTGGGAATATGTTTATGTGAAACTGTTTGAAATTAAATTTAAAAGATAATTATTAATTGTGTCTAAAGCAGCATTACTTAAAATATTTCACAAGCAGCACTTTACATACAATATGGCCAATTTTATCTATGCGATAATTTTAAGCTTTAAAATAAAACATTAATTTCCATAACCATTCGATGGAAATATTATTAAAACAATATAAAAAAATAATACTTAATAAAATTTGCATTTTTTCTCGTAGAAAAAAATGTTTAACAATCCATTTAGTTAAAAAAAATTATAAATTTTTTTTGTTCGAAATATGTTTCTTTTAATTAACTTTTATTTAACATTCTGTATATATCGTTATTACATATAACGCCATTTTAAACAAATTTCGAAAGAATACAACACAATTTTGAAAACTTGGACTTAAAGATACGAAAAATGAACACTGTCTGCGTGAGGTTTCGAAAACCCATTCTCAAGAGGTCCATGAGATCCCGAGGTTGCTATCACAAAAAGAAACTTGAGTACAAGTCGTTAGTTTTGCATTTTCACTACACTAATTTTTTCTTGTTCAAAATATGTTTATTTTAATTAACTTTTATTTAACATTCTATATATATATATCATTATATACATGTAACGCCATTTTAAACAAATTTCAAAAGAATACAACACAATTTTGAACATTTGGAGTTTTAAAATAAGAAAAATGAACACTGTCTTCGTGAGGTTTCGAAAACCCATTCTCAAGAGGTCCACTAGGTCCCGAGGTTACTATCACGAAAAGCAACTTGAGTACAAGTCGTTAGTTTTGCATTTTCACTAGCTATGGAATTTGCGCATGGTAAAATATTAACCGTTTAAACTCCGAATTAAAAACGAATAGTCCCAATGACTTGAAATTGGGCTATTATATTAATTAAGATTATATAAATGCAATAAAGTTTTAAAATTAGGTGAAAAACATTTTTGAGGGTGTATTTAGTCATGTTCCATTATTGGAATATTGGCTTGTTACATGATTATATTTTACATATTTTTAAAAACTCATGAAAATAATTAATTTAAAAACTAATAATTATAACATCTTCTTAGTATTAACTGTTTTGTTTATTTATCTTTAAATAATGTACAATTGATAAATATTATGACACTATACAATTTATGTAATATTGGTACCAGTTTTTCCAATTCTGTTGGATTATCGAATTTCACTTTTTTTTTCATTTTACTATAGGGTTTTCAATTTTTCGTTTCTTCTTGGCCCTTGGATCCGGTTTCTGAAACTTGTTTTCATCTGGAGTGCTTACATCTTTTTTTTTTAATGAATTCGACCATTTCACACACATTGAATGGTGTAACAACATCTGAATTATTCTCATCAATATCTTCTTCATCGGTCACAGTATCAACAGGTTCATCGGGCAATATCTACATCTACATCTTCTAAATATCTACATCTTCTAAATGAGAATCAGAAATAGTTTCTAGAAGGGCCAGAGCATCTTGTATTGTAAGGCATCTTTCAGACATGGTGTTGAATTTATGAAAATTTTATGAATGAAACATATAGAAAGCACACATGCACCTTTTTCATGGTCATCCAGCAAAACTAATAAGAAAAACTCTATCTCAAAGGAAATTGATAACTATTTCGCAAACATATGCAATAAGACACCTTTTATGTGAAATTCTAAAGGCACAGGTGAGCACTCCCCACCACCACACACACACATGTTCAGTCACCTTATCAAAAAGAATTTCTTTCTATTGTTATGACTTTACTAAAGTGAATATTAATGATGTTAAATTTATGAAAATTTTAAGAATAAAACACATAGAAAGCACACATGCACCTTTTTCATGGTCATCCAGCAAAACTAATAAGAAAAACTCTATCTCAAAGGAAATTGATAACTATTTCGCAAACATATGCAATAAGACACCTTTTATGTGAAATTCTAAAGGCACAGGTGAACTCTCCCCTCGTCCCCTCCACACACATGTTCAGTCTCCTTATCAAAAAGAATTTCTTTCTATTGTTATGACTTTACTAAAGTGAATATTAATGATGTTAAATTTATGAAAATTTTAAGAATAAAACACATAGAAAGCACACATGCACCTTTTTCATGATCATCCAGCAAAACTAATAAGAAAAACTCTATCTCAAAGGAAATTGATAAATATTTCAGCAAACATATGCAATAAGACACCTTTTATGTGAAATTCTAAAGGCACAGGTGAACCCTCCCCCCCCCACCACACACACACATGTTCAGTCCCCTTATCAAAAAGAATTTCTTTCTATTGTTATGACTTCACTAAAGTGAATATTAATGTCAAGTGTCAATATTATAATCCTTTCGACATATTGCATCTTCCATTTTCACCTTTATTTATTTATTTTCTTTAGAAAAGTTGCTATTCTTATCTGAATGCAAAAGAAAATAATGTTTCCAATATCATACAATGCTTTGCACATGAATGAAAAATGAACCCTTAAAAAGCCAATGTTCCATTAATGGAACAGAGACATAAAAACGTTAAATTTTACCCTTAAAATTTAAAATTAAATTTTGCTTTTGTTGTATTAACGTAGGATATGTTTTCTAATGATATGTTAAAGTATTGCCTTTTTTTCCATTTTAACTGGAATTTTGGTAAATTTAATTCTATGTGAGAGTAAAATTGACAAAATATAGTAAAATTTAAAAAAAAAACGTAAAAAAAATAAATAATTATCTAAACAAAATAAAACTTTTTGTAAAATTTAAAATATAATTTATAAGTAATTAATTTATAAGTTAATAATTTATAAGTAATTAATTTATAAGTTAGTAATTTATAAGTTTGTAAAAGTAATATTGATAAGAGGTTTTTTACGTGAGAATTTTTTATCTTAAAAATCATGTTCCATTATTGTAACATTGGCGGGTAAACGGTTAAATAAAAGGTATGAAAAAATATTTGTGTTTCATCTTAAAGAAATCTCTAGTTTTATTTTAGCTTGTTAAAATTTATTTTAAACGAAATTAGAGAAATATTTTCTACCTAATATTTTGAAAAAAACTATTCCCATTAACCTTAAATGAAACCCCTGTTCTATTCGTGAAAACCTGAAACGCCAAGTACTTCAACTAGCATATAGATATAGATAAACGAGGCTTATTCTACCGTAATATCTCTATATTTCCGTATTACAGGTATCTAACATATAATGGTAAGCCATCTGTAACCGTCAAATTACTCCGAAGTATTAGAGTTGGCTCAAACTCTGCTTAAACTGCCATACTATTCATAACAAGCAAGCAGGTATCCAATAATACTGAAAATCGCTGGGATTGTTTATTTTAATGGGAGTACACGAAATATAAATTTGTGAACGTACTTATAGCATGCACCATTTAACACTGAAATTACTTCAATAATTTTCAGAATATTTATTCTATTATATTAAAGTGTTATGGTATACTTTAGTACAATAGGATCACTACACTAATGTAAAATAAAATCTGTTATTGCCTAAAATTCTTTTTTAGGAGCAATTAAAAATTCGTTTGTAGAATTTTTACATTGAATGATTATTAATTACATTGAATTTTTTCTTGGATTAAATTGAGAACTTTGAAAGTAATCTTTTAAAAAATCTCCAAAATTTTTATGATTTTTCTATGTGTTACAATTTTATCATTTGAATCGGTATTTTATTTATTTATTTTTCAGCCTCGTACAAAATTTCACTTTTTCTTGAGATACTTTAACTGAATACAGGACTAAGTATATATATTGTAAAACTTAACTTTACTGTGTTTGTATATAATAGCAAATAAATGTTTTAGCACCACGCAATTCTTTTGTTTTTATAAATGACCTTCTATAATGTTTAAAATTTCATATAATTTCTAATGAAGATTATTCCTAATTCGTTAATTTTCATATTTCATTTCCTCCCCAAATTCTGTAATAACTTTCATTTAAGATATTTTTTGATACATATTTGGCAGAAATGATCAGACATTAATTTTTTAAAATGAAATTCATAATTGTACTTCAAATTAAAATTACAGAAGGAAACCAAATGAAGACGTTTTCTGGAGCCTCAGATGTTCATACCCCTTTTTACATTTTTCTAATTAAGTTGTCTATTTGTCCAAGAAATGAAGAATTCTTCAAGTTATAAATACGTGGTATAGTCAATAAGTTCTCGAAATGGAAGCCTAAATTGATTCAGGTGTTCGTTGGAGGAGCAATATCTCATTTGGAGTTTGGCAGCACTAATAGAGAAAGCACACAACCATTTAGAATTCATTTCTGGCATTGTCGACGGTAGTTGCCAATCCTTACTGACAAAGCGAATTTTTCATTCGTCGGATTTTGAAATGCCATCTTCAGAGCAACGATCAAACATCAAATTCTACGTTTTTCTCGATATATCATTTTCTCAGAAATTCTGAAGAAATCATTGAGAAACGACGCAATGAAAAATCTGCTGTGTACGAGTAACATAAGCGTTTTCCTGAAGACTGCACAAACATTGAAGATGACATTTGGAGTGAGTGCCAACTCCTCTTCCACCGCAGATGCGAAAGTTGTGCAAGGTCGAGAAATTAAGCATGTGGACAAACGAATAACCATGGATACTATTGTCTATGAACTCTTAATATCATTTGAGAGTGTTCGGAGCATTCTTCTCGACTCTCTATATTGTCAATAAAGAACTTTACTTCTAGATCCTTAATAGAGATGTGGAAAAGTATATAATTGGAGATAGTGGAAAAGTACCTTACCAGAAACTGTGTTACCACTTTGTAATATACTCTTTATTCTTCCGTCTTGCACCAATAGGTATTTAGCTATTTACGTGGCTGAAAATTAAATTGAAAGGACACAGTTTTGTGGATTCAGATGAGGTAGGTGTTTAAAAAAGTGTCAAAGCAACTAATGGATCTCTCTAAAGAAAATGGATTAATTGAGTGTTTTGAAGAGTTATACGAACGCTGGAACAAGTATGTGGATGCAGGATGACAGTACTTTGAAATCCAAAAAAGTAAAATTATTGTCCTATTTTTATAAAATGGTAATTGGGCTAATTCGGGAACTTTTTAAGCCTGCCTCGTACTTGTGTGTGGATTTTGGGATATTCTAATGAAAAAAATAGAATTTTCAGTTTGTACTGAATATTTGAGTGGATGTAACTCTTCGTCATTGCTTAAAATTAGTATTGTCTATGCAAAAGAAGTTCTGGCAATTAAAATATCTGGAATATATCAGGACATTAAAAGAAACATTTTCACCTTATAAGAAATATCAGTGCTTTTAAACATAGAAATAAATAATCTTGTATTGAGATTTTGCATAGTAATATCCTTTAGCATTTTTCGTACTCTGTAATTTTATCAACTAAAATAGGACATTTTTATTACAAATTATAAATTCGGGTGTGTGTATTTTGAGCTACTCAGATAATGAAGAAAAGCTAGTTTTCTGCCTGATTTTAATATTTTAGTCAATGTAACTCTTCAGAGCTGAGTAAAAGGAGTATCGCCATTGCCAAGCGAGTTCTGGAAATTAAAATATAATAAGGAGAAATAATCTTCTATGAAGGATTTGATTAGTAATATACTTTATGTTATGTACTCTGCAAATTTATGTACTAATATAGGACATATTATTATATTAGAATTTAATCTATTCAATCTACTTTTACAGAATATATAATTAATTTCACTTCATTTGATAATACTTGTATTGATATTTTCTCTCTTGGAATTGCAAATGTTGTTGCTACATAGACACTACGAGCAGATTATTAGTTTATGGCAGCATTGTTACCGTGAATTTCATACAAAATTAATTTATTGTTAGAATGTCTATTCCAGCAATAAATCATAATATGCAAATACCGAAATAAAGACAACACAGATACGAAATCCAAATGTAAACTTACTACTTCTTTTTTATATGTTATCGTTCCAGCATATACATTATTTTTGGGGTTAAACAAAAAGAATTTTTTTCCGGTGCAGTTAACACATGCAAATATTTTTACAGTAGTTAAATTTATATTCGAAAGGGAAAAAATGGAACAATTCGTTTATCTCATTAATAGGGATTAGGAAATTTGCTATCTATTTAAAATTTTCCCAGAAAAAACAAAGCAGGAATTTGTAAAGCGATGAATTGGCGCAATCTAGTTCATTTTTTAAAAACCAAATTAATGATGGGTTATTTTTCTTTGTTTAGTAGATTATTAAAACTTGTAAGTATAAATTACTTTAATTTTTCACTATAATTTATATAAAATTATCATTTCAATTTGGGTTTTATTTTTCAAAACTGAAACATTCGGGTAGAGATGAATCAATATTAATTATTTATTTAACAACTAATACCATTCCCCCCTAACATAAGTGTACCAGAGTACCATATTCTATATATTTACGAAAGAGAAGAATTACCGGTATTTCACCAAGAAATTGTTATATTTGAAGTGATAACAGTGAAATACTTAATTTCGTTTCAAATGAACTATTTGAAGTCAAAACTGCTTGGTCAATTTTAAATGGTCCTATACTTCCTGCATTTTACTTACTAAAATTCGTAGAACAAAGAATATTTATAGAACTTTCTTTCAAATTTATTTCCAGAAGAACCGTAAATAAACTTCGATTCAAATTCTATTCGTAAAACAAAACTATTGACTAATGATTTTTTAAGTGGTATATCCTATTTTCAGTTGGGTAATAAATCGGTATTTAATTGAGATTAATGTACTTAAACATACGAAAGCATCAGTATCACCCCGCAGGTAGTTTTACTAACTGAATATCTCTAAGTATAGATTAGTTTACTTTGTAAGAGAAATTATGCTCAAGTATACTTATAAAATATTTAACTCTTTCTATATTAAAACAAAATATTATAAAAATAAATTTTAATAAACCCCCTAAATAAGTCATACTGTTATTACTTCATGTGTAATTAATATTTAATTTATTTGAAGACATGTTGAATGGATTTCAACGTATAATATTAAACTATCGTGCATTACTCGTTAGGTATCTTGATACAAAATAAAATTTGAAAGATATACTAATAACAACACACAGATATATATACATATATATATATATATATATATATACATATATATATACATATATACATATATATATATACATATATACATACATATATATATATAATATATATATATGTATATATATATGTATATATATATATATATATATATATATATATATATATATATATATATATATATATATATATATATATATATATATATATATATATATATATATGTATATATATATATGTATATGTATGTATATATGTATATATATATGTATGTATATATGTATATATATATATGTATGTATATATGTATATATATGTATGTATATATTTATATATATATATGTATATATATAAATATTTATATATATACATATATATATGTATATAATATATATATATAATATATATACATATATATATGTATATATATATATATACATACATATATATATATATATATATATATATATATATATATATATATAATATATATATATATATATATATATATATATATATATATAAATATATATATATATATATATATATATATATATATATATGTATGTATATATAATTTCAACAATAAGTATGCCTTAAAAATATCCCTCCTCTTTCTTAAATATAACTGTAACTTTTATAAATATAAGTGTAAAATACGGTAATATAATATTTCAGATTCAGTTGTATGCATTGCTATAACTATTACATTTCATCATTACATTCATCTGCCTTTCTCTTTTCCTTGTTCCTCAGACATTGGACTTTATGCATTTATGTGTTTATTTACACTACATAATACAAACCTTTCTTTTTAGCGCTTTTTTTAACCTCTTGAGTTCTGAAGTCCAGTTTGACTCTACATCTTCTTTCTTTGTAGAAATTACAACTCCAAGTGCGATTCGATACCGTTATAAATTTTAAAATTATTGTTCACATTTGTTTAACTCAATTAAAATAGCTAGGTTGGTCACAAATTTGTGTAACTCAAACACTAACTTGGACCAGACTACTGGGAATGAGGAAAATTAATTTGGAGCGAAAAGGTTTAGACGTAATCAATAAGATTTAATTTCCATACTGTAAGATTAATTTAACTCCAAACAAATCCAAGGAATAATTTCGATTAAAATAAACTTGTCTGTTTTTTTCTCTATAAAAGAATAGCAAAGTAAAATTGGTTACGAAAAATTCGGAACATATTAAAAATGCACCCTCGTTGGTACCTTTTTCATCGCCAGCGGCAAATGGTGAAAAACTGAACATTTTCCATGCAACTTTATGAACAAAATGGCGATATAGTTATATTTTTATATCACTTTAAACAAACTGAAAAATCAATTGATGGTCCATTAAATGTTACTTTAAATTTTCATTTAACCATACATCTTGTTGGTGTTGAAAATTGGAAATGCTGTAAAATAAAAATGAATGTTATCTGGAAACTTCGCTTTTTTTTTCGCTTCGCCCAATCCATGATGGGGGAGGTTTAGTCATTACTCCTTTCCAAAAACATCCCTTTGATTCTTGAAGTATAAATAAACGTAATTACAAATGTAAAATTTTCAACTTAGAAATAAATTTACATTGAGCCTTACCTGCGGAATGCCTAGTTGATCTTGATTGTATTTGACTTAATTCTTAACATCTTATTGACGTTTGAGAGGCGTCATTCATTTCATGTGCCAATGTAGACTTTGACGTCTCCGAGACGTCAAGAACTTGTTTCCGACAGACGTTGTGCAGCATAATATTGATGTATTCAGGTCCAATCTCACCAAAATCGTTTAACGGCTAAACGGGATTAATCCATGGCGCCAATCAATGGTGTTCCTCAATTCTCCGTTTAAATAGAGATTAATCCCGGTTATCCGTTAAAAGAATTTAGTGACATTGATGGTCTTTGGGGATTTTTGGTGAATTTGAATTTCAGCCCTTAATTATTTAACTTGTACTTCGATTAGAATGTTCAAGATGTCATGTGACCTTAAAGAACCGAAACAATATAGAAGTGTAAAAACATGTCAGTTCCTCTACTAATTCAAAAATGTTTTGACATGTTTCTAAGGGTCGGTCTCTCCAAGGTCGATTAACAGCTAACCGCGATTAATCTCTGTTTAAACGGAGAATTGCGTCCTAACATTGGTTGGCTCCATAGGTTAATCTCTGTTAGCCATTAAACGACTTTGGACAGACCTGCCCTAATTTACAGAAAAACTAATTTGTTTTATACTATTACTTAATTGTTATCCATTAACACCATATAGGAACCCCATTAAATGTTGCATAGCGATTAAAATTTCAAAATAACATTTTCTGCTCTATGCTTGCATATAACTTTTAGATTGATCTGAATTGAATAGCATTTTTGGGTGCATCCAATTCCGTTTTATTTGTATATCAAGGAGTTAAATATTAAAATGATTCTTTCTTGGTGGAAAAGAAATAACTTAAAAGAAAAAATATTTGGAACTGTGACAAAAGCAAGAGAAAACAAAATTTATTAAACCTAACAAATTTAACAAAAAAATATACAAGAAACTCGCAAAAGTAGCAAAAATATGCTAAATCAGATAGTACTTTAATAGAAATATATGATATATTTGTGCTAATTTTTGATAAGAAAATATCTGTTGCCACATTTTACCTATGGAAGCAAAGCAAAGATAAAACAATAAAGTAAAGTTTTAATAAATAAAAAAGAAATTTAGAAGTTGAATGTTATATGTATAGCTATTGGATAATAGTAGTTATATGTATAACTATTGGATAACTAAGACTTAATGAGGAATTTTCACGTTTTCTAATTTTGATTTTAAACGATAGAAGACAAAAAAGTAAGCAGGACAGTAGCTATTTTTCTTTCATTTGGGGGCCTGATGAGTGATTTCTAATGGGTTTTATAGCGGACTCTTTAACGTCTCTCAAAAACGATACTTTTTCTCCGCCGAGTTTGTGACGTCATCGTTCATGCAGACACCGAGCGCCTATGCTGTTTACATGTTAAAAGGCGACTTTTAAATTTGTTTTTGTGTAAAGTATCGCATATAATAGAAATTTTTTTGTTATGCCTGGCATTAAAAAATCATACTCTAAATATTGTATTGTGCCACTCTGTAAAAATACAACAACTAATTGCAATGAGAAGATATTTTTCAGCGTCCCGAAAGACCCACATACACGTAAAATCTGGACAACTGCGATGAAAAGGGATGAGAAATTAAACCCCAAATTATCATATAAATCATCTTTATGGGTTTGTGAAGACCATTTCTCGGTAAATAAATGCTTGCTTTTGTTTAAATATTACTAATTTAGAACAATTAAAGTATATAAAAAAACATCTATACCTTTAAAAGGATTGTTGATTAACCACTGCTATTTAACTTTTAAAACTGCTCATTTTCGAGTATTATCACAGAGTTCAAGTACAATAAATGTTTTATAAAGCATATAAATATCGAAAACCACATAAAATATCTAAAGCATATAATTATCTAATAAATAACTCGGGGGAGGGGAAGGTTATGTATTTTCAAGGTATTATAAATATTTTCTTCAGAGATGCATACTTTCTTGTGTATCAAATCACAGTGATATTTTTCGATTAAATTGGTGACTAATTTGAAAAATAGTATAATATTTTTAAAATACTTAATAATGATATTACTTTAAAAATTAAATTTAATTTGAGAAATTTTATACATTTTTTAATTTGACATTAATATTAAAGGCAATAAAATTGTATTGCTATTTAAAAATGTATAAATAATTAAGTAAAGCCGTTTAAAGATTTTAAATTTCTTTTCATCATATTCAAAATATCTAAGAATTGGTTTGGTTTTGGTTTGGTTTTGGAGTGCTACGGTCTACTTTTTGCAACACGAAGGCTAATGAGACCGGTCTCACAATAAATAACTCCTCTAATTTTTATTTTAATATTACATCCGTCTCTATTTATAAAAAACGATGCTACTACAAATGTGTGTGTATATGATATATGTATATTTATTTGACTTGTTTGTGTTTACAAACAAAAGAGCTGTGTTTAGCATGAATAAAGTATTAAT
>CM063503.1:45321284-45348784 GCA_032207245.1 Pardosa pseudoannulata | reverse complement strand
GTGATTTACTCATAGCTGAAGGATTTATTTAACTAAATTTAATAAGACTGCATATAGTTAATCTTACCACATGGTTGTGCCTAAAATAAGGAAAATATAAGTTGCTTTTACAATTACAGTATTATAAATTTAGTATAATACATTTTAAAATTCATGGTTTTCCTTATAAACTCCCAGACAAATTACTACACATTTTATAAGCCGATAATTTATCTAATAACATAGCTTGAAATCTTAATTTTATATTGTGATTTTACAGTTTTTTTTTTGTATCTGAAAAACATATTAAAATTCTTTTCTGAAATTTACCTACCACAGATAGATATTTATAAATTTCAATATTAATTTATTAATTTTACAGGGTGTTTCATATTGAAGTTTCATATTAAATTTAACTAAATTTAATAAGACAGCATATAGTTAATCTTACCACATGCTTGTGCATAAAATAAGGAAAATATAAGTTGCTTTTACAATTACAGTATTATAAATTTAGTATAATACATTTTAAAATTCATGGTTTTCCTTATAAACTCCCAGACAAAATACTACACATTTTATAAGCCGATAATTTATCTAATACCATAGCTTGAAATCTTAATTTTATATTGGGATTTTATAGTTTTTTTTTTGTATCTGAAAATCATATTAAAATTCTTTTCTGAAATTTACCTACAACAGATAGATATTTATAAATTTCAATATTAATTTATTAATTGTACAGGGTGTTTCATATTGAAGTTTCATATTAAATTTAACTAAATTTAATAAGACAGCATATAATTAATTTTACCACATGCTTGTGCCTAAAATAAGGAAAATATAAGTTGCTTTTACAATTACAGTATTATAAATTTAGTATAATACATTTTAAAATTCATGGTTTTCCTTATAAACTCCCAGACAAAATACTACACATTTTATAAGCCGATAATTTATCTAATACCATAGCTTGAAATCTTAATTTTATATTGTGATTTTACAGTTTTTTGTTGTATCTGAAAAGCATATTAAAATTCTTTTCTGAAATTTACCTACCACAGATAGATATTTATAAATTTCAATATTAATTTATTAATTTTTTAGGGTGTTTCATATTGAAGTTTCATATTAAATTTAACTAAATTTAATAAGACAGCATATAATTAATTTTACCACATGCTTGTGCCTAAAATAAGGAAAATATAATTTGCTTTTACAATTACAGTATTATAAATTTAGTATAATACATTTTAAAATTCATAGTTTTCCCTAAAAATTCTCAGACGAAATACTACACATTTTATAAGCCCATAATTTATCTAATAACATAGCTTGAAATCTTAATTTTATATTGGGATTTTATAGTTTTTTTTTTGTATCTGAAAATCATATTAAAATTCTTTTCTGAAATTTACCTACAACAGATAGATATTTATAAATTTCAATATTAATTTATTAATTGTACAGGGTGTTTCATATTGAATGGGACAAAAAGAAAACATGATTGTGAACGTTGTAATTAATATATTTAGAAAATTCAAATTTACCTCAAAACTACATTTATTCAAGTTTCTACAGGTGTTCAATATGTGCCCCTCCGGTGACAAATGTCTACACGGTAATCAAGCTCCTGCCACAGTCTTGATAGCATATTACCTGTGATGGAGTTCTTGAATAAGCAGCCGGTTTCCTGGAACTGCTTCCCCCACCTGCTTATGTTATGCCGATGCTGTGGTTCTTTAAGAAATTTCGTGCGAAAATGTCTTTGCACAACAGTTACCGAGACGGTTTTGGCATATTCGAAAACGCAGTACGCTTTCTACTGCATGGACGACATTTTGTTTAACAGCGTCTCTAGCGGCGAGTCCGTCATTGGATAATTTTTCCCTGTTGCCAAATAAAACTTGTATAATTGTAGTTGCAGAATAAATTTGTTTCGGCTGAATAAATCCATTACGGCAGTCACACTGCACTATTCTTTTTGCCCCATTCAATATGAAACACCCTGTATTTTGTAAAATATCCCTGGTACTGTTGTCAAATTAATGCAAGTTTTAAAAAGTAAAGCCACTATTAACATTTTTTAATGATTTCTTAAACCAGCAAAATAGAGTATTGAAGAATATATTTTATAAAAAAAATTGATAGATATTTAAAGTGTATGAAAACTATGTTACTTTATTGATTTACATGATAATTTAACTTTGAAAGTATTTTTGTAAAAATTTTATATTGCATAGATACTAGAATTTTCCACACATCTCGCATTCTGCACTCGTTTTCAATTAAACTATACCTTAATATTAAAGGATTTACATTTTTAATACAGAAATTTAACTGATGTAATTAGTAACTTTTTAACTTTCTGTTAGTTACTTTTAAACTTGTATAACTTAAGAATATCAAGCGACTATGAATAAATTTTTGGAACAAATATTAAATTTATCTAAGAATAGACGTTTTTTTTTATTATAAGAGGCTTAATTTTAAGCTATGTTATTGTAATAAATTTAAAATTAAATTTTATAATTTGTTTCATTAGTATCTAAGTATAATTTATTGAAATATGAGATTTTAAATAAAACACAGTTTTATCGAGTGATAAACATATTAAAATATAAAATGTTTTAAAGCTATATAAAATAATTATAAAAGTTATCCATATTTTAATAATATGTTCTATACTATCTGATATCTTAAATGTTAATTTTATGAGAACTAACTTGCATAACATAAGAATATCAAGTGACTATGAACAATTTTTTGGAGCAAATATTAAATTTATCTAAGAATAGGCAATTTTTATAATAAGAGGCTTAATTTTAAGCTATGTTATTGTAATAAATTTAAACTAAAATTGATTAAAAATTTGATTAAAATTTGAAAATTGATTATAATTTGTTTCATTAGTATTTAAGTATAATTCATTGAGTTAAGAGATTGTATTGTAATAAATTTAAAACTAAAATTGATTAAAAATTTGATTAAAATTAAATTTTATAATTTGTTTCATTAGTATCTAAGTATAATTTATTGAAATATGAGATTTTAAATAAAACACAGTTTTATCGAGTGATAAACATATTAAAATATAAAATGTTTTAAAGCTATATAAAATAATTATAAAAGTTATCCATATTTTAATAATATGTTCTATACTATCTGATATCTTAAATGTTAATTTTATGAGAACTATAATACTTACCACATAAATATCACATCATAAATTCCCCGAAAGTGTAATGTATATATTGTTATTGAAAATTATAATACCACATTATCATTACGAAAATTAAATTTTAAGAGCTCAAAACTAAAATTTCATTAAGATTTCATAGATTACAAATTCATTACAAAAATTTTAAGAAATATTTAATTAATCTTAAAAAATATATGAAAAACTTGAAAGCTAAATTAATATTAATAGAATTTCTTTCTATTGTTTGTATATTTTTACGATCATCAGAAGTCAGATAATGTATAAAATTTAATACCTTAATGGCATTTGCAGCCTAAAATAAAAATATTTCAAATATCTTTACATTAAAAGAAATATCTACTGAAAATACCATAGCAATATACATGAACAAAATTTCGTTTGTTCCTAGTTTTATTAGCAATTATTCACGAAAAGTAATCTGCATCATTCTGAAAATTATTAGATTAATAAATGTAACATACTTGAACTGCTATACAAAAGAAGAAAACGTTAAGGCTAATACAATATTAATTTATTTAATCTTAGATATTATATGAGAACTTGAAATCTAAACCAAATATATTAATAGAATTTATTTCTATTGTTTGTATATTTTTATGAACATCAGAAGTCAGATAATGTATAAAAATTAATACCTCAATGGCATTTGCAGATTAAAATAAAAATATTTGAAATACCTTTGCGTTAAAGGAAATATCTACTGAAAATACCATAGCAATATACATGAACAAAATTTCGTTTGTTCCTAGTTTTATTAGCAATTATTCACGAAAAGTAATCTGCATCATTCTGAAAATTATTAGATTAATAAATGTAACATACTTGAACTGCTATACAAAAGAAGAAAACGTTAAGGCTAATACAATATTAATTTATTTAATCTTAGATATTATATGAGAACTTGAAATCTAAATCAAATATATTAATAGAATTTATTTCTATTGTTTGTATATTTTTACGATCATCAGAAGTCAGATAATGTATAAAATTTAATACCTTAATGGCATTTGCAGCCTAAAATAAAAATATTTCAAATATCTTTACATTAAAAGAAATATCTACTGAAAATACCCTAGCAATATACATGAAAAAATTTCATTTGTTCTTAGTTTTATTAGCAATTATTCACGAAAATTAATCTGCATGATCCTGAAAATTATCAGATTAATAAATATGACATACTTGAACTGCAACACAAAAGAAGAAAACGTTAAGGCTAATACAATATTAATTTATTTAATCTTAGAAATTATATGAGAACTTGAAATCTAAACCAAATATATTAATAGAATTTATTTCTATTGTTTGTATATTTTTATGAACATTAGAAGTCAGATAATATATAAAAATTAATACCTTAACGGCATTTGCAGCCTAAAATAAAAATATTTCAAATATCTTTCCGTTAAAAATTATCTACTGAAAATACCATAGCAATATACATGAACAAAATTTCGTTTGTTTCTAGTTTTATTAGCAATTATTCACGAAAACTAATCTGCAACATCATGAAAATTATCAGATTAATAAATATGACATACTTGAACTGCATCAGAAAAGAAGAAAACGTTAAGGCTAATACAATATTAATTTATTTAATATTAGAAATTATATGAGAACTTTAAATCTAAACTAAATATATAAATGGAATTTATTTCTATTGTTTGTACATTTTTATGATCATCAGAAGTCACATAATGTATAAAATTATGGCTTTTGCAGCTTAAAAAAATATATCAAATATCTTTATGTTAAAAGAAATACCTACTGAAAATACCATGGCAATATACATGAAAAAATTTCATTTGTTCCTAGTTTTATTAGCAATTATTCACGAAAAATAATCTACTTTAATCTGAAAATTATTAGATTAATAAATATGACATACATACTTGAACTGCTATACAAAAGAAGAAAACGTTCAGGCTAATACAATAATAATTTTACATATTTTCTGGCACAAGTGCTATTCTTTTATTTCCTTGTTCTACCACTTTGTCGCAGAAAAATCCGATAGACTTTCTATGCGTGTCAAAGCAGACGTCTTAGTAATGTATATGAAAATATGAAAAGTACAAAATTAAGCAAAATTAGCACAGATAATGTGTCAGTGGACAAATAGAGCTATGAAAACATGGGAATGTATCCAAGTAAAAGCCTAGCTTCGAATTCAAGGGCCATTAAGAAGTATTTTTACAATGCATTGAATAATATCCTTTTACTGTGTATTAATATTTATTAACAGAAAAATAAGCTAAAATTAAATAGGAAGAAATATCTTTACAATTATTCCTATCAGTGCATTGATGAAATAGGAAGGTTTAAATCCATCCAGGGAAAATGCGCAATAAGAAATGAAAAAGTAAATTATTGAATTTAGCACACCAATAATCTATATTTTGTAAAACTACATTAATGATTTTAACTCCTGGATGAGTACATTATTTAAAGATTAAACTTGTAATATTTTCAAAACCATAATACCAAAAACAGTTTGGGTGATGCATTATATAAAATAATTTTTTTATTGTTTCCGTATGTGTTTAATAATATTATCTTTGTATAGTACGTTTGGAATATACATGAAATGCACTTATCTTACATAACATAACATTCAACGACTAAAACCCTAATCTCCTATATTTACTTACTTCAGTAGATAAAAAATGGACCGTAAGTGGTGTAAAAATAATAATGTTACGTTGGCCTAGTGTTTGAGAAAGAAATTAAAACTTATTAAGAAAAACAGGAAAAATAGGTTTTGATTAAATGATTTTATACAATAATAAATGCCTAAGGAATACAAATAGTTAAATCAACTTATCATTTGTTGATCGAAGACTGCTCTCGAGTCGGCGTCGACCTAAGAAATAAAATGGCTAAAATTTCTTAGCCAAGGGTTCTTCCACTAAAACGTGGATGCCAGCCGTTCACCTCTCATTCTTCTGCGTAACCAACTTGTCCACTCCAAAAAAATTTCCACTATCCGCGGAGAGAAAAAAAAAAGAGTCCATACCAAAACGGCGGGGGGGGGGTCAAAATTCCCCAAACGAATGGACACCTCTATTGGCTGGGAGAAGTCCGAAGTCTCTCTGCATTCAAACCGGTCCTGCCCCGGCATGTCCCCCACGGGGAGCTGAACCTTATGTAACTTATTGTTACAAGTGGTTAATACGATTTTAAGCTCTAAAATGAAGAAAAAGATTACCTTTTAAATAAAAGAAGTATTTATTGAAAACTATATATACATATAAATACATATTTATAATACTCCTTTTGTGCACCGTTTTCTAAGTAACAATTCGAGGAAAATTATCTGCATGATTCGGTATATTACTAGAGTAATAAGTTCCACTAATGTTTAATAATGGATAATAAGTCATCAATGTTCATTAAAGGAATGTAAGCTAAAATTAAGTAGGAAGAAAGATCATTGCATTTATTTCCACCAGGGTATTGAGGAAATAGGAAGATTGAAATCTTAAGGGTTGGGGGACACGTAAATATAAATGGAGAGGTAAATTGAACATATTAATATTCTTTGGGTTATTTCAACTATGTTATTATTTTTAAACTTGAAATGAAGTTTCGTTTGTTATAATCGTTAAAATAAAATGTGTAATGTTTCTAGAAACGTTAGTGTTTTTTCAAACATATACCACCCACATTTTTTGAATGATGCCGAATATAAAATTATTTAATACTTTTTCAATATTATTTCATATGTTCTTAGTATATTGTTTTTAAACTTGAAATGAAATTTCTTTGTTTTATGGATCACTAAAATTGTCAAAGTAAAATTTGCAATGTTTTTAAAACATTATATATGAAAAACTTTTTGAGTGGTGCTATATATATAAATATTTTTTTTCTATAATTTTCCATACGTTTTTAATAAGGATGTTTCTGTATAGTATATTTTTAATATTTGCTTTCCTTTTAGGACAGATCATATTGGAGAGTGTCCCAAGAACAAGGTAGTATGGACAGAGATCTATGGTATCTCAAGAAAAAAACTGAACTCCAAGAGCACCTCAGAAAAGAAGGCAGGGTATATAGGTAACCTCATAAGACAGCTGACTAAAATATCTCACATTTTCTAACTCTCAAAAAGGAAACGACGTTAGATGTTCAAATGTAAGAGTAGGGAAAAAATCGCAATCACACAGAAGTTGTCTTTTTTTCAAGTCAGCAGCCATGACACAAGAAACCAGGATTGATCCCCATGACGTTAAGCTACGAGAGGACACAATCAGGAGTAAGAAAACCAACAGACTTCCTCTGGTCATTCCTATGTAACTTTAAAATCTAAGCATAGAGAGCACTGTGGTAGCTGCGATTTATCTCATTGACTTGTCTGTAACCCTACCCACTGCGCCAGTTAACGTACTGAATAAGCCTGGAATAATAAAGAAGAGACTTTCCGATAGAGTTAGGAGCAATATCAAGGACAGGATCAGGACCAGTAAATAAGATACTAGATAATTTTTTAGTTAATTCATTAGCTTGATTAGAGCTCAACCAATTGTCAAATGAAAAACCAATTGTCCTCACACCTAGTAGAGATTGACCTTATTATATAAAGCAAGGTCACGAAAAATTTCATAACATTTCCAAACCAAAGCAGAGGTGACACTGCATCTCAATAAGACTAAAACGGCAACTTAACAGTCAAAACTGATACAAATAGTGTCTTTACAAAACCCCTGTTTTTTGAAATCTTCACGTGAAAATTACAAAGACCCCAGCTTGAAAAACAGGATATTTATCGAGTGGAATGAAGAGCATGGTGCCTCCAAAGAATTACACACATCATCAAAAACCTGATAGGTAAGCTTAAGATCAGCTTAGAAATAAATCCCTAATTCTTGCCAATAGAGTTCTTACAGAACCAGATGATTTTCTGAGCCTTCGGCAGAAAGTAAGGCACATCACAACCCACTTATAATTCATATCTACAAACAGTAACAAGAACAAACAGGTTAAATACGTTTCTTGAAAATTTAACCTCTTTATAAAAGTTTTGCCTTAAAATACGTTATCCTAAAAATTTAGGATCTTTTTTCCTGGAAAAGACAACCAGATTTTTCTTAGAAGGAGGATACACAGATAAGTCAACAAATTGCAACACTAATCAAAAATCTTCCGTTCCTCTTTCATCCAAACAAAGTTCAACAAATCTTATCCTTGCAATTACGGAAAGGTCATTAGAATAACCAATAGATCTGACATCATCGTTTGTAAGGTAGACTAGTAGAGACCCCACTTCAAAGGGTAGGCGAGATAATTCTAACCCATAAACATCAATTGTTTTTACCTTGAAGTGGCATGAGCAGTCTTGCTATTCCCCAGAACATTAGTACAAATGTACCTGATAGTAGATTCATGACCCAAGTGAAAGTAACCGGATCAGTATACTTAAAAACAAGGGCATAAACAATAGTACCGATAGAGACGCTATAAAGGTTCTCAGTATCCAGAAAACTTGAACAACAATTTCCTTATCACGAAGGCTTTTATTCAAATTGCAGATTAAGATCTGAGATTTTATACGCATTATGCCTAGTCGACAAGTGATCAAAACCAAGAAGCATGTGTCTAAAGTATATGTAAACAAGTTTTTTAAAAGTATTCAGAATAAATGACGTAAAGCTAAAAGGCCTGAAAGACTTGTATTTTGTTTGGTATAGCATATCCTTGCCTAGATCTTGGTCCAGTAAACTCCAACCAACCAACTAACCAAAAATCCTGCATAGGATGGGAACCAGATGAATGATTCCCTTCTTGAGAAGGATGGGAAGGATTCTATTTATACCAGGAAAATTGTAAGAAAAAGTAATAATAACCCAATCAACCTGGAAAGAATAAGTGTGACAACTCTTATTGGGAACATCAAGAGAGGGCAAGACATGGACCCTTAACAATTCTTCCGAGGCCTGCTCAACAGTATTACTGGCGTTACCACCAGAAAGTTTAATACCAATAAAACTGCAATTTCTGTCTTTAGACAAATACTTTGGAAACTTAGCAGTTCCAGGAATATCGTAGAGGCTTTCACAGAATAACTGCAAATAGTGGCTTTTTTCTTCGGGTGGATTTAATGTAGGCGGTCAAAGCACAACGTTAGACATCCCAGTCACCGGACTGTATGTACCTATTGAAGTGCTTTCTACACTTCTTTTACAGTTGTACCATGCTTAGATGAACACCAAGGCAACATCAAGGCAACAAGGCTTAGATGAACATCAAGGCCTTGGGCAGCTGTGGACATATCCTTATTATTGCGATGATGATAATTAGGAGGTCGTATTGCACAGTAGCAACAGCCGACACCAAATCAGCATTTTAATTGAAGTTACTTGAGATTGATTCCAGTTGGGTTTTTAGTCCCTGAAGTAGATATGACATTCCGTATTTTTTAGGTTCCTATGCTTAATTCGGGAAAACGCCCCTGTTACTTTTCAGTCACTCATGTAATAACATAATTAGAATTGAAAATAGAGAGATCAATATAATTTTATTCTGTTTTTATTAAAGAAAGTGGAGGAATTAACAGTGTAGAACACAACATTCATAATCTGACAGCCTAATCTACATATTTGTACTTAAAGGAATATAAATCATATATATGAGTTAAATCCTAAAAATGAAAAATTTCATATTACTTTCAATTAAAAGAAGAAACAAAATCAAAATTTTATAAAAAAAAAAATAAACAAATAAAAAACTGCTGCTTTTGTTTATTTTTATAAGTAAAAATTGAGAAAAAATAATCTACCTAATTCAGAAAATTTCTAGATTAATAAACATCACATTCTCGACATTGTATTGCAAAAAGCAATAACATTTCTGAATAACACAATGGTGTCGTTATTACATATTTTCTGATACAAATATAATTCTTTAGTTTCTTTGTTTCATTATTTTGTCACAGAAAAATCCAATAGCTATGTGTGCAAGTGAAAGCAGACGTCTCCGCAAAGCATATTACATCGTGAAAACTGCAAATTAAATAAAATTAGCACAAAGGATGGTGACAAGGGACAAATAGAGCTCTGAAAATTTGGGAAAGTATCCAAGTAAAAAGCGGGCCTATATTCAAGGGCCATTAAGTAATATTTTCACAATACATAAAATAATTTTCTCCTCTTCTACATTAGGATTGTAACAGAAAAATCAAGAAAAATTTTAGTAGACAGTAAAGCTTTTAAGTTTAGAATATAACAGATTTTTTTTTATAAATCCTGTTATGTTCTAGATCAATGAGATTATATTCTGTTTAACAATTTATGTTATAACTCAACAATTATTATTAACTATTAATTAGTATTGTTTTCAATTTATATTTATGTTCAAGTTTCTAGGTTAGTAAATATATCATGTGTTAATAGAATTTTGTATAAAATATATAACTACTTTAAGGTCTAACTAATATCTACAGAATACTTTAACCCTCCGAGTGGAACACACCGATTAAAAAATGTCTCCAAAAATACGCTAAAGGTTTATTGTGTCAATGGCCAAAGCGTTCTATGAATTTTTACTTCACCCTTTGTATACTAGAATGGAATACGGAAAACCCACCCTTGTCATTGTCCCTTTACTTCCGGTTATAAATAGATATATAAATAGATAGAATAGATTGTTAATTTTTAATACACAGGAAGCTCGTCAAGTCTTGAAGATAATCCCATAAGAAATAAGGGATTAAAGAACAAATAAAAGAACAAATAAAAGAACAAATAAAAATATTCTTTAAGAGAATTATTTATATTTTCTTTATAAAAGTTATCCGAGATATTTAAGTGGTGCAATTAGAGATACATCTGTTACCGCAAACGAAATACTTCGAAATAGAGATTTACAAAGCCATGAAGAGTTATCAGCGTTTTTGTGCAACACGGAGTTGGGGTGCATCCCTCAATAAATGGCAGTCAAAGAGGGATGCAGTTTCTAAGCAATCGACCTGACCCTCCTACCTCAAATACTGGTAGAAAAAAACACTGGAAGAAATGTACATTACATCCATTTTCGAACGTTTTTGAAGGTCGAAAATTGTAAGTGATAACCGCTTTGAAGACATCATCGGTTTGGCGGAATTGTAAGTGCGAACTGCTTAGAGGGTTAACATATTTTGCACTCGACACTTATTTGATACAAAAGTGAACTAACAGAAAAACAATGGCATTCTAACTAAGCCCAGCAACCCTTAAGGCTCCAGCTCTTTCGCACCTGATGCGTTAACCACGTCGCTACAGAGGTCTTCGCAGTTAAGCCTTTTAAGCAGCAATATAATCTTAGTTGACTTCATCTACCTAAATGATCGGGAAAAAGAATTATTTTTAATTTACACTCGGAATAACTTTAGTTAAGATACAAATTTCATTACGTTATTCAAAATCTCTAATAGAGGAAACTATATTGTCTTTCTTACTAGCTGAAAACATTCAATGCTGTTTTTATATGACGTTAAAGCTTGAATGTTACTCTAATACTAGCATATAGCCCATCACATGACGGGATCAGTAAAATTTTTAATTTTCCAGAATTGTAGAGTACTCTGTGAGGAAGGTAGAATAATGGCTTGTTTTTTGGCTGAGAATTATCTGGTACGTTCTCAAAATTTGTTTATCTTCATACTTTTCTAGTCTCCTGATACTGTGAATGCAGTTTAGAATCACGTTGAATTCATTTAGTCAATCTGTGTGGTAATGTATAAAAATCAAACACACAAATGAACAAACTTCTTAATTTTCAAATATATATATATATAACTTAAAATCTAGATATTTATTAGTCCGTGACCTAGACTATTGGACTTTTAAGAAAAGAATTTGTTGTTAATATCGTTTATAATATTTTCATGGCAACAAAAAATAATTAATGATTAAATTTAAAACTATCACATACGTACCTAATCTATTGTTTAAGCCAAATATAAAAGAAAATTATTTATGTATCATCTAAGTTCAGTGATAAAATGTATGAAAATAATGCAGACTATATTTAAATAACTTAAAATAAGAAATGATTAAAGGAGAGAGTGAAATTAATGACATCACAATGCTAGAAATAATGCTATTTTTACCTATTTATTATATGGTAAATTGATAAATTTAATCTCCTGCTCTTAATATTAAACGCTTGAAAAGGTGGGGATGGGGAGATTTCAAATGTTTTAAAGACGACTGTATCTTTCTCTGTGATAAGAAGCATATTTATGTCAATTTATTTTAGAATCGAATCGATAGTTTAGTAGAAGATAAATTTTAGTTGCTTTGAATTTTGTTAACTCAAACTCATCCAGAATCTAATATGGATGCCTCTATCCATTCCAGGTCTAACCACTTTATAAATTCGAGGGCAGGCGGACAGATAATTTAGGTTATTATTATATAGGGGATGTAATGATTCTTAACAGCCTTCTTTAGGAGTATTTAATGAAAGATAGACGAACATCTTTCCTATTATAACTGAAATAAAGCTTTTATAGCTGACTAATTGATTTTTTACTGTATTTTAGTATTTCAAAGTTTGACCACATTTTATAATGTTATTATCTAATACAAGGGACAATATTTTACATTAAGTTGAATGCTGATTTATTTAAGTAAGGAAGCAACAAGCGTACCAAAATTTCAAAAACTTTTCATTATGTTATACAAATTATTTTATTTCCAGTTACAATTGCCAGGTTTGGCCAATTACACTTTGTGGATTGTTATAAAAAATGTCAGTACTATTTTACGAATTTTTAACATGAACAGTATGCTTACTTTTAATGTTATGATTTGATGACATATATCTGCTGTATATTATGCTGTCCAGCATTAATTATAAATAGGATGTTGAATAAAATTATTTTATTTCCAGTTACAATTGCCAGGTTTGGCCAATTACACTTTGTGGATTGTTATAAAAAATGTCAGTACTATTTTACGAATTTTTAACATGAACAGTATGCTTACTTTTAATGTTATGATTTGATGACATATATCTGCTGTATATTATGCTGTCCAGCATTAATTATAAATAGGATGTTGAATAAAACTATTTTATTTCCAGTTGCAATTGCCAGGTTTGGCCAGTTACACTTTGTGGATTGTTATAAAAAAAGTCAGTACTATTTTAAGAATTTTTAACATGAACAGTATGTTTACTTTTAATGTTATGATTTGATGACATATATTTGCTGCATATTATGCTGTCCAGCATTAATTATAAATAGGATGTTGAATAAAATTATTTTATTTCCAGTTACAATTGCCAGGTTTGGCCAATTACACTTTGTGGATTGTTATAAAAAATGTCAGTACTATTTTACGAATTTTTAACATGAACAGTATGCTTACTTTTAATGTTATGATTTGATGACATATATCTGCTGTATATTATGCTGTCCAGCATTAATTATAAATAGGATGTTGAATAAAATTATTTTATTTCCAGTTACAATTGCCAGGTTTGGCCAATTACACTTTGTGGATTGTTATAAAAAAGTCAGTACTATTTTACGAATTTTTAACATGAACAGTATGCTTACTTTTAATGTTATGATTTGATGACATATATCTGCTGTATATTATGCTGTCCAGCATTAATTATAAATAGGATGTTGAATTTACATCTAAATGATATTTTTTTACTTTAATATAGAATAGAGATAAGTAATTCGTCATTTATGTATTTCTTTCATCAATTGCCGAATAAGAAGCGTTTTCATATTTGCGAGTAATAAGAATATATTTATTTTGACAACGCAAAAGGTCTTCAAGACTTAGATATGGTTATCAGCAATTTGCAATTAAGTGCTAAAAAAACGGAAAAAAAGGCTCAATAAATTGTTAATCCTATTTCCAAAAATAAAGTGTAAGAGAAATTTTGGATAAAAAATATCCCACATAATGTGACATCTGCATTGCATTCCATATCGCACCTATTCAATACAATAATTTAAGACTATTATTCTATAAAATATTATTCGTAGTAAATCATCAGTAGTGGTAACTATTTGTTCACAGAGTAGTTGTAAGTGGTATAGATATAAGTAAAATTATTTATACCCGAAACAATAATTCCTGGAGAAGAATGCTGTGCAAAATGTATTTGAGATAATTGTAGGGGAGACCACAGAAAGTTAATGCAAAAATCTCAAATAAATTTTAAAAATAACTTTAAAAATTTTTAAGTCGCACAAACTATTGATTGTTTCCCAATTATTGAAGAATTATCAAATAGTTTTACAAAGAAATTAACCCCTTAATGCACAGTTTTTTTGAAAAAGGTCGGCCAAAAAATTATTTTTTAATGTAAAAAACCCAATTTAGAACTTAAATATATATTGAAAAATAAGTGAATCAGAATATGAATATGAATACGGTGTCGGAAAGGGGCTCGCAATTAATAGATAAGTCATAAGTGATAAGTAGAAAAAAATATATGTTTTATACTTGAATAAGTAAATTTTATAGCTTACAATCCCATTTAAATGATAAATATCAATAAAGCAATTGTTTTTTTATGCTTTGACATTGTTATTTTTAATTCTCGATTGCATTCTAGTGTGAAAAATTATAGCAACATAAAGTTTCTTTTATTTTTATTATGTTACTAATTTGTATTTTCTATTGTAAAAAGTGTACGTATTTAGGTTTCATATTAATTTAATTTTAAGTTAGTTTGATTTACTATAGTAATTTTTTTTCAAATATATTTTGTCATTTTGCACAAGAATTGTCAGCACATTTGAACCATAACGGCGTTTAAGCCATGTTAATGGTGGTTAGAAATCTTAGGTGTTCAGTATATACTTTTCTCTAAGTCCTTGTCATAATTGCTCTAAGAAACTTGCTTAAAAACTATCTCCTTGGTTTGTGTCTCTTGTAGGTCCTTGTTATTTTCATTATGAGAAATTACTCTTCGTTGCTTGTCGTTTTTAGGTTTCAGCTAGAAGATAAAATTTTATTTGCGTTATTTTCACGATGGTATTTACCACCATTTTTCGCTTGGAGACAAAGTTTTGTTCACTAGGTTTAGGATACGGTCTTATCGTTGATATTGAATTGCGCCTACTTTAATTAAGAAGTATTTTATTTCTATATAGAAGCTCTTGTTTCAAGACTGAAATATTTGCTTCAGATGTAGATGCATCTTCTATTTTTGCTGTATCACTGTTGTATGTGTCTTTTTTCAACAATGTTTCATCCATTAGGTGAATCCATTAGCAGTTGTGGATCCATCAAGTGGAAATTATTCATCACTATAAATTGATTTATTTAATGGATAGTGTTTTCATTTTACTGCAAAATCTCTGAAATGTCATATAATTTATTTTACATTTATTAAATAGAAGAAATTTGACAAGGAACATCCTGCTATTTTCCTTTCCTTGTATCCAGAAATATATTCTGCGACTTTTTATCCATATGATGTCTTTTATAATTATATATAGTGTTAACATTTAAAAAATTATAACTTACAAGGGATAAAATTTTATGTTGTAATAAATATCCCCATTGGAACTGTGGAGACTAGTCCCATTAGAACTGGAACAGCTACAACCAGTGGAATTGTGACAACTTCTTCCTTAAAATATTATTTTATACATTCATATGTTTAAGTAAAATTAGACAATTTTAGAGAAATATTTAATCACTATCTGAACTCCAAGCTTTCACGTTATACAACAGTTCATAGATATCTCTAAAGGTTTCAGTACAAATAAATGAGTACAATTTCGAAGATAATATACTATATGTCCCAAAATTATGTTTAATATGAGTTATCTCCTTGTTAATAATGACTACAGGAGTCCCCAAATTAGGTGGGCCGAACGATGGCCGAATGGTTAGGGTGCTGGTCTTCGGAACCGGAGTTCGTGGGTTCGAATCCCACTATGGCATGGATGTTCGTAGCCGTTCGGAATCGGCTTTAAGCAGTAGGTCCCGGTCTCATTAGCCCTCGTGTTGCAAAAAGTAGACCGTAGCACTCCAAAACCAAACCAAAACCAAATTAGGTGAAGACACCATACAGACTAATAGCAGCATATAACTAGATAAAAATGCGTTTGTATTGATAATTAACTTTTAATTCAATTTTTATTGTTTACTCATTGAAAAAAATTCCCTAATCCCCTATATGTTAACTTAAATTATTAAAAACCACATTACACAATAAAAAAGATATTTATTTAATGTAATTTTCAGATATCTGTAATGGCTTTTTATTGCTTATTAAGTTTAATTTTATTATAAAGATTTGATATTTAATCTAGCATAATTTGTAACTCAAAAGGATTAAAATCTTTATTATATCTAATTTTTAAAAATAAACGTGTTTCAAGAATTGTGCAGAAATAATCTTTAGAGTAGCTCAGATTTTAAATACATATATAATATTAAACTTTATTTATTATTACTTAACAAGATTACATAAGCTTTATTCAATCCTATCCGTTAATTTTATGTAACGAATATTTTTGGTAACATCGTAATTCTGTTATGCAAATTTCAAACCTATTCTTGCATAATAAACTTATTTCCATAATCTTTAATAAGATGCACGATATAAAAGGTCTTTATATTTCTAGCTGCATCAGATTTGATACTTGTTTGACTCATTCTGCTATGGTGGCCGCAACTAATTAAGCTGAAGTTCCTATGAATTCCTCTCATTAAATTCCAATTAAAATCAAATTGCGTTTCAAAAGTGAGAAAACAGCTTTTGAAATTGTGAAGGAGTAAAGTCTGATGTTTATTACGAACTTTGCTACCGTCATTAGCAACTAATCGAAATGTTATCAAGTTTACTTTCGTAAAAATAGAAACCGTAAATTTTATAATATTCTTGTGAAATAAGCTGTAGTCCAAATGAGTATTCATCAGATTGCAATCAACAATATTTAAAATATTAAATTATTTTTAAAGATAAAGTTCAAATTTCATCATAAATTTCTTTAAATGTATTAATAAAAATGTATACTTAAATAGAAATTGGATATTAAATATTGAAAAACTGATTATATTTTGAACTGCAAAAATATTTTTTTTATTTTTACAAGAATTTTTATAATTAAAATAGGATAGTTGTGTGGATAACCAAATTTGAAATGTGTTTTATCCTACTAGTATAATAAATTCAGTTAATCAAATTTACATTGATTATGTGCAAATCACAAGTTTAACATCGCGAATGAAATCAGTACGTCAAACTATGATAACGTAAAGAAAATACCTTTATTGTGCCTCCAACTGTCTAAAAACCATAGAACTGATTTGGAAAACTGAGTGAGATTGTCTCAAGGAAGAAAAAGTCATTTAAACACGGTCTCATGACTAACTGTTTTTAAAAGCCATTGAATCAGCTCTCATTAGTAATACAGATACCAGGAAACTGGGAAACAGTTGCTTGCATAAATCTCTTTCTATTTGGGGTTTAACCGAGTCGGTTTTGCAATTGTTGCTAAGTTATTAGCTTATACAGATTATATTTTCAGACTGTAAATGCTCTTAAAGTTTTTACTACCTATGTCACTTTTGAATATTTTGCCGAATAACACTTCTTTAAATTAAATATTTAAACATTTTTTTTATTGATTCTCTTAATCGGATATGTATACTGTCCTCGTTAAAAGTAAGTGTTCTTTGAAAATTATTAGTAGTATACTTCTTATATCTATATCAGATCTTGGTCATCCAAAAGGCTATGCAGGCCTAACTGGAAGTGCAATTTATGCCGATGGGCCGTGCTATATGTATGTGTGTGCCTATATATATAGGTACAATTGAAAACAATACATTATTATTAAATTTTATTATTATTCATAATATTATTATCATTATCATCATTATTATTATTATTCATAATATTATTATCATTATCATTATTATTATTATTATTATTATTATTATTCATAAATTAATGATATAAAAGTTGAAAATTTACCAAGTATAAAGCAGTTTAATTGCGATTACAAACTTAAAATGAATTACAAATAACGATATTGCTTAACAGTGAGTCATTTATTTACAAATGAAAAAAAGAATTAATTAGTTTCCACAATTTTTAAATCAACTTAAATTTAAAATTGTGTTATATAAACAAATTATTATGTTATTCTTTTTATGCTGTAGTAACTAATCCCGTATTAAAGATTTTCATATTTATTAATATTATGCATTAATTAATGCATTAACATATTGTCAACTTTAAAATGCTCTGAAAGCACAGCGAGTACCAATATAGTTATGAATATATAACTCGAAGCAAACTATAAATGGGATTTTTAGGAAAACAGACAAAATAACAGTATGTTGCAAAGGAATACATTTTCTGATAATCAGCCTTTAGTTAACAGATTGGATGGTTTTCAGAAGAATATTAGACGTAAAATTTCCATAGGAGTTAATAAGATGAAAATCGGGAACTAAATTAACTAAATTGGGGAATGGGCAAATTTTCAGTTTATGGAGATAGAACAACCAAAGCCTTATATGTTTAACTTTCATAGAAATTATTTTAGCACTGTATTAATTTCATTTTCTTACCAGATATGGACTGAAAGCGTTGCAGTCTATATGAATACATTTCATTTTATATTTTAGACAGTTAAAGTACAAATTTACATTATTTATTGGGTTTGTCGAAGTGTTTGATAGAATTACTAGTAATACTGAGTAATAAAGGTCACTTTTGTGTTCATTCTCTGATGGTAATCTTGTGAACTTATTTAATTTATTGTGTCTCAGGGTAAACGTTTAATTTATTGCATTAAGTGTCTCTAAAATAAAGGGTCATATGAAAATAAATTCAATTACGTGGATTAAAAGGAAATAAACCCTAAAATTGTACTGAAAATGTTTGGACTGTGGAATAAACAAAAGTGACAAATATTTCTTTCTTTTTTTGTTCTTTTATTCGTTTGTTTTACTATAATATCTTAAAGGATACTAACTAATACCAATTTCATCTGAGCTAAAAGCATTCGACAAGACAGAATAGTACTTATACTGATTCTTTATATATATATATATATATATATATATATATATATATATATATATATATGTATATATATACAGTATCAGTCCATATTTGGTAAGAAAATGAAATTATATATATATATATATATATATATATATATATATATATATATATATATATATATATATATGTATATATATGTATATATATGTATATATATATATATATATATATATATATATATATATATATATATATATACATATATATATATATATATATATATATATATATGAGTTATTAATTATTGAGAATTTTTTTAATATAAATCAATTAATTGAAGATGATTGTGGATATTATAAAATATTTTATAAGTTATTACACTTATAAGTTATGAATTATGAAAATTTGAACACATATAAATTGGTATAAAGTAAACTAATCTGTTAAAATATCTGGTTTTTTAAATAAATATTATTTTTGAAAAAAATTCTTATGAATTTTTTTTATTAATTTTCATAATTCTCTTTTCAACTTAATATCTTACAGATTCCTATACAGTGTTTGCCAAACACTCCTAATATATATTAAAATAAATATGAATATCAGTTTTATTTTTAAGCTTTATTTAGATAAGTGAAATACATATTAATTTTTGAAAAGTCTCATATTTCTTGAAAATTATGTGTACAAATATAAAAATTTCTTCCTATATACTAACTATTCAATTCACCAATACAATACTACCCAAAAATATTCAAAAGACTTTTTAATTAAAAGTAAGGCAAAATACATGAAAAGTTATAAAAATTAATGCACATAGAATATTTTTAAAATTAACTAAATATTTTAAAATATTGAACTTTTAATATATTTGAAACGTAAAGTGTTTTTAGATGTGATTCACTCAGTTCTATACAAATGTATTTGTGCACAAACATCCTTATATCAAAGTTAATACCGTCCTAAAACCATTTGAAACGGTATAAATACATTTAAATGCATTATAATTAGAAAAATATCTTAGCCACTATCTATCTTAACTTACTAAATATTTATTTTCAAAAACATTTCTTGAAATATTCTTAATATATATTTAAAGAAAACTAAGCATTTGTTTTGATTAAAAGATTCATTTAGATCATGAAAGAACAATTAAATTTTAGAAAAGACTGAGTATTTCATGAAAATTTAATGTACAGGCAGATTTAAAAATATGTTCTACAAATTAAATTTTGAACCCATTGATAAAATAATTCCCATAAAAAGGTATTTTTAATTAAAAATAAAGAAAAAATATAAGTGAAGTTATAATAAATAGAAGAAATTAAAGATTTATTTCGAAATATTGAATTCATTTAAAGTAGCTAAGTTTAAAATATGATTTTAAATGTGATTTATTTATTTCTACTTTATAAGTGTACAAACTGTTGTTTAAGTTAAGGTGTTTCATACCACCCAAAGAAAAGCATTGCGTGTTGATCTCATGACTGATTTGACCAGTTATAACTTTCTAAATACTTAATAAAATTGCACAAAAGTATGAGAGGTATTCAAGATGTATTTCATATGTTATAATATCACAATTCCTCTTAATTAATTGTAAAAAAATATAAAAAACTAATATATTATTAATTAAAAGTACACTCTTGTTCTACAGAAGACTAAGTATTTGTTTTGATTAAAGTTTTTATTTAGATCATGAAAGGACAATTAAGTTTTAGAAAAGACTGAGTGTTTCATGAAAACATGCAGACAGAAAAATATGTACTACAAATTAAATTTTGAAGCCCTTTGACAATATAATACCCCAAATGGCATTTTTAATTAAAAATAAGGAAAATATAAGTTAAGTTATAATAAATAATGCATAGGGACAGTTTGGCAATTAAAAAAATATTTTGAAATATTGAATTCATTTAAAGTACCTAATATGATTTAAAATGTGATTTATTTATTTATACTTTAATATGTACTTATACAAACTTTTCTATAAGTTAAGGAGTCTGATACCAAAGAAAATCATTACATGTTGACCGCATGACTGATTTGACCATTTATAACTTTCTAAATACTTAATAAAACTGCACAAAAGTATGATAGGTATACCAGATGTATTTTATGCGTTATAATATTACGATTCTTCTTAATTAGTTGCAAAAATATATAAAAACTAATATATTATCAATTAAAAGTGCAATCTTGATCTGCAGATCGATATCTGGGAATAAATGCTCGTCGTTTTACTACTCGACAATGAAGTTCATAGCTTGGGGCCGCCATTGGAGCTGCTTCATCACGGTAAAAGGTGTACAAAAGGCTTATTAAAAAACTTTTACGCCTGAAATCCAAATATATGAGTTTCACTATTTTCTAATTAAAAAAAGGAATCGTCTTCAATAGTACAAAGAATATCAGAAGTGTATTGAATATTAATGGTTCTATGCTCGTTTTACTAATGATTAAATATTTAGTTTCACAGGTAATTTTAAACGTGTTTACATCTGAAGGGAGTCAGGTACAGGAAATTATACATTGAACTTTACAGAATATGATCGTTTCAATAGCGGAGGTGAGATGGTTAGGGAGGGGATAATAATCGATGTATGTAAACTCCTACATGTTTCAATGGAAAGCTGTGACCACTCAGATATATCAGTACGGAAACCTTAGGGTGTTGTGTTAAGACTTTTAGAGTAGCATTTGGATCTGATTTTTATATTTATGAAAAATATAGTTCTTTACCAAGCAGTAGACGAAATTATTAAAAATAAAGACAATCAGATAATACTGGCAAAATCTAATCTTAATCCAATAGAGAACTTACTGGACTATCTTAAAAGAGGAAAGTTTAGGAAGAGTGGAGCTGAACTCCTCAGCCTGTGGTCAACAATGTTATTGCCAGTATGAGATCACGTTCTGATTTGTGAATACACATTAGTGGAGATCACATTCCATATTGAATTCATAAAGCTTCATTATTTCATATTAGATTTGTCACGTTATTATTTTTACTGAACTATTTGTCACTTTTTATTATCATTTCTATTGTTTCATGTTGCAATCATATGGATTATGCAACGCTTTAAAATTTTTTCCTTTCGTATTTATATGTCATATTATGTGTCATTCCAGAAATATCCATAAAAATATAGTTAGAAGTTTTCGAGAAATACAAAACTATAGACATGCAAAAATAATTTTGGACATGATGTTATATCAGAATGTTTAAAAATTTCTATTGCCTAAATTAAGTCTAATTTTTCTACTGCATGTATATATTTTTAATATGTATAGAGTGAATTAATATAATTCAGATAAATAAACAATTACGTTAATTTTAATGATTAGTATAACATAATTTCATTCTACTCTTTTATATTGCTAATTTTCGTGAGTTTTTAAAACTTCTGAGGTCTAAAATATTTTTGTATTATCAAATATCTCTATAGAAGGCAGTTTTTAGATCACTGTTATTTAATTTGCAAGCTTACACTTTATCATGAGAATAGTAATATAGCGTATAAATTTATTTTCGAATTCCTGATGTGTTGCTGGCTCTTTATTTTACACTTAGATTAATTATTATAAATATTTTTGTGATTTGCGAAAAGTTAAAAAAAACCTTTAAGTTTCTTACAAATTTTTGTATGATTTATTTTATTTAAATACTTATAATCTTTCGAAATAAATACACATTCAGAATACCCCAAAAATTCTTTACAAGGTATAAGATTCCTTAATAATTTCCAATAAACCCTTTAATAATCTACTCTTTGTTACGCCCATGGTCCCCTTAAGGGCATGCATAATTGTTATTAGGAAAATATCTAAAACATTATCTACCAAAATGTTCTAAATCTTTATTTCCAAAATCATTTCTTCGATCAAACTTCACAATTCAGATGTGTTGACACCATTAAACGACTTTGATACTTTACGATACTTCTGATACTTATCATCTGTCGAAATAAATATGCATTCAATATACACCAAAACTCCTTTACAGTGTATTAATAATTTCCAATAAACGTTTTAATAATCTACTCTTTGTTACGCCCACGGTCCACTTCAGGGTATGCATAATGTTTATTAGGAAAATATCTAAAACACTATCTACCAAAATCTTCTAAATCTTTATTTCCAAAATCATCTCTTCGATCAAACTTCACAATTCAGATGTGTTGACACCATTAAAAGGCTTTGAAATTTTTTCTTTGATTTACTTTTATGAAAAGTGAAAACGGTAAAAACAATTTTTCTATAAAAAAAATTATAAATGTCATTATGGATCAGTCGATTTTTTTTTTCTTTTTAAAGAGAAAACTCACTTTATGTCATGAACTATCTTCAAAAGATTAAAAAATCATGTATGGATACTTTCCTTTTATCTTTTAATTAAATATTCAAAGTGGCTTTTTGAATAAACATTAGATACTTAGATACTTTCTATCTTCTCATAAAAGAAACAATCAAATTATAAAAGCTTGGTCAGCATGTTGGAATTTTATCGCAAAATAAAAGTTGGAAGTTTTTCTAATATGTAAGTAAATTTTATACCTCGGTTTGGTAAATAACGGAAAGTTGATTCTTCAGAAAAGACGTCTCAACATTTTAAAAAGAATTTGTAAAGTATCTTTTTATTTTTTTATTGATTTTTAATACTCTTGAAAAGATTAAAAAGTATTTTTTAGTTTGAAAGAGCTAGCTTCTTCGACTATTTAGAAATATCATATTTAAAGTAATTTCGAGTGTTTTTCTAGAAATAAAATTAAGAGCAGAAATTAAATGAATAATTGTACACAACTTCAAAATAATTAAGATAATTGCGTCGTTAAATAAAGTTTTAAGCATTTAAAAAAATTTTAAATCAGAGCTATAAATAATTTTGATCTCAGATTTGTAATTTTTTATTTTATGTAATGACAGATAATCGTAGAGACAATAAATTAAAAAAAACAATGGGAATAAAGATTTCTCAAAAAATATTTTTCCTTTTTACTTCCTTGTACACAATAAAGGAAGTATTGTAATTACGAAAAATATCAGTGCTTAGAATTTGATGGAAATATTTATTATAATGAAGCTTTACTGAATTTTGACAAGGGTTAATGGTATGTCTAATTGCTTTTACAAGAAATGTTTAATTCTGAAACGTTAAAAAAATCATTTTTAACTATTTTTGAACGAGTTAAGGAGAAGTTAGTCCTGGTGTTTTTATGTACGTATGTAATTACCTCGCATAACTCAAAATGATTAGCAGAAAAATGTTATTACCGACTGAAGTTATCGACACTAACTGCACACCTTACAAATTTTTAACAGCCAAGATGAAGAAAAAGGGGAGAAAAACTACATACACCATGAATTATTAATAAATAAATCAGGTTACATAAACACAAAAAGGGAAAAAAAACAGATCAGTAGTTTAATATAGAGTTATAGATCTGGTGAAATCAAAATAGTTGATATCATACAGAAAAATTCTACTCTCGATATAAAAAAATTCAATATAAGGTATATTAACATTGTGGGGCATAAATCAAAAACAATTGTCCGTTGTTGAAAATTTGTGTTTAGGTCTGTTATAAAATCTAGTTCTGCACCGTTACATTTTATTGCAATCCGTATATTGTATAACAAAAAATGTCAACGAAAATGTTAACAAAAAATGTCAAATTATCACTATAATCTATAACAATTCAGCTCAAGGATATCGACGTATTCATATCATTAGTAATAATGATTTTTAAATGGTGAGTAAATATTCAGAAAGTAAGAATAAAAATCTATTATTTTCAAGGAATAGTTTTACTGTTTTACTTGCTGAATCAATAAAAATTCTGAACTACAAAGAAATATAATTATGGTTTTACTATAACAAATATTAACACTGCCGACAGATTACAGTATTAAAGCACTATTCTGACAATATGGTTAAATGGAGAAATGAATACTACTTTGAATCTTAAGGAGAATGTCAAAAGAATAATTCTGATGAGGCATGACACAAAATAATATATATATGTATGCAATATATGAAAATTACTTAAACTATCTCTTTAAAAACCTCCTCTCTCCCATACTAATTCCTTAAAATCTATTTTCCCAGCCATAAAATGTCTTAACGGAGTTCCCTCAACTTAAAATTCTTCAAAGGCATTTCTCATAACTTTTCTACAATAGATGTAATTTGTTTCTGCCAACTCACTGCATTTTCGATCTATTGCTGGCAAATGGCTAATTTCCGATCTAAATGGCCTTCTGATCTAAGTTCCCTTTTATTGTTATAACGTCAATCAATCTACTTTCTCTGAGAATATTTAGTTTGTCTTGCTCTGGGGTCTATCCCTGTTCCAGAACGTGTTTAGATATACATTTTCTTGTCTGCCGTTGACTGTTGGAAATGTCTTTTTAGAAACTCATCAATAAAGATTTAAGTTGTTCTCAGAATTGCGTGTTATATTTCAATAGACCCATGACTGATTTATTCAGTATAAATGCTAATCGCTTAGGCTTGTCGTTGCCCAGTATCCTGGGCAAGTAAAAAGAGATGGGACTGTAATTCGATGTGACCGGTCGTTTAAATCGCCGTGGCTACACACACACACACACACACACACACACACACACACACACACACACACACATATATATATATATATATATATATATATATATATATATATATATATATATATATGATGTGTGTGTGTGTGTGTGTGCGTGTCGTAATCAGTGGTAGGCGAATGGAGGAAGCAGTTTTTTGTAACAGTTAAATAATAATTTTATTTTAAAGTAAAGTTTTCTTTTTAGGAGTCACTTGAGTCATTTTCATTCATTCGTGTCGGAGCCATGCTTAGATGCTGCTGACAGCTCTATGTCTTCGCGCTAACTGTCTCTTACCGCTTTGCATAATCATAAACTTCCTGTACTAACCTTTCGCTTGACTGAATTATGCTAAAAGATTACGCGAGCGTGGGTTTTTTGATTTGTTTTGTTGTTACTAAAGAGTTCCCTTTTAAATCGTTAGAACTCGTTTATTTTTTCCAAATCCCCCTTTTTTAGACCTGACGTATATATATATGAAGCTTCAGAATTTTTAAAGGTAGAAGTGAAAATTTTTTATTAAACAAAGATAAATAATCAAGCGAATGACAAAATTCTAATTACAATATATATGAAGATTCTCCAAAAGTTATTTTTCTTTTTAACAACTGACTTAAGAATATGTTTAGGCGTGGAATGAGAATTTTTAAAATTAAAGTGTGCAATTTTTATTGGATACGTTTCAGATCTTAGATTAAAGTTTAGTTGTGTAGGTGATTGCTGTTGAGGTTGCGTGTAGATTTTACCTACTAAGTAACTGACTCCATTTAAGATAAAAACATTTATTCAAGGTGTACGTACTGCGTACTGAAATGCGCTCTGTCTGGTTACATTTTCCCTCGGCTTTTATACCTGCCGAGAAGCGAGAAGAAAAACATGCAAATTATATCTTTGGCAGGATGCCAGGCGCGCGTGCAAGTGCAGATGTCCTTGAGAGTCGCTTGTGTTGCCATGGAGTAACTTCAGTTGTTTTGAAAAGCATTCACAGAAAATATGAAAGCAAATTAATAAAGCCAATGGGACTATCCATTTTCACACTATAAAATATCTTCAAAGGGACTTTTAAGCATAAAACTGATAAACTACGCATCAGTAAACGCATCAACATTAACTAAATTTTTTTCAGTATTCGATAGAAAGTGGTGCATAAATGTCAAGCAGGAATGATGCTTAAAAAAAAATAGAATTATCAATTTTAAGATACAATTTTTTTGTGCTGTAAAATATTGAGATAACATGCATTCATTAAATTTGGAGGGGTATTAACATATTCATGACCGTAGACGCAAAATCTCTATATTTTAAATTCTATTCTTGGTTACCGATGACATAACTCATGTCTTTTTAAATTCTATTCCGGATTGTTGTCGACATAAATGACGTAATTTCTAGTTATCTTCCCTTTTGTTGTTGGTGGGAATCCACACCTTTTCAGATTTTATTCCTACCCTTGACGTGTATTACCCTCATTCCAAATTCTATTCCTGATTCCGCTTACGTTAATTCCAGCCCTTCAACTTTTGTTTCTGAATGCGGCACTACATATGTATATACAGTTATATTTATATAAATATATATATATAGATAGAATATCTATTGCTTATAATGATTTTACTCAACATTCATACCATTACACGCTAAAACAAGGTACAAAAAAAGAAAAAAATTCTTATATAATAATAGCCTAAGATATCTCTCCGTCTGTCCT